>CM076572.1:1218805195-1219188688 GCA_034641835.2 Pinus albicaulis | reverse complement strand
GGTCCTCCCCCAACTCCTTCTTGAAGGGTCGTCAGCTATTTATGACTTAGAAACATGTGACCTTCAAACGCGAGCCAAAAATTAAGGAAGTCCAGTCACTGATGCTCAAAACAATGCCTCAAGTTCAAATCCACCATCACCTAACGATCTTCATATCGAAAGGCTAGTTTCTTACCTTGTCATATGCCCCCTACGGGGACCCTTCATCGCACGACACATAATACTTTTGCACGTGCTTCCCATAACTACAACATTGTAGAAGATTTGGCACAAGCACCATCAACAATGTCTACTCTCGAAGTGTTGCAAACCTGTCCAGTGCAAAGGAAAGCTTTTATTTTGGTATTCGATAGAATTGACCCTCAGGATTATATGCCAGCAATATTTGATATGGAAAAATGCAAACATCACCTTTCTCATCAACTCTCCTTTCAAGGGAAAGTTGTGTGGAATTGCAAACCTATCCATCAAACTATCATTGATGAAGGTGCTTCAACCTACATAATATCAAATTCATGTTGGTTCACTTTAGGTTATCCTACGCTGTCTCCACCGTTGAATTCCCTTAAAGCCTTCAACGGCCACATATTCCTCCCAAAAGGGTACCTTGATAGCTACCCCATTACTCTTAGTGGGAAAACGATAAGAGTCGACATTTAAGTCATATATCGTCATCTCAACTATAATTTTATTTTGGGCCGCAATTGGTCATATGCCATGATTTCCATCATCTATTTGGTTTTCTGACTCATCCTCTTTCCTCTGAATGGGAAAATAGTTAGAGTGGATCAGCTATCCTTCTACACCGTGGATTATTCCATGTTTTCCAACAACGTTCTACCCCTAGTAGGAAGAATTATTGACTCTTATGTCAGTGTTGATACCGTCCTTATGAAGGGATCCTTCCTCAAGTTGCTTTCCTCTACCACCGTTTGAGGCTCCACAAATGGTTTCAATGATCTCCACCATTTTTGATGGCTCTATCAATCCCTGGATCCTACTGGCCCCTTCAGACATTAATTCCTATGGAGAACAAATGCCGCTTTCACCAACTGAGTTGGTTTATCAAGCCATCCAATATGCATCTAATCCCTCTACTACTTTGGTTTAGACCAATGGTACCATCCTCCCTCCCATCATGGCTCCTTCTAACAATCTCCTTGATGAGGTCCTACCTATGGATGAAGCTATTCGAGAGATCATGTTTGTAGAAGAGTGACGTTGGGATGATTTTTATCACTGCACTTCGATATCTTATTCAGACACATCATCTATACAAATATTTCCTTTTGACCCACCTGAGCTTGTTCCATCCACTTACATGATTTTCCAAACTATCGACACGGAAGGAAACCTTGGTAATATTTTGATTTTCTATACTCATAGACATCTCGGTCAAAACAGGTATCATGGAAAACTTTCAGATTGGAGCATATTGCAGTCCTAAGGAAATTAAACGTTTCATCTGCCTTTTTAAGGAATTTCATGATTTTTTCACTTTGTCTTATGAGGAAATGCACTACATAGACACTTCTATTGATGAGCATGAAATCAAGAAGTTTCGAGCATTCTTTTTATGGTATTTTTCTCGCTCGTTAAACCAAAAAATCTAGAGTTCCCTTCTTCAGGCTCATTATGTTAGGATATTCCAACACATAGGAAATAGGTAAGTATAACTTGTTCTAGTGTAGAGTTAGGTAAAGTGTGTTTCTTTACTATGTATATTTGTAACTTACAATTTGACGATCACGATATGTAGTGATCTAATGGTTCACTCTCTCCTCGGTATTATCGACACTTGATCCGTGGCTTAGCACCCAATTGGTCCATGATCTCTATATAAATATCATGGAGGGTAATTTGTCCTATAACCGTTTACGAGAGAAACTTATGTAAATTTTAGTTTTTATATTAATAAATTGTCTGAAGTGACCGCTTTAGCTTAGGCCATGGAGTGTTTCCCTCTTCGAGGGTTTTAACCACGTCAAATAATGGTGTACTGATTTGTGATCTATTTGTGACCAGTGACCTTTGGTGTTTGATCTAAGGAACTTACCTTGTAAATTCCTACATGGTATCAGAGAAATTTTGAGGGCCGCATCTATTGTTGATGCAAATCCGAAGTTGGTTTGACTGCATGTGACTTTTGTTTTCCTGATCTACTATTTTTGACCACTTTCGGGCTGGGAGAATTACTCTGTTGTGTCTGAGTGTCTGTTACAGTGAGGAGCCATTTTTGTTTCATGCGAAAAAATTTCAAGTTTCCCGAGTTATGTCATTTTAGATTTGGAGGTATAAAGTATCTTTTTTACAGTTATATTTATTAATCATTATTTTTATTTTGGTTCCCTCTATTTAATTCGGTTTATGTTTTTTTTTGTTTGCCAGATCTATACCCTCTTCTCTGTGTATGCTCTTTTCTATGTGTCGTGTGCAATCTCGGCAAATCAGAAACAGGAAAACGAGATTGTTTTTGCTATGTATGCTCTTTCCCCACATCTTTGTGTGATCTCGGGAAATCAGAAATAGCGTAAAAAAGGATAGTTGTCGGTAAGGCTAACCGAAAATATAACGTTCTACCGTAAGGCTTGCATTTTTTTTTTTTTGTGCATGGATTTTTGTGTTATTTTTGCAGGAAAAAGAACGCACATTGAAGAGAAAAAAAAAAACCTTCCTCCTTTCAAACAATTACAGAATCATTTTACTAGCTCACTTGGCATAAAGTTAGTTTATGAGAATAGAGGTCTTGGTTTCAAGTCTCTCTCTCAAGCTTATTTTGTAAAAAAAAATTTGTTAAGTTACTTTTTCTTATAAATCCTTTGGCAAGTTGTCAGTTTTAAAAAGAAGGTTTTATTTCAAAAGCACATGTAAAAGTGACATTGTAAAAGAGACTCTCACTTATTTATAAAACTTGGTCACATAAAGTAGTTTTTTTAAACAGTGAGCTTATTGTATTAAGTTTGAAAAGGGGGGGGGGATTTTTTTTTAAGTAGAACTTCATCATCAGCCTTCAACCTTTCACGTAACTATTCCACATCTACAACACATATTTTTCAAAAAGGCATAACTTCTTCATCCGGAAGTCGTTTTCTGAGTCGTGTTTTTTGAAATAGCCTAATTTTTTGAGATCTTTCCATTGGAGAAGTTAGTTTCAGCCTTTTCCAGCCTCAACTTTTAAAAAAAATGGAAAGTGAATGGTCGGTTATTCTTAACAGCACCAATTCTTTCCAATGGCTATCCTACATGATAGACTTACTTAGAAGTAAAATCCTTTATAGAATAGCCTCAGGACAAGAAACTAAACCTATCGATGGAGATAAAGCCGCTAAATGGGAAAATAAAGAGGATCAAGTACGAGGGTTGCTAGGAATGTCCATTGCTCAAGATCTTCGATTTCATATTGAGAAATTGACACCCCTAATGCAGTTATGATGTATAAATTTTAATACAATTATGTATTTCCTGGATTCTCCCAATCTAATAGTTATATGCCACTATTAAATACAAAATTTTTCTACTTAAATATTTGTGGAAATTTAATCACCAATTGCAAACACATGAAGAAATATAAACCACACATAACACATATGTTTTTACCAGGAAAGCATAAATCTTAAAAACCCCACTATCATATATTATGTATATATCATGGATCATGAAACAATATCATACAAAACTCTAATCCAAGAGCTCTTAGTACAATATACAATCGTCTGACACTGTCATACAAAAATTGGCATAAACATGCACCAATTTACTGCCTCCTGACAGCCTGCCTCGACTATGCTATCCCTCCTGATCACAATCCCTGAATGAATTCGATCTTGCCTTGCCTTGACTGCACAATCCTCATTGGGATCTCCAATGTGTGTGTGGTTGCAACTGAGCACCCACTAATGTCACAACTGATAGTCAAACTGACCCTTTCACCTACCTCTCCACTGGGCCTCCACTGGATTTGACATGCATGTAGTTAACAATAGTATTTCTTTAGTTGCATGTGAGACCACTTCTTGTGAATTAATTAAATAATTAATTCACTGATCTCTCACTAGTGTATTTAGTTACAACTATTTACGACTAGCACAACTGAGTTTAACTCGCTTAACTAAGTTAAACTAAATAACAACTCACATAACTACTCATCCAACTCTGTTACAACTTCGAATCACTCAGTTATAACTCAGTCACTCTGCATGTCCCACCAACCAACCTTAGAACTCGAAATTCCTTCAGTCAGCTGGTTTGCCACATCAGTTAACTGAAATCAAGTGCTTCAAGAGAATAGATTACTATTTATTGTCTAATTATTATTAAGGGCTAATAATAATTGACATGCGATATATAAATAGACTTCGCCCAAGCATCTATAAATAGAATCTCATATATAAATAGAATTTTCTCAACCATATATAAATAGACTCCTACTATAAATAGAATATGCTCAACATTCTAAAAATAGACATACACCTAAAAATATCCTGTGGGCCCCACCTAGTGTAGGTTCTTAATTTTCACTAGGATCATGATCTTGTTGAATCTCAACACTCCATCTCAACAATAAAGGGATTATCCTTCACCCCAATCATGTCTCTATGGTATTTGAATTTGATCCTGATGAACGCCTTCGTCAAGATATCTGCATCCTGATCTTCCGTAGGAATGTACTAAAGCAACATGATCTTCCGCTGCACACAATCTCTGATACGATGATACCGGATATCTATATGGTTAGATCTATAATGAAACACAAGATTAACATAGGGTTTAATGCAACTCTGATTATCACAATGAATCACTGTAGGATCTAAATGAGAACCAAAGAAACCAACTAGGATCTTTCTCATCCAGATAGCCTCACATGCAACTTGATTTGCTGCCATGTATTTCACCTTCGCTGAACTAAGTGCCACAGATCTCTGTTTCCTGCTGTACCAAGAAACAGCTGTAGATCTGATCCTAAAGACCCCTCTTGATGTGTTGTTTATGTTTGTTGGGTTACCTGCTCAATCTGAATTCATGAAGCCATGAAACTTCACCTCATCTGTCTATATGTATCATAATCCATACTCAGATGTGCCCCTAAGATATCTCAGGACATGCTTGCCCGCCTTCTGTTGAGTCCCGAATTTGCATCTTTTCCATACACTTTTCCATACCTTTTTCACTCACCTAAACCTCCAAAATTGTCAATATCATGTGCAAAAGGGTATCTAACTTGGTTTTTAATTATGTTTTTGTGTTTTCTATTTGATCTAGATTTTGTTCATACAGCTGCGGAAACTTGCCACTTTCCGCAGCTATTTTGTGGAACTATATGCTACAGGTGTCTACAAAGGAAACGAGCCACATGGGCAGGCTAGGAATGACGAGGACATGGTTCGTGTCCTATTGGTTCAAGTAAATTCATCAAAGGAAGCCGCGGTCAAAGCCATCCACGTGGAAGTCAACTATGGAGTTTCATGTCGGCTGGACTCTGTTTCGTGGCATATAAGCATCCATACGGCCGTTTCTAAGCTTGCGGAGGTTAAATCGAAATCTGTGCAGAGTTCTGGAGTTGAATTCAAGCCTCCACCTTCCGTAGATTCGTTTTCCAACATGGCCATACTCCTATATCCGTGGCCGTAGTGGTCTACGTGCTCTCTGCTATCATAAACTTCAGGAGACAGTTACAGTTTATTGTTTTATATAGAGTGTTTGCATATGCACGTAGAGTTAGTTGTTAGTTGATAGTTGATGTGCGTACTCTGTTATGTTTGCTTTGTAGTGATTACGCTGCCTTGAGCCGTAATACTACCAGTCTGTAATGAACTGCTTTTTAATGTGAAAAGACTATGTTTTCAACTTAATTCGTGTTTGAGGATCGTTACCAAAGCTGTGTAGAGGGCCCCTGCTCAGCCAAGGTTCTGTGTATTAATGTATATATTTCTCATTTCATTTCTTTAAAAAAGTCATTGTATCATAATCCATTACATGTTCATATTTTGTAGTTGTTTCATTTCTGTTTATACATTTCCATAATTTCCATTTCATTCCTGTCTTTCATGTTTTTTTTGTTAATCACTGATCAGTTTTCTTGTGCAGGTTTTAGGTAGACAGCCCGGGCATTTTCATAATATTTTGGCTAATGACATGAAACTAACATTGTTCTGCTGCTAGTTTGCTTTTCATAGCTTTTGTTTAACTTCAGTCTTGCTTTGTACACTTCAGTTTTGCTTATCTGATTCAGTAGTTAAATTTAGATATATTACGCTGCTCATAGCGTCTTCAGTTGCCTCCGAAAGCCACAGCTGGACTGATGGTGAGGGACTGCATTATGAAATGTGTAGTTTAGTATTAGTTTCTTTTATGCAAATTTAGATATATTAAGCTGCTCATAGCATCTTCAGTTGCCTCCGAAAGCCACAGCTGGACTGATGGTGAGGGACTGCATTATGAAATGTGTAGTTTAGTATTAATTTCTTTTCTGCAAATTTAGATATATTAAATCATGTATGACATCTTCAGTTGCCTCCGAAAGCCACAGCTGGACTGATGGCGAGGGATTGAATCATGAGTGTATGGTTTAGTATTAGTTTACTTTCTGCAAATTAAATATCAGTTACACAAGTTGTTTATGATTACTTCCGAAAATCATAGCTGGTCTAATGATGAAGGGTCGGAAAATGAATTGATGTAATCTGATTTAGATTTATTTTGTTGCAATTTTGAATTTCCATAAGCGTAGTTTCTTTTGTGTTTAGTTGGCAGCAAGAATAGTTTGGTTTTCATGTTCACTAGTTTCCTGTTTTGATTCATTAGATTAGCAGCACCTTTTCATTTCAGCAGTACACTTTTACTTTCTTTTAAGTCTTGTCATTGTAATTTCAATTTGCTTTTAAAGTTTCAAGATTGGTAAATCATTATAGGGGATATCACTTCCTTGAACAAATATAACCAAACTTGTTTTTCATTTTAGAATCTCCATTTCACCTTAGAAAGACCAAAAACGACAAAAAGTTAAGAAAGAGGTTATCTTGCACATATAGTGCGCCGCACTTCATCAGCTTACGATTCCCAGATTGACAAATTAAATGCAGCAATTTAGGACACACTAAATTGACCAAACACCTTCCAAAAGAGCTTGGTAGGCTTAACCATTGCTTGAATAAGCTGGTTCACCGCATAGCATATGTATGGTCTTGTATTAACTAAATACATGAGCGAACCCACCAACTGTCGATAGACAGTAGCCTCCACTAGCTCTCCAAATGTAGCGTCCTCTTTCCTCCAGTTTTCTGGAAGAGGAGTATCCATGGGTTTGCAGCCCTCTATGTGAAACTTACTGAGTATCTCCCTTGCATACTTGTCTTGAGACACAAACAATTCACCTTCTTGCTGCCATATTTCCAATCCATGGAAATAGTGAAGGAGTCTCATATCCTTCATCTCAAACTCCTTGGCAAGGTCCTCCTTGCATGAGTGTATCAAATGCTCATCGCCATTCAGTATTAAATCATCAACATAAAGAAAAATGATTAAAATCTTACCCTCCACCACAATCTAGTATAGGTTTACATCTACCTCACTCTTGGTGAAGCCAAGTCCAATGAAATATCTATCGATCTGAGTGTACCAATCATGGGGTGCTTGTTTCAGCCCATACAATGCTCTTTTGAGTCTGCACACATGTGAATCGTTGTTGAAGATCTCAAATCATTCAATATTCTTAATGGAAAATTCTTCCTCAATGATCCCATTAAGGAACGTAATCTTCACATCCATCTTATGAATGTGACAACCCATCAGTGCTGAGAGAGAAAGGATAGTCCTTATGGAAGAATATTGTGCGACAAGTGAAAATGTTTCTTCATAATCAATCCCCTTGATCTGTGAGAAGCCCCGGCCACAAATATTGCCTTATACTTCTCAACACTCCCATCAGCAGCTTGCATTACCTTGTAGATCCATCTTGAACCTACCATTGATTTATCAACCGGCCTTGGAACAATTTCCCAAGAACTATATCTGACAATGGAGTCATACTCCTCCACCATTGCATCTACCCATGTGAGCTCCTACACTTCTTCCTAAAAGGAATATGGATCGGTCACAATACATTTTCTCATGAGAGCCATGTATCCAATGAATTGGTTAGGAGACTGTCTCTATCTGCGCTATGAAGTGGGGACTCCTACATTCTGTGCCACATCAAGCTTCAGCCTCTTAGCTTTTGTGGTATGTCTTCTGCTAGTTCTGATGTTTGGCTCTGTGTGAGTGGACTCCTCCACTCCATGAATCTCCTCCTGTGGTTGATCCACATATAGAGACTCATCTTTTGGAACAATTAGTTCCTCCTCTGCATGCAAGTCTAGCTCCCTCTCAAGCGACAACTTCATGGCTTTATCCTCATCGAATTTTATATCCCATCACATCACAGTCATTCGACCATTTGGCAAATACACACGATAGTTTTGGAGTGTTTATGTGTACCCCACAAATATCCCAACTTTAGCATTCGGCTCCAGCTTCTTCCTGGCATTCTTGGTCACATGCACATAAACAACTGAGCCAAAAATATTTAAATGAGAAACATCCGGCTTCTTACCAGTAAAAGCTTCTTCAAGTGTACTCATGCCAAGTACCCTATGAGGACAATGGTTTTGCACATAAACCGCAGTGCTGCATACTTCCACCCACAAATGCATCGGTAGGCCTTGATCATGCAACATCACTCATGTAACACCCACGATCATTCTTTTCTTCCTCTTTGCAACCCCATTTTGCTGTGGGTTATGAGGTGCTATGAGTTGTCTTCAAATTCCTTCTTTGCTATAGAATCCTTTGAATTCATTCAAGATATATTCTCCACCATTATCACTCCACAGAGCCTTCACTTGCTTCCCCGACTCTTTCTCCACCAATTCTTTAAACTCACATAACTTTGAGAATGTTTGATCCTTCTTCTACATGAAGTAGATCTAGCATTTGCGAGAAAACTCATCAAAAAAAATAACATAATACCTGTGTTTTGCTGTTGAAGCAACCAATAATGGTCCACACACGTTTGTGTGAACTCTCTCCTGGATCATCGAACCATGGTTCTCCTTTTCATGAAAGGTGTATTTTTCATACTTCCCCATGGTGCAACCCTTGCACTAATCTAACTAAGCAATTATTCCCATTGGAAGTCCAGTACATATTTGTTTCATAACTTTCAAAGCTCCATGATGAAGATGGCCCAATCGAATGTCCCATAACTTGCCTTCATCTCATCTCACCACTTTTTCTGCCTTTCCCATCATTGCAGCACAGCCTTCTACCTCCAGCTTGTAGAGATTCTTAACTCGAATCCCTATCCTCTTGCCTTGACCCATTGTTTTATGTCGCAGGAAATCGTTTCCATCATTGAAAACAACGTCATAACCTTTGTCCTCCAACATCGCGACTAAGACCAAGTTTTTCTTCAGACCTGGAACATGCATAACATATTTCAAAAGAAATGGTTTACCTGACTCCCTCTCAAAGGTAGTAGTACAAATGTTGGTCGCACTGTACCGTCCATCATCGCCCATATCTATATGCATTTGGAGATCTTTCTCCTCCAAGTCATTGAAAAGCTCCTTATCTCCCGTCATGTGGAAGGAAGCACCACTATCAAGATACCACACCGATCCCATTGCACTTGAAACCAAGCATGCGATCAAAGAGAAATCAAGTTCAAATTGTGAGGCAAGGGCCTCACCAGCTGCAGCTCCAGCAACCTTCTTATTCTTCTTTTTATGTGCTCGGATTTGAGCGTCATTCACAACTTTGAAATCAAGGCGATGGACACTATGATCTCATCTCGGTTTCAGTTCCATCCAATGACTTTGATTTTTGAGTTATTTTCAAGACCACTTGTATTCCTTGATCGTCATGGATCAAAAATATCACTCACTAGGGCCAAGAAATCTCATAGTGTGCTCTTAATCCTTAATCATGGCCCATTCCATTATCAGAGTGCCCATTCCATCCTCTAAGAGCGCATAGTACCACTCCCAAGAAAAATTCCCTCCTTCCTTTTCCGAACTATGCCCTTAAGGAAGCCTTCCATCTAGTTATGTGCATGGTGCACCAACATTGATCAAGGAGCCCCTCTTTAGCCTTCAAAATTGTGACATTCGCCTAGCCAAGTGCATAGCGCATCATCATTCATCATTCGGGCACTCCTTCCCTCTTTAGGATGCGCTCTGCGCCCTCTGCCAAGTCCTCACCCTCACTCGACCACATGGCACACAAAAAAGCCTTAGTGACCTTCCTTTATCATTCAAACTTGTGCCCCACACCCTCCATCAAGCTCTCAAGCCCAATAATTATCGTGTTTAATTCATATTTTTATCCTATGACAACTCATGATTTTATCTAATTCCTATTATTATTATCATTTTTGTGCTATTACCTTAAACCTAGAACATGATTAGGTGATTCTTCATTATTTAACCTATTTCCTTTATTTCAATAAGGTTTGCATTAAAATGGTTATTAGTGATGGTTCTTGTGTTGTTTTATGTTTTCAAGAAGGAATATGAAATCTCGATCAAAGATATACATGCATCAAAATTTGATTGCTAAGTGCACCAATAGATGGATGTGCTCCTACACCCTTAAGGATTCCCGCACTAAGGAAAGATTGTAAATTTTGTCTTCAAAAACTTGTGCATATTTGGCATGTTAAGGTTCTCATGGAAAAATATGCATTTATGATCAAATCACCAACTTCTATGTGCAACAATTTCTAGCATGTGCCTGCACTAGTCTTATGTGCTTGCACTGATTTGGGGGTTCAATATATTGGTGCACTTCTGAGAAGAACCAAAGATTATTATTGTCCAAAATTATGTTCTAACACCTCCACATCAATCAAAATGCACCCAGGTCACATGTGTGAGTTTCTAGAAGCAAATTGACAAATCAGCCCCAGAATTCGCACAATTTTCAAACTTCCAACTTCCTCCTTTATTTTTGTGCCTATGAAGAAGGATATAGGAATTATAAAACATGGGTTTTGTTGAAAATATATAAAATTAGGCTCCCTCTGAATGGTTTTCCAAAATTAACCAAATTTTTAGAGTTGTGTGGGGTTCTTTGAGGCCAATTTACTAATAATGCACAATTTTCCAAAATTGAAAAATTGGGTTGTTATAGCCAAAATTCATCTTGTAACTTTCATAAAATCCCATCCATGGCCTGTGGAGTGGGGAGGATGTTAATATAGCCTTAAATTATTGTTCTATACTAGGAGAATATGGCTTGGGATGTAAAATACTGATTCAATTTTAATAAAAGATTGTTGATGTAAAGTTTTTGTTCTCATTTCTAGTATGTTTCATGATTATCTCATCTCTGTAATGTAAAATTTCAAAGGAGGGTGAGAGATATATTGGTAGGGCCCATCATACTAGTTCAACATACCTCTAGTTGTATATATTTTGTGTGGTTTACATATCTATTAGATGGTGTGTATTTTATCATAACAATGGTGTGTCAACAATAAGGTTTATTTGCTAATTTGATATATCTGTAGATGCCTTTTTTTACATTTTGATTTCTCTATATATATGCAGTGCCTTGAATTATGATTAATAAATAATCAAATTTTAAATATCAAAGTCACAAGTGTGATATTTCTTTAAAATCATAACATATATTTAATTGAGTGAACAAAAGATCCATAAATTGTAATGATACTTTGTTATGTGGGAAAAGGAGGTTTATTTTATAACACTTTGATGTTGGTTATCTCTAAATATCAGTTTCATTATAGATATGATACATTTTATTCAGATTGGGTTACAAGGATATATTTAAGCAATATATGGATATGTAACCCCTAAGTCATTTTTGACACAAGGTTGGATGATCCTTTCAAACTTTAGGTTCCCTTGTCACCACATAAGAATATATGATCTGAAAACTTTGAAATTTTATTGGTTGTATTGTAACCTGGGATTATAAAAAATATAACAATTCTTTTAATATATTTTTTAACAAGTTGAGAACCTCATCAAGTCTTTACTTGTGTTGAAACTTGATCTAAAGGTTGTTAGTAATAATTATAAAAACCCTCATTAGTAAGGAGTTGAATAGAGATTTGGAACCATTATTTGAGTGTATATGAAACCTCGCGATATCACTTCGTTTATACTAAAAAAAGTATGTTTGATTTTGTATGGTTAATTGAATCATCAAATTTTATATTTTAATCACTATTTTTGAATTAATTTGTAGAACTCACGACTCTAAACATTTGAACAGTGATTTATATCTATGAGAAACATGCACTTATGAAATTGATACATATTGAGTGCATGAATAGTCATTAAAGAAAGCGATTCAAATTATTTGTATTAAGAAACTTGTTGATCCATACTTATGCAAGAATGAAATGAAATATAGAAATAAACATCAACGCAAATATGCAGCATGAAAAACAGTTCATTTCATTAATATCAAATACTGAAAAATGCTTATAGACAAAACAGAAAATAAACTAGCTCGGGCGATGGTAGCTTATCTCTGAGAAGAGATGTGGTGGCTACGTGCCTCTAAAATATGTTACAATGAGGCTCGAAGGCATATTTATTATTGAGAAGCAAGGGAAATCCATAAACATCCAAAATCCTAACCCTAGGAGATGAAGCGCCAAAACTATGGGCCCTGTTTGGGTAAACTGGTACATCAAATTACTCGGGACGTAACTTTGGAATACAATCTATGTTTGACATGCACAATACCTCATTAGAAATATCCATTGGAGGAATAAAACTTTTGAGTGAAAAACATCTTCAAAATACCCATGTTGGTCCCGGTTTCCCCAAAAAATGTCGTTTAGGGCATTAAAACGGCTCCGGAAGTCTAGATCTCGAAAAACTACCAAAAATAGTAAATTTTGCTTCAATTAGGGAAACTGAAAAATTGAAAGAAAAAAATGTGGGGGATCCAAGTGGAATAGGTGGGTGGCCACCAATATCCACCTAGATCAATCCTCCCCACTTAGGAAGTAATGTTCCCCATTGCATTGAGTTCCTCCATGAGATGAGGAAACTTCTGTTGAACTTGGTCCCTGGTGAGGCACTTGCCTTGGTGCAGGAGTTAGCTATCTTTGATAACCCAATACAAGAGTATCTTCTATTATTGATTCTTCTTGATTTGGATGTCCATGATCCGATTAGTTATGGCTTGTTCCATGCAGTCGAGTTTTAGCTCTTTTAGTGTGATTTTTTCTGCAATGTCTGATATGTCTAGTAATGGTGGCAAGTATGGTCGAAGGTGGTCCACATTGAAAAATGGGTGTACGAAAAGGAATGGGGGAATGTTGATCTCAAAATAATTGTCTCCCATAGCCTTGATAATTGTGTAAGGCCCATATCGAAGTGGGTTGAGCTTCCGATGCACTCCGATTTGGATTTATTTTTTCAAATGCAACCAAAATTTGTCGCCCACCTAAAACTTGTGTGGCACTTGATGTTGATCATGTCGCTCCTTGTATTTGGAATTGGACTTCTCCAGGATGTCGCGAACCTACTGGAAGATGTTCTGAATTTTCTCAATGATGTTATTCACCTTGTTGGCTTCAGACTGGACATGATATGAATTTGCTTGAGTAGCTCCAAATGGTATGGCCACATCAATGGGACATAGTGGTTGGATTCCCAAGCCCACTTGAAAGGGGTTATTGCAAGTTGAGTTGTGGAGATCTTGATTATAGTTGGTTGGACATATGGGAGGCTTTCATCCCATGTGCGTGGATGCTTCTACCTATAGAGGCATAGAATATTTATTATCATCCTATTGACGACCTCTATTTGGCCATCAATTTGGGGGTGGAAAGTTGTGGACATAGTGAGCTTGGTGTCCAACACCGACCAGAGACATGACCAAAATGTACTAAAAAACCTTCTATCCTGATCTAAGATAATGGAATGTGGGATCCCTAAGTGTATCCACACTTGTTCAAAGGATATTTTAACATTGGCTTCAGTTGTGATATTCTTCTTGGAGGCCGCCATAATGGCCATTTTAAATAATCTGTCGATGACCACAAAAACTCAGTCATTGCCATGCTTGGAAGAAGGAAGGGCTAACATGTAATCCATGGAGATTGATTCCCAAGGTCAACTAGGGGTAGGCAACAGATTATACAGGCCTTGCCTCTTAATTTTCGATTTGGAAATGGCGTAGGTAGTGCAGGATCTGATGTACTTTCCAATATCAAGTCGAAGGTTTGGCTAATAGAAATACTTCTGCAGTCCTGCCACTTTTTTCTTGACCCTGAAATGACGAGTGACCCGAATGTAGTTTTCTTCCCAAGTCATATTATCACGCTCTCTGGAAGTGTTAGCCATCCATAAAATTCTATCATATCAGATGGTGGCTAAATAATGTTGGATAGCCTTCAAGAAACAATTTCATGATTAAAATTGCTGATACTTGAAGAATTTTTTATAATGTCCTATCCTTGGTTAATATTCACTACTGTTTCCATTCAGAACTCAGAAATCCTGCTAATTTCTAAAGCCAAAGTACTGCTACAAAGGACCCTTTTTCCCTCCCTTCCCCTCAAAAGCTAACCTCAGTTCCTTTTCTCCATCTCCCTTGAAAACCCCTTGACTTTGGGTTTCTTCCTTCTTCTTCATTTAAATCCATTTTCTAAAGGTCTAAGACCCCTTCTTAGCCTTATCAGAACCTTCATTTCCTTTGAAAACCATTAAAAGCCATCAAAATGCATATTCCCTATGCATTGGACTTAAGCCCCTCGGGCTAAATCCCTAACCTTTTTCCGCCCATAAGCCTAAGTGCCAGAACCTTCGCTAAACCCATCAGGTGCTTATCTTTCCGAAGGAATTCCTCCGCCTAAAAAGGTATATTAAAACCTTTGGTAAATGGAATTTTTCGAGTTTAAATCCATTTATAATGTTTCCACCCGTATAAATTTCGGAAATGATATGCACCGTCGATCTGCTCCGCAGATTGGACGGCGCGGCACGCGACTTATCTGGTGGACCCCCCGCAACCACACGTCATATCCATAAAACCGCGTTGTTTTTCCGCACCACCTTTCAGATGCAGGCGGTTTTGACCTGGAGGCTAGCGATTCCATACGCTGACTGCCGCGTGTCCCCGACACTATTCTAAAACTATCGCTTAACCTTTTTTCCCACGCGTTATTCGTCGGACCATGACCGCCCAGTGGAACTAACGATCACCGTTCGATCTAAGCCCTCGCATCCAACGGCTGTCCTTCATTAAATTCGCCCGCTCTTTAACCAAATTGCGCGTATTTTAGCTGGGCCCTAGCGCAACCGAGAGTCAATCCCCGCCGTCGATCTCTGGAGATCGACGGTCCACATTCAGCTGCTTGATTCCATTGCCCAGTCAAACTCCCTCCACCGCTGACTTTCCCGATCGCTCCCGACCGTCGATCATAGCGCGATCGATGGCTCAGATTTCCCCGCTCCTCCGCACACCCCCCGATGCATATCTACCCATATAAACGCAAGATTTCCTCATTTTGTTGGTTTTGTGCAGGTTTAAGGTTTTTCCGATTTTAATGGAGAAATTTCGTGGGGCGAGGATGATGATCCTCTGCCTTTCGAGTACCTTAGGGAAATTATCCACAGGATGCAGTACTTTATTGTCAACAAGGTTTCATGAGACTTTGCTGCTATACGCCCCTGTTAAACCTAGAAAACAACAAAGGAATCGCAGAGAAAGAGTATCAGTTGCAGGAGATGAACCAGGATAGAGAGTTGATGATCAGATGGGTGGGGATTACAGCTAAGACAGTTATCAAAAGCCTAATCCCTGACTCAAAACACAGTTTAAAAGAGAAAACCTAAAAAGTGTTTGTCAGACATATTGCCTCCACCACCATATCTGAGGCAAATTGATTCCTCAACCACCATAGCGCCACATGTGCCTCAAAGGATTCAATCAGGAGCTGAATTTATTGATCAGGATCAAATATTGTGCCTCTTCATAGCCGAAGAGTTATTTCTCACCAAGGATTTAATGACATAATGTCGGCAAAGTAACCCTAGCATCACACAAAGCCTCAAAGGTCAACAAAGCTCCCACCGAGCTAAAAACATAAGTGTAAATTAGTTAATACCATGGAAACACCTGTACAGTTTCTTCGTTGAACCCCTCAAAAGGCCCATAAGACATCAATGCCTGTATTAATTGATTTTGAGATCTTTTATCAGATCTCACCTCCTCATTCTTCTATAAATACTTCAGTAGAAGATGGGTTGTTGGTTTTTGGTTGTTGTTTGATTACAAGTTGTAACACTGAAACTCTCTGAAATAAATATACAAGTCTGTTGAAGTTGAAAAAAAATTGAAGTCTTGGATGTCTTGATGATGTTGTTGCATCCCTGTTCCTGAGAAGGCTCTATCATTGGATTCATGAGCTTGGTTGTTGGTGAAGTATTCTAACTGTTTAATGTTTTCTCCTGTTTTCATTATGTTTCATAATCTCTTACTACAGTAGGCTGAAATTTTTAGGCTAATAAATGACTCCTGGAAGCACCTTAGACCTGTTCACCCTTCATTGTTTTATGTTTTCTTCTGCTGAAGTATTTTAGAGGCTTTAAACCTTCTCTTTAGTCTTCATGATTTTTTATTTCCTTGATAGCTCAAATAGTTTGTTTCAGCATGATTTATGGTTCTCCCTGCTTGTCTGCCATCACTTGAAAGTTGTTATTGAAGTCTCCCTTTGAAGTACCATTATCTTAAGTTAATCAAAGAGGTCGGTTTTGATCTTACCCTTTGCCCCTGCTTGAACAATTGTTTTGAAGGTCATTATAGTTGCAAGCATAGATGTTATTTAGGTGTTCCCTCTTCTATGAATGCAGCTATCAGTGAATCTTTTATGTTTTCTAAGTCCTTTAAAATAAAATCTTTGAGGAAATAGGGAGTTCCCCGAATCTTAGATTTCATTTTAAAAGTTGTCTTGAAGTCATTATTTGCTTAAAGAATGTTTTTGGAATTTATGGTTAGCCCTGTCTATCAAATATCTCTTTATTGTTAAGTTATGTTTTTAAGTTCCCTTTGTTGAGAATTAAACTTCTCTTTCCAAAACTTTGATGTCCATCTCATTCCAAAACAAAGGATCCTGTGGCCAAGTTAGATTTGCCCTTTGATATCCCATATCCCTTGAAGAGTTTGTCATGACCTTATTTTGACTCCATTGCCCAATGAACCAGATATTTCCTCTTTCTGTCTATCTTTCCTAGACCTTTCATATTCTGTTGTATCAACTCAACCCAACCAAACAAACATCTGCACTTAAATAACTAGTCTAAAATCCATAATCAAAGCAAACAAGATAAACCTTTGCAAACAAATATTTGAGAGATCCCTCTCTGAGAACAGGAGGACTAGATCTTGGAACTCTAAAGATTGGTTCTGATGTTGCCTTGTCTTTTGATTTTCCAAACTGTCAAAACACGGGAGACCAACATAATGGCGATCACGGTGGGACCCTACTGAGAATTAGAGGTTTCAAAACCTTTCTTAAAACCTTTAGGTCCAGTATAACATACGTAACTTTCTTCAAGCACTGCCTAACATAATGGAAATCATGATAGGACTTGATTGAATCAGTGACAAACTAAGTAACCCTTAGGATTCCTTTTAATCCTTATCAAACCTTGAAGGAACCAGTTACCAAGCCATAAGAGAAACTCTGTTTGTTTGAACACCTTAGCTAAGTGCAAAATCAGACTTAGAACACTCTCTTAACCTATAAAACCAAAATAAACTCAGAAAAACCCAAAGATATTTCAATTTTGGCTTCATAATAAACATGGTAGTGGACCATAGAACCTTTTACCTCCTCACGAGCTAAAAACTTCCACTTTATAGTGAAACACTCATTCCCACATATCACTTACCTTTGATTTGTTTTACCTTGTACTCTTAGACAGAGTCTGGAAAGGGCCAGATAGCCTCTGGATCTCATCCTCTTTTAGAGGTGATATATCTGGTGAATGCCCTCCCAGTCAATCTCTGGTTAGATTTTGTTGTGTTTCGGGACATCCTTAAAAAGGATGTTTCACAAGCACTGTGGTGGACAGTGTACCTCTTTGAAAAAACTCTAAAATTTCCACCTGGTGACTCCACAATCCTGAGCAGACCTTAAGACTCCGCTGGAAAGAACCCTTACCATTATAACATTTTCCAAATCTAGTTAGAGGACTGTAGGATCAAAATTTGTGAAAATAGATCAGTTAACCTCTCAAAGATTGTCATACTTGGTTGAACTTTTCTTGTTATTTTGGGTCTAAAAACACACCATAGTGGCTTCTAGAAATATCTACACTAGAGCCCATCCTGACCCCAACCCACCTGAGATAGTTGATGACCCAGAAAGTATCCTTTGGAAGTCTCCTAAGATTAGATTATCAACTGTTTTCGGATCACCCCTAAGAGCTAAATCAGTTCCTGAAAAACTTTCAGCTCTACAACAGACACAAGCTGACTTAGTTAATCCCTTTAGAACTAGTTCATTTGATGATATAATATAGCTAGGTTCTGAGTCTTCACTTTCATCCCCGGAGACAAGTGAACATCCTGGTAGAGAAACAACACCCCCTGATTTACGCTTTCTTCTTAACTTAGGCGTCTCTCACCCAAGATCAACTCAGCAATCTGCTTCTATTCCATCCACTTCTGTACACCCTTCATCCACGGTTCAAACCACTTCACTCCAGCCCACTCCACCTCTTGTCAATCCTCCACTTGTTAATCCACCCCCACCACATATCAGGTAGCGTGGTATGGTCCCTTAGCCCTCACTGTACCACTGGTCAATCTTCCCCAGGACTATCAGTCCAAAATTCCATTATATGATGCTAATGATGCTACAACTGCATCACAACATGTGGATAAGATGAATGACTATTTTGACCGAAATGAAATTGATGATGATTCTGTCAAACTTAGATTATTTGCTCAGAGCTTAGGGGGAGAAGTAAGAAAATGGTTTAAAGATTTAGCCCCCCATAGTATTAATGATCTTCAGGCCTTTCATCAAACTTTCCTGAACAAATGGGAAGTGAAGAAGAATCCTCTCCAAGTTCTTGCTGATTACAACAATCTTCGTAGGAACCATGGGGAAAGTGTACAAGCATATTGTACTATATTTAACAGTGTATATAATGCGCTTTCCCCAGAACTGAAACCTCCGCAAGGCTCAGCCTTAAACAAGTTTCCTGAAGGATTTGACTCTGACATGACTTATTCACTAAGAGAAAGAGATTTCGCAACTCTCGAAGATATGCAAAGAGGTGCTCTTTCCGTGGAAGTCAACTTGATAGAAAAGAGAGCAAGAATGAAAACTGAATAGAGAGTATATTTCAGAGAGGAATCCCCTCCCTCTACTTCAAGCTCAAAAATGGAGAGAATGTTGGAAGAAATGATGAAAGAGATGAACATAATCAAGAAAGCACAAGCAAATCAAAACCAGACTGCACTTCAAAAAAATCAAAACAGAAATAGAAATCATAATTATAGAAGAGATAACAATCAAGATAAGCAAAAATAAAGTGACCAACAAATTAGACCTCCCTTTCAACAGAACTACGTAGATCAATATGAGGAAGACAGGGAGTTGGAAAGGTTGGAAGAATCACATGTAAACTTGATTGGATCAGACAGTGGCGATGATGTTTTCCTCACCGAGGAAGAACAAGGTTTCTTCTCTAATGATCAGAATACAAACACCTATGAAGATTCTGATGACTATAGATTGGGTTTTGAAAATGCAATCATGGAGGTACACAAACAGTATGATCTTAGGAGCAAGGGAAGTGTGGAAAATCCAAAAGATAAGAATACTAGCACTGCTGTCAAGAAAAATGCAGAAAACCAGCCCAAGAAGACAGCAGAAAAAACCAACATTTCGGCCAAAAAACCAGATTTAAATAAAGACAAGGGAATCCAGCCAAATGTTGAACAAAGCACCCCTAGCACTTCAGCTAGTGGTCCTAGTAGAACTATTCCTATCACTATTTCAAGCAAGGTTCAGCAAATCAAAGCTGCTGAAAAGAATCCAATTGAAAAAACAGATGTAAATATTAACAAGTCAACTATTCCTTTCAGCCTTGAGGGAGATATTGCTAAGATAAAAATTACCATCCCCCTAGCTGAACTAGTAACCCAAGAAGTGTACAAAAACCAAGTTTTGAAAGCCTTAAACTTAGGAAATGATACTGACACCTTAAACTTGACAGATGACAAACCTGAGTTGTTGTTTGGCCCAGAGGTTGAAGGAAAATATCAAGAAGGACCAGTCCCTCCCTTCTATGTTAGCTTGAACATACACGATAAAATTCTACACAATGCCATGTTAGATTCCGGAGCTTCACACAACCTAATGCCCAAAGTAGTAATGGAAAGCTTAGGCTTAGAAATTACTAAACCATACAAATATTTGTATTCTTTTGACTCAAGCAGAGTCAAATGTTTGGGTTTAATCAAAGATTTATGTGTTAACCTAGCTCAGATCCCTGCCAAAAATCTAGTGATGGACATAGTTGTAGTTGATATTCCCCCTAAGTATGGCATGCTCTTATCAAGATCATGGGGAGCCAAACTTCAGGGCAGCCTTCAAATGGAAATGTCTTATGCCACCATCCCCATTTTCAATCAAAACAGAAGATTATACAGGGAATCCCACATGAAGTACATGGTGAGTAACATGGACAGGCCAAACAACACTCCAATCTATTCTATTCAATCAAGTTTAGATTCCTTTATCTTATGTAATGAAGATGAAATTACTCAACAAGGTAAAGAAAACATGGACCCAATCAATTCACCAAAGCAATCCAAGCTTACTTCAAATCGGCTTCAAAACATTGAAAATCAACAGCAACAAGAAAATGAAAATGAGTCAAATATACTTTGGACAATAAATTTCGATGGATCCTGTAATAAAACTAGTGCTGGGGCAGGTGTCTGGATTCAAAACACAAATCAGAGTTTTTCATACAAGTTAGATTTCCCATGCACTAACAATATTTCCGAGTATGAAGCACTTCTCCTAGGTTTACAATTACTTAAAGAATTAGGAGCCCAAAGGATATCTATTTTATGGGATTCTGAACTTATCATCAAACAAATCAAAGAAGAATACTCAGCCAAGAATCCCAGACTTAGGGAATATCGAAATGCTGCCCTCGACCTACTAAAAACTTTCGAAAAATATGAACTCATTTTTATCCCCAGAGCACTCAATCATCTAGCAAATGAACTTGCCTTCATGGCCAGTAATTGCCAAGTACCTGAGATAAATGAACAACTCAGTATAAAGGTGAAACACAGACCTGCTGTGCCTGATAACGAAGATCACTGGCAGGTGTTTGAATCTGACAAACACATAGATGATTTCTTGAAATCAGAAAATGATTTCAGCATACCAACACCAAAAACTAGCCATGAAGAAAATTTTTTGTATATTGAATAAATCCCAGAGGCTGAAATGACATATCCTGCTAATATAAATCATTGCGAAAATCCATTTGAAGTAGAGGTAGTGAACAATTAAGACCAAGAAGACTTGGAAGTCTTACAATGCAAAAATGATAAGATCCCAAGAGGTCTCACACCTTTAGAACACCTGTTTGATCTCAACGATGTAGTTAAAGAACCCAGAATGGAGCCTGTGGAAACAAATGTAGAAGAACATAACATAGGCAGTCTAGCAGAACCCAAGATGATCAAGCTATCCAGCACCCTCCCAGCCCACATAAAATTGCAGTACATAGAGCTTTTCAAAGAATTTAAAGATGTGTTTTCTTGGGAATACAAAGACTTGAAATCATATGATACCAGCATCATCCAGCATAAAATCCCCTTGAAGGAACATCAAAAGCCTTTCAAGAAAAAAATAAGGAGAATAAATCCTCTTTTACTACCTTTGGTTAAGGCAGAAATTGAGAAAATGTATAATGCTGGGATCATAGTACCCATTAGATTTTCAGAATGGGTATCAAACTTAGTTTCTGTTAGAAAGAAAACCGGGGAAATCAGGCTCTGTATTGACTTCAAAAATTTAAACAGAGCCTCTCTAAAGGACAACTACCCATTACCCAATATGGACCATATACTTCAAAGGGTAGTTGGTTCAAGAAGAATATCCCTATTAGATGGGTTCTCAGGTTATAATCAGGTGTTGGTGTTCCCAAGTGATCAAATCAAAACTGCTTTTACCACACCTTGGGGCACCTTTATGTATGTCAAAATTCCTTTCGAATTAATGAATGCAGGGGCCACCTTCTAAAGGGCCATGGACATAGCCTTCGCCGAAGATATTGGCTATTTTATAATTATTTACCTTGATGACATAACCGTTTTCTCAAAAACTGATGAAGAACATTTGATTCACCTAAGAAAGGTTTTTGAGAAGTGTAGGAAATTTGGCTTGTCACTGAATCCCAAGAAGACCCTCTTCTGTCTCCAAGAAGGGAAACTTCTTGGTCATATAATTTCATAAGAAGGAATCAAAATAGACCCTACAAGGATAGATGGCATATTGCAAATTAGCCATCCTAGAAGCCTCAAAGAATTGCAATCCTTCATTGGAAAGATAAATTTTTTGAGAAGGTTTATTCCCAACCTTGCTGAACTATTAAAAAACATTACAAACATGCCTAAGAAAAACGTGGGTGTAAAATGGACTTTACCAGCAAAACAATCGTTTGAACTGGTCAAACAAGCTCTTACCCAAACACCAGTCCTGATTAGCCCAGATTTCACCAAAGATTTTTACATCTTTTCTTTTGCATCTGACCATACAATAGCTGCAGTTTTACTTCAAAAGAATTATTTGGGACAAGAACAACCAATATCCTTATTTAGTAGGGCCTTAAGAGATGCTCCTCTCAATTATAACATCATGGAGAAGCAAGCCTTAGCATTAGTGAAAGCTTTAAAAGACTTTAGGGTCTACGTCTTACACTCTCACATAATTTCTTTTGTTCCACATACTGTTGTCAAGGATATTCTAAGTCAGGACCCTGATGGTAAAAGGGGAAAGTGGATTGCAACTATTCTTGAATATGACTTAGAAATTAGGCCCACCAAACTAGTAAAAGGGCAAGGATTAGAAAAACTCATGGCTGAGTCTAACTTCCAAGCATTAGACATGAATATGATAGATGTGTTGGAAGAAATAGAAGAATTTGATGCTCCTTTTATTGAAGAAACCTTTCTAAATTCTCCTTGGTATGCTGACATTGTTTATGTGCTTTTATATTTAAATACCCCTCCTTCTTTATCTAAAACTAAGGCTAGATTCTTGAAACAAAAGGCTTTGAGTTTTTACATATTAAATGGAGTATTATATTGGAAAAATGTTGTTGGAATTTTGCTCAAATGTTTACTTGAAGATGATGCAGGAAAAATCATGCATTAATTACATGATGGTGAATGTGGAGGGCACCTCTACTGGAAGGCCATGGCAAACAAAATTCTCAGATCAGGTTACTATTGGCCTACCCTTTTTCCAGACACTCAGAAGCTGGTCATGTCTTGCCATAAGTGTCAAAACTTTGATGGCAAGAGAAAGCTCCTCCCCTTACCCTTACATCCTATCAGAGTTGAGACACCGTTTCAACAATGGGGGCTGGACTTCATTGGTGAAATTCATCCATCCTCCTCAGCCCAGCATAAGTGTATTCTCACAGCCACCGACTTCTTCACCAAATGGATAGAAGCTATACCTACCAGGAATGCTAATGACTCTGTCATTATCAAGTTTCTTGAAACCCATATCCTATCCAGATTTGGTTGTCCCAAAAAAATTATAACAGATAATGCTGCTGCTTTCAAATCTAAAAAGATGGTTGATTTCTGTCACAAATACCATATAACCTTGGGCCATTCCACTACTTACTATCCCCAAGGGAATGGATTAGCTGAATCCTCCAACAAGAGTCTCATTAGTATCATTAAAAAGCTGTTGGAAGAAAATCAAAAGTCATGGCACAGTTAGCTGGTCCATGCCTTATGGGCTGATAGATTAACTACAAAGAAATCAATAAATATGTCCCCCTATCAGTTATTTTATGGCATGGATGCAATTTTTCCTACCTCATTAGAAATTCCAGTCATGAAGCTCCTTCAAGAAGTACAGGTTGAAGAAAATGATATGCAAAGAAGGATCAACCAAACAATCCATTTGCAGCAGACCAGAGAAGAGGTTTATGAAAGAACACAGTTAGTCCAAGAAAATATGAAGAAGCAATTTGATAAAAGCACTAAGGAAAACAACTTCCAGGTCGGAAGTGTTGTTCTTAAATGGGATTCAAGGAGAGAAGAAAAGGGGAAACATGGCAAGTTTGAGAACTTGTGGAAAGGGCCATATGTTATTCATGCTGAGAGGGGTCATAATACATTTTTCTTGAAAGAAATGAATGGAGAAGACCTATATGGAGGTCCTGTCAATGGCAGGATGCTCAAGCATTACTTCTGCCAAGAATCTTAAGTTTCAAAGAATTTGTGTTTTACCATTGTAGATATCATAGCTTAACCATTGCATTCAAAGTTAGAAGAAAATAAAAATACAAAAACAATAGAAAGAAAGAAAAGAGGGCAGTTTGTTAAAAACAAGAAAGGCAAAGCCCCATGCCAAAAAAGAGAAACAAATCTGAAAGTGTGCAAGCTTAAATGCCACTCCTAATAACCACACTTCTAGTTAGTCAAAGAGCCTAATCTTGACTAATTAGTTTTAAATTTTTTGCTGATAGGGTAGTGAATTTGGTTTGCCAAACTGTTTAATCTTGGCTTATCAGTAGATAGATTAGGATAGAAATTAAAGGTTCGAACAAATTCAAAATCTGAAATCAATTATCAAAGAAGAGACAGCTCAAACAAAAGAAAAAATAGAACTGTGAAGGAAAGAGAAGGCCATGATGAGAGACTTTCATATCTTAAGCCTTCCATTTTGGTTTTAATTTTCTGCAAATAATAATCTATGTGCAGCTTGTTTTCATGCCATAGATCACAGCAAGTTAAAAAGCTCAATCTTGACTTGACTGTTTTTGAATTTATGTTATAGAATTTAGAGAATGAAAGTCTGTTGGACAGCTTAATCCCAACAGACAGTAGATTAGGTAGAGAATCATATGGATCCAACTGTTTAATCTGGATCCATGAAGAAATAAGGAGTAGAGTTAGATTAGTTTTTATGCTTTCAAAATAATAAAATTGTGTAAGAGAGTTTGCCAATCCAAGTGCACTCTGATGAAGAGAAAATGTTAGATCAGTAGGATTGGGTAGGTAGAAAGTTTGTTGATAAGAGTTCCATTGTTTTTCAAAAATTGACAATTGGTTTCCAGAGCAAAGAAATATCTTTTAAGCAGAAGAAACAGCCCAATGGATAAGGCAACTGATCAGCCCCCCAGAGAATACAAGTCTGCAGTTCTTGATGCCTTTAAAAGGACACCATCCCCAAGTGGAGCCACTGTTAGCCATCCATAAAATTCTGTCATATCAGATGGTGGCTAAATAATGTTGGATAGCCTTCAAGAAACAATTTCATGATTAAAATTGCTGATACTTGAAGACTTTTTGATAATGTCCTATCCTTGGTTAATATTCACTACTGTTTCCATTCAGAACTCAGAAATCCTGCTGATTTCTAAAGCCAAAGTACTGCTGCAAAGGACCCTTTTTCCCTCCCTTCCCCTCAAAAGCTAACCTCAGTTCCTTTTCTCCATCTCCCTTGAAAACCCCTCGACTTCATGATTCTTCCTTCTTCTTCATTTAAATCCATTTCCTAAAGGTCTAAGACCCCTTCTTAGCCTTATCAGAACCTTCATTTCCTTTGAAAACCATTAAAAGCCATCAAAATGCATATTCCCTATGCATTGGACTTAAGCCCCTCGGGCTAAATCCCTAACCTTCTTCCGCCCATAAGCCCGAGTGCCAGAACCTTCGCTAAACCCATCGGGCGCTTATCTTTCCGAAGGAATTCCTCCGCCTAAAAAGGTATATTAAAACCTTTGGTAAATGGAATTTTTCAAGTTTAAATCCATTTCTAATGTTTCCGCCCATATAAATTTCGGAAATGATATGCACCGTCGATCTGCTCCGCAGATTGGATGGTGCGGCACGCGACTTATCCGGTGGACCCCCCCCAACCACACGTCATATCCATAAAACCGTGCTATTTTTCCGCACCACCTTTCGACTGCAAGCGGTTTTGACCCGGCGGCCAGCGATTCCATACGCTGACTGCCGCGTGTCCCCGACACTATTCCAAAACTGCCGCTTAACCTTTTTTCCCGCGCGTTATTCGTCGGACCATGACCGCCCAGCAGAACTAATGATCACCGTTCGATCTAAGCCCTCGCATCCAACGGCTGTCCTTCATTAAAGTCGCCCGCTCTTTAACCAAACTGTGCGTATTTTAGCTGGGCCCCGTCGCAACCGAGAGTCAATCCCCACCGTCGATCTCTGCAGATCAACGGTCCACGTTCAGCTGCTTGATTCCATTGTCCAGTCAAACTCCCTCCACCGCTGACTTTCCCGATCGCTCCCGACCGTCGATCATAGCGTGATCGACGGCTCAGATTTCCCCGCTCCTCCGCACACCCTCCGATGCAGATCTACCCATATAAATGCAGGATTTCCTCATTTTGTTGGTTTTGTGCAGGTTTAAGGTTTTTCCGATTTTAATGGAGAAATTTCGTGGGGCGAGGATGACGATCCTCTGCCTTTCGAGTACCTTAGGGAAATTATCCATAGGATGCAGTACTTTATTGTCAACAAGGTTTCATGAGACTTTGCTGCTATACGCCCCTATTAAACCTGGAAAACAACAAAGGAATCGCAGAGAAAGAGTATCAGTCGCAAGAGATGAACCAGGACAGAGAGTTGATGATCATATGGGTGGGGATTATGGCTAAGACAGTTATCAAAAGCCTAATCCCCGACTCAAAACACAGTTTAAAAGAGAAAACCTAAAAAGTGTTTGTCAGACATATTGCCTCCACCACCATATCTGAGGCAAATTGATTCCTCAACCACCACAGTGCCACCTGTGCCTCAAAGGATTCAATCAGGAGCTGAATTTATTGATCAGGATCAGATATTGTGCCTCTGCGCAGCCGAAGATTTATTTCTCACCAAGGATTTAATGACATAATGTCGGAAAAGTAACCCTAGCATCACACAAAGCCTCAAAGGTCAAAAAAGCTCCCACCAAGCTAAAAACATAAGTGTAAATCAGTTAATACCGTGGAAACACCTGTACAGTTTCTTCGTTGAACCCCTCAAAAGGCCCAGAAGACATCAATTCCTGTATTAATTGATTTTGAGATATTTTATCAGATCTCACCTCCTCATTCTTCTATAAATACTTCAGTAGAACATGGGTTGTTGGTTGTTGGTTGTTGTTTGATTACAAGTTGTAACACTGAAACTCTCTGAAATAAATATACAAGTCTGTTGAAGTTGAAAAAAAATTGAAGTCTTGGATGTCTTAATGATGTTGTTGCATCCCTGTTCCTGAGAAGGCTCTATCATTGGATTCATGAGCTTGGTTGTTGGTGAGGTATTCTAACTGTTTAATGTTTTCTCCTATTTTCATTATGTTTCATAATCTCTTACTACAGTAGGCTAAAAGTTTTAGGCTAAGAAATGACTCCTGGAAGCACCTTAGACCTGTTCACCCTTCATTGTTTTATGTTTTCTTCTGCTGAAGTATTTTAGAGGCTTTAAACCTTCTCTTTAGTCTTCATGCTTGTTTATTTCCTTGATAGCTCAAATAGTTGGTTTCAACATGATTTATGGTTCTCCCTGCTTGTCTGCCATCACTTGAAAGTTGTTATTGAAGTCTCCCTTTGAAGTACCATTGTCTTAAGTTAATCAAAGAGGTCGGTTTTGATCTTACCATTTGCCCCTGCTTGAACAGTTGTTTTGAAGGTCTTTATAGTTGCAAGCATAGATGTTATTTAGGTGTTCCCTCTTCTATGAATGCAGCTATCAGTGAATCTTTTATGTTTTCTAAGTCCTTTAAAATAAAATCTTTGAGGAAATAGGGAGTTCCTCGAATCTTAGATTTCATTTTAAAAGTTGTCTTGAAGTCATTATTTGCTTAAAGAATGTTTGTGGAATGTATGGTTAGCCCTGTCTATCAAATATCTCTTTATCGTCAAGTTATGTTTTCAAGTTCCCTTTGTTGAGAATTAAGCTTCTCTTTCCAAAACATTAATGTCCATCTCATTCCAAAACAAAGGATCCCGTGGCCAAGTTAGATTTGCCCTTTGATATCCCATATCCCTTGAAGAGTTTGTCATGACCTTATTTTGACTCCATTGCCCAATGAACCAGATATTTCCTCTTTCTGTCTATCTTTCCTAGACCTTTCATATTCTGCTGTATCAACTCAACCCAACCAAACAAACATCTGCACCTAATAACTAGTCTAAAATCCATAATCAAAGAAAACAAGATAAACCTTTGCAAACAAATATTTGAGAGATCCCTCTCTGAGAACAGGAGGACTAGATCCTGGAACTCTAAAGATTGGTTCTGATGTTGCCTTGTCTTTTGATTTTCCAAACTGTCAAAACACGGGAGACCAACAGGAAGGAACACAGAGGTGTCCCAGGTGGCATAATAGTGCATCCTAGAGGTGAAATTTTGGAACTTTCTTACCCTCCAAGAGCGTATGGTATGCCTTATCAAATTCTGGATCACTTTGGTAGAGATGCGTCCAACCCAAAGTATCGTGCCCACAAGAGTTGAGCACAGTGGTTAGTGCCACAATTAACGGTCGATTGAGGAAATTTGCAATGTTATTGGTGCTGCCCTTCTTGTACTTGATGTTCAAATGGAACTGTTGCACATATGTGGACCATTTCTGATGGAGACCATTTTGCGACTTCCCTTGTGTCTGTATGAACTGTAGGGGCCGGTGATCTTTGTGGATGACCATTTCCTTCCCAAAAATGTAACTCTTCCATCGTTGACAGGCCTGCATAATGGAATACATTTTTTTGTAATAGGTGGGATACTTTCGGGTTGTCTTTGAAAGTGTCTCATTGTGATATGCCACCGAATGCCCCTGTTGAGTAAGTACTACCCCAATAGCATAGTAAGAGACATCTATCTGGATCTCAAATGGTTGATGCAAGTCTTATAATGTGAGCATCGGTGCAGAGCAAAGATGATGCTTCAACTCTGCAAACACCTTTTGTTGAAATACAGACCAAAATAATTTTTCCTTCGCTCCTCCCTTGGTGACTTGGCTGAAAGGCTAAGTGATATGAGAGAACCCCAATATGAACATGCGGTAGAAATTGTAAATACCCAAAAAGTTGTGGAGCTCTATTAGAGTGGTTGGGGTTGGCTAATATTGAATGACCTGGATCTTGGTTGGTTCCACATGCACCCCCCGCTCATCAATAATTTATCCTAGATATTGAACTTGGGTCATGCCAAAAGAGAATTTATCCAAATTGGCACAAAACTTGTGTTGCCATACTGTTTGGAGGACTTGTTGAATGTGCTGGAGATGCTCTTCCCAACTCTGGCTGAATATTATGATGTCATACAAATACACTGTTAGTGCCAGTCAATTTTTCCTGTCACCGGTGATCAAATAGGCATCCTCTTTCTAAATTTGTCTGAGTCTTTTTCAAATTTTTAGTATTTCATCGAGTCTCAAAATAAAAATTTGTTCACTGGTTTAGATTGTTAGGTGTTTTCTTCTTCCACCATGACTAGGGTATTAAGAACATTACTACTCCTTTCACCTCCATGGTCAATCGACATCATCATGGTTAGTTCATTCATTTTTTAAAGAGTCCCATAGTCATCATGGTCATCATTCAGCTCATTCTTCCATGTTGTGCCATCATTAGGTCATGGGGTAAAAATCATGAAAACTGGTCATTTCACCATCAAATTCAACTTTTGAAGGAGTATTAATAGTCAAAGGTATTCAAAAATTTCAGGTTCCAAACTATCGTTTTCAAGTAAGTGGATTTGTGTTTACCATATTTTTCTCTTAGTTGTGCTTGGAAAGCTCATTTCCCTCTCCTAGGGTTTTGAGGACACTTTTCTTGGTTTCATGACTTCCATGGTTAAATCATCAACAAGACCTGTATCCTTATGCTCTTACACCTTCCCATATCCTTAATATACCTTCCTAAACACTTCCCATTACTCCTATCCCTCAAAATCATCATTTTTCCACAAGCCCTAGCCTATTGCTACAATTTGACACTTTTCTAGAATAGGCCTATGTTTTTCCCTTTTGGACCCCTTCCCCTCACTCAATCCTTGAAATTCCACTTTCCCATACTATCTAACATCTATCCCTATCCCAAAAAATTTCCCCAAGAATTTAGAAAACCCCTAACCCCTTCATTACCCTCCCTCTACAAGGTAGTCCTAAATCCCCTATACACCAAACCCTAATTTCCTCTTCCACTGAGCTAGGGTTTGCAATGGAATCAGAAACATCTGAGAAGAGGAGGCATAAGGGATATTATACTAGCAATTATTAAGTCATTTAAAGTTATAAAAATCATTTCCCCACCATTTTTCAAGAAGTCATTCAAACGAACAAATCATTTGCCACACATAGGGCCAGTTTTGCTTCAAAGTATGTTTCTGACCAAAAAAATATGAATTTGATAAAAGTGAGAGAATTTTTTTCCATCATAGGTCAAAAAATAAAAACCTCCTTTGGTTTTTATATGGGTATCATGGTTTGGGAGAAATGTCAAAAATACAACTGCTATAAGAGGTTTTCTACACTTCTGGTGTGAACTTGGGAGAATCAATTTTGTATAGGTCAAATAAATCCCATTATGAAAAATAAAGAAATATTTAGAAATTAGAAAGGATAATATTTCCAACGAGCTATCCTGGACCCAATTTGGACTTCGGGAAGGCCTCCACAAGTGGTCTTCAAAAAGGTGTTGCGCAAATAGCATCGTCTTGGGAGAATTAAATTTTGAAGGGGAAATGAACTTAATTTTAGAAAATGAAGGAAAATATGGGAAGTATATAGGATATTCTTTCCAATGAGCTATCCTATGCTCCATTTGGACACCAGGAAGGCCTCCAAAGGTTTCCTACCAAATCCGTGATTTTCTGTGTTTTTGGGACAGACATTTAGCAAAAAATTGGGCATTTGTGTAGCTCCCTAGGCGCTACGCAAATAATTGGGACACTTTGTGAGGGAAAAAAAGGCACCATTGGATTCCTAATAGCCAATTCATCTCATAAAACCATGTTTCCGGCCTTGGTTTGCAGTTTTGAAAGGTGAAAATCTCTAAAAACCACCAAAAAATCACCTTTCTACCCCTTTTTTGACCTAGGCGCTACACAAATACTAGTCTTGGGAGAATGAACTTTTGAGGGGAAAATTACCTTCATTTTTAGAACTTAAGGCATATTCATAAAGCAGACAGGCATGGCTTTCCAACAAGCCATCTTGGGCCTGATTTGGACACCTGTAGGTTATCCAAAAGTGGCCCTTAATATAGAGGGTGCAAATGACACTGTCATGGCGCAAATGCACAGTGGAGGGCGCAAATGACCAATTTGCTGGTTTTTTCCAAATTTCTCTGAAATTTTGACTTTTCTTCAAGAAATCATGTTTCTAATCATGTAATTAATGATGTTAAATTTAATTATGTTTGATATTAGTTACCTAAGGTAGATTCATCAGTTAAAATTCATCATTGAGTCATAATGAATTAGTTGAATGTAATGAGGAGTGAATCACTTGGACCAGCCTACACTCCAGTTTTTAGTTCAGTGTTTTGTGGATCTCTTCCTCACCTCAAGGATTCGACCCCTGAGGATGATTGAATGATATTTTGATGTCTATTTAGTCCCTTTATTCAGTCTTATTAAGAGTTGGAATCAATTTGTATGTTTGCTTATTGATCAAGGAACTATTGTACTCAGTTTGGCTAGCTAATAAAGAAGAGTTGCAACTATTTTTTGGGATACTTGTGGTATGATGTTTATCATTGTATTTTCTTTAGTTTCATATGTTAGAATGTATTTTATTCATGTTCACTTCATCTCTATGGTATGATCTCTTTCAATTTTGATAGGCAGAACACATGCTTGCTCATGCTTTGTTGTAGGAAATCGATCATAGTTTAGGAAGAATACATATCCCATGCTCTTCCTAGCTTAACACTGTTACCGATGAAATAGGTAACCGCATTGTTACCTACTTTTTTTTGGTAGCTTAAAACGCACCCGATTTTGAAAAGTGGTGATGCAGAATCACCTTCTTCTTTTTTTAGCACATTTTTGACACTCTAATATTTTTATTTATGAAGTATGAATATTTGTTTTAAAATGTTAGTGATTTTCATGCTAATTTTGAAATGTATTGATGCAGCATCAAATTTTTTTTTTAGAGCGGTGATTTTCATGCTAGTTTTGAAACGTATTGATGCAGCATCAACCTTTTTTTTTTAGAGTGGTGATTTTCATGTTGGTAATAAAACACAAAACTTAGATAAATAAATAAATATATATATATATATATATATATATATATATATATATACAATTAAAAAAACCAATAAAAATGTAAAAAAAAACAAAATTAACTCGTAAAAATAAAAAATTTAAACAAAAATAAATAAATAAATAAAACAAAAATATTTGAAAATTATATCAAAAGAAATGACAAAATTTGAAAAAAAAACACATAATTTAAAGAAACAAAACAAAAATTAACCAAAAAAATTTTTAAAAAAAACATCAAAAACATTTTTTTCTAAGTTATTAAAAAAAACCATATAATTTTAAAAAAAAAAAAAAAAAAAAAAAATAAAAAAAATTTAAATTACAAAATTAAAATTTATATAAAAAAAATAAAATACAAAAAAGAAAAAATTAAATTTTAAATTTTAAATTAAAAAAATAATAATAATAAGAAAACAAAAATACAAATTTTAAAATTAACCAAAAAAAATAATAATAATAATAATAATTGAAAATTGAAAAAGAAAATTAAAATTAAAGAATTAAAATTAAAAAAAAAAAACTATCATTAAAAAACAAAAAAAAATGAAAAAAACCACGTGCAAATAATTAAAAAACAAATATCCATAAATTTACTTTTTTTTTTTTAAATGAAACAATTTATAAATTTTAAAAATGAAAAACTAAATAAACTAAAAGTTTTTTTAAAAAAAAATAAATTAAATTAAAATTTAATAAATTTAATAAATAAATTTTAAATTTTAAAAAATAATTAATCTAAAATATTAAATTTAAAAAAAAAAAACAAATTAAAACAAATTAAATTTAAAATAAAAAATTTGAATTAAAAAAAAAAAAAAAAATTAGAATTTTTTGAATTTAAAAAAAAAATCAAATTAAAAAAAAAAAAAAAAATATATATATATATATATATATATATATATATATATATATATATATATATATTAAAAATTTTAAAAAAACAAATTTTGATCGTGATGGCGCTGCCAATCGGCCTCCCACTCAAGTGGTGGCGGAGGCCGACCTCCGCCGCTACGTGGGTAGGAGGTCGATTCCTGGAGTCGCCCTCCCGCCATGGGTGGCCGATTCCGGGAATTGCCCTCCCGCGACGAGAGGCCGATTCCGGGAATCGCCCTCCCACCGCGGGAGGCCGGTTCCGAGAACCGCCCTCCTGCGGCGGGAGTCCGATTCGGGGAATCGCTCTCCCACCGCGGGAGGCCGATTCCGGGAATCACCCTCCCGCAGAAGGAGGCTGATTCCAGGAATCGCCCTAAGGCCGATTCCGAGAATCGCCCTCCCGCCGTGGGAGGCCGATTCCGAGAATCGCCCTCCCGCCATGGGAGGCCAATTCCAAGAATCACCATGAGGCCGATTCTGAGAATCGCCCTCCCGCCGCAGGAGGTCGATTCTGAGAATCGCCCTCCCGCGGCGGGTGGCCGATTCCGAGAATCGCCATGAGGCCGATTCCGGGAATCGCCCTGAGGCCGATTCTGGGAATCGCCCTCCCGCAACGGGAGGCCAATTCCGGGAATCGTCCTCCCGTCGCGGGAGGCCGATTTCGGGAATCGCCCTCCCACAGTGGGAGGCCGATTCCAGGAATCGCCCTCCCGCGTCGCAGGAGTGTGATTCCTGGAATCGCCCTCCCGCCGCGGGAGGCCGATTGGAGGCGCCACCACAATCAAAAAATTCTTTTTTATTTTATTTTATTTTATTTTTTATTTTTAATATTTTTTTTTAATTTTTAAATTTTTAATTTTAAATTTTTTTTTTTAATTCAAAAAAATTATTTATTTATTTATTTTTAATTTAATTTTTATATTTGAAATTTAATTTGTTTTATTTTATTTTTTTTTAATTTTATTAATTTTTTTTGTTTTTAATTTTTTTTAATAATTTTGTTAAATTTTGTATATTTTTTTTTAATTTAATTGTTTTTTTTTTATTATTAAATTTTATGTTTAGTTTTTTCATTTAATTTTTTTAAATTTAGTAAATTTTGTATTTTTTTTTAATTTATTTGAATTTAATATTTTTTTTAATTTTTTATTTTTTTATTATTATTTTTTTAATTACATATATATATATATATATATATATATAATTTTTATTTCAATTAAAATTGTGTATTTAAAATTGTATATATATATATATATATATATATATATATATATATATATATTTAATTAAACTTAGTATTTTCAAATTAATTTGTTTTTTATTTTATTTTTTATTTAATATATTTTTTTTCTATTTTTCAATTTTAATTGATTTTTAAAGTTTTTTAACTCTTTAATTTAATAATGTTTTTTTTTTCCTTTATATTTAAAATTTATTTTTTATTTCAAAATTTATTTGTTTATTCATTTATTTATTAAAATTTAATATTTTTTTTAAATTTAATTTCTTATTTTAATATTATTTTTTTTTTTAATTTAATAAAATCTAATATATATTTTTAATTTAAGTTCACACACACACACACACACACACATACACACATATATATATATATATATATATATATTATTTTTTATAATTTAAATTTAATTTATTTTTTAAAATCTATTTGTTTTTTTCATATATATATTTTTTTAATTTAATATTTTTATTGTATTTTATTTTTCATTTTTTATTTTTAATTAATTTTTCGTTTTTTTTACTTTTAATTTCAATAATGTTTTTTTTTTCAATTTTTATTTTAAAATTTTAAATTTATCAAAATTTAATATATTTCTTTAAATTTAATTTTTTATTTTAAAATTTAATTTATTTTTTATTTTTATTTTATTTTTTTTATTAATTTAATAAACGTTTTCTTCCTTTTTTTTAAATTTAATTTCTATATTTTATTTTTTATAATTTCTTTTTTTTTAACTTGTTTTTTTTTTTAATTTAATATTTTTATTTTGTTTTTATTTTTATTTTTTTATTTCTATATATCTTGAAATTTTAATCTTTGAATTTTTTTATTTTTTTTTTCTTAAATTTTAGGTTTTTTTTAATGTTTGAATTAAAATTTTTATTTAGTTTTTATTTTTATTTTTTTATTCCTATATATTTTTAAATTTTAAGCTTTAAAATGTTTTTATTTTTTTAATTTATTTTTTTTCTTAAATTTTAGGTTTTTTTTAATGTTTGAATTTTTAAAATTAAAAAATGTTATTTCTATTTTAAAGAATGTCAAAAATATGACATAATTTTATTTTTTTTGTTATTCCAGCATCAACTGGTTTTGTTTTGAGGGTGTTTTTTCAATCCTTTTCTCAAGAAACAATTTTGTTTTTAGCATAGTTTTATAAAATGTTGAAATTTGACCTTAAAAAAAAAACCAAGTGCATTCTGGAATACACTTTTTTTGTTTTTGGGGTGTTTTTTCATGTTTTTTGAGTCTTTTTGGGCTAGAGTTCCCGTTTTAAGGTCAGGTTACCTATTTCATCGGTAACAGTGTTGCTTCTTCTCAGTCTCAAAACCATCCCATCATAATCATCTTTAAATTGATAACCCTTATTCCTACCTTGCCTCATTGATCCCTACAACCCTATCTCATTTTCCTTGATCTAGCTTTCCTTAACCTATTTTCTTCATCCAGTGATAACCCAACCAAATCAAATCAACACAACCCCTGCACTCATTATCTAGCCTAAAAACCCTAATTTCTCCAACCCTCCTGGATGTGACCATTTTGGAGAGAGCCCTATCCTACTTAATAGGGCTAGCTATGAAGTCAAAAGCTTGGTATGTGGTTACCTTTGTTGGTTTTCCTTATTTAGCTTTAGGAATCTAGCGGAGTGATAACATACACCACCACGAATGAGTTGGTGAATGGTCGCAAGATGTCATCCATTAGCCTCATGAAGATTTCAGGACCATTTTTCAACCCCAAATTCATGACCAACCATTAAAAAATTCCCTCCTTGGCTTTGAAAACAGTTTTCCACACATTAGAGGGTTCAATTGGTACCTAGTGATACCCATACTTCAAGTCAATATTGGTTAAATATTTGTCCCCCTTGAGTTGGTACAGAAGGTCATCAATTCGCGGGATCGGATACCTATTCTGGACAATGATCTTGTTTAGCACCCGATAGCAAATACGAAGTCTCCAAGTCCCATCCTTCTTCTGCACCAACATGATCAGGCTCCCACAGGGCGATGAAATCGATCGGATGTGAACTTTCTACAGCGGCTCCTAAATCTGCCTCTTGATTTCCTCATTCTCTAGAATAGAGTATTGATAGATCGATCCATTGGGTAGTGGTGCACCTCGGGTCAGATCGATGGAATTATTGACCTGACAATGTAGAGGTACCCTTGCGATTGAGGCAAAGGTGTCTTTGTACTCCTCCATGACCTTGTCCATCTATTGTTGCCATGCAGAGGAGCCTTGTCTAGAGGTCATGGCTACAGTCTTCTTCTTCTTTCCCTAAGGGAATATCATTAGGAAAAAAAAAAATCGTGGTTTTGGAAATGAGATTACTGCATTTTTTTTGCACTGATCAAAGAGATGGTCGTAGACGGTGCTACCTCCAGTATCCTGTACAACTTATTTCCCAAAGTAATAATAAAAATGTGAGACCTAGACTCATACACAACATGGAACTTCCACAAGTATGGTTGGCCTAATAATACGTCACAAACATCCATTGGAGAAATATAACATAATACCTTATCTGTGAAGGGCTTGATGTTGTAGGTAATGCGACACTACTGGTTGACGTGGAGATCATGTCCTTGGTGAAGCCATCTGATGGTGTACGAGTGTGGGTGTACTGTCTTGGGGAGGCCCAACTACTTCATTACCTCTGCTAAAATGAGGTTCTTTTGGCTCCTAATATAAACAATGAATTGTAGCAGGGAACCCTTCACCCACATCTAGGAATGGAAGAGGCGCTCCCCATCCTATGAATATTTGTGTTCCTCCTTCTGGATCTTGGTGGTTGTAATAGTGGTGTCGAGATTTTCGTCGATAATTTTCTTCCCTTTATCATTCCACTTATCGGGTTCTAAGTAAGATTCGGAACATGCATCTAATTCGGAAGCCTTCAGCGTGGCCACGAGTGATTGCTTGGCCCGACACTCACTTGTGTTGTGAGTGGAGCTCTTATGTTACTCACACCACTTTCCCATGTCCTTCTTTGCCTTTGCAGTTTTGTTCTTCAGTTGTGGCTTTGGCGGGTTGTCCTGGGTTGTCGTGCCTTGGATTTTTCCTTTGTTCTATGGTTTAGTGGCGCCTTTCCCTTGCTTCTGATTTGTAGATTCAGAGTCTAACTTCTTTTTCTTGAATTTCTGCTCAATCTTGGAAGCATACCAGTATGTTGCACCAAGCGAGGAGATGTCTAGGAACTCCATTTCCTCCTGAATGTATCTACGCAGAAAAATGTGGTACTTTACCACCAAAGTTTTCTTCAAATATTTGATACCGAACTTTGTGCGTAGTGTATGGGAAAAAATTTTCATCTCAAGCACATCTTGGTCCCTTTGTTGTCATTGTGTAGTCCTTTGTATGTACTTGCCCTCGTAGCTCCCCACAAGATAATATTTTTCCTTGATGGTGTCTCAGAAATAATTCCAAGTGGGTGTGGCTGAGAACAGGAAGGTTTCCCTCTCATCCTTTTGCTCACAGTAGGTTTCCCACCAGTCCTTGACATGGGGGGCGGCTTTGAAGAGTGCAAAAGTAATCTTTTCCCTATTGGAAAAGTCATGAATCGAGAAATATCCTTCTAATAGATTCATCCATCTATCTACAGTGTCTACATCTATTTGGCCCTCAATTATGGGAATGTCAAATTTTACTTGTACCTTAAAATGTGTGGCATCTCCATAGTGGTCGCCAGATAAAGGCGCATCAACGATTGATAGCTGTTAAAGGATCTAGGAAAATTTATCCATCATCATGTTCCTTTTTTTTCTCAAGGGCCTCCTTGAGAAATATTTTGATAGGATATCCTGCTCCCTCGTTTTTCTTTTCTTCTTCCATGGGAGGATGTCGGGGTTTGTGAGGCTGATTTTGAAAAGGTTCAACCATATCGAGCCCTAACTCCTTAAACCCCTACCTCGTTGAGGACATGCAAAGAAAGGTCAAGAAAGAAAAGACCGCTCTAATACCACTAATCCATAATTATGCAGGAACTTAATGAAATACATAAATAAACATCAATGTAGAGATGAAGCAGGAATAACACTTCATTTCATTAATATCAAATACTAAAAAATGCTCGAGTGATAGTAACTTATCTTTGAGAAGATATGTGGTAGCTACATGACTATGAATTGTGTTACAATGAGGTTTTAAGGGCTATTTATTATTGATAAACAATGGAAAAACCTATACATCCAAAAACCTAACCCTAGGAGATGAAGCACCAAAACTATGGGCCTCGTTTGGGTAAATTGGTACATCAACTTCCTGGGGTCGTAACTTTGGCATATGATATTCGTTTGATGTGCACAATACCTTGTTATAAATATTTATCTGAAGACTACAACTTTCGAGTGACCAACATAAATCAAAAGGCCATGTTGGTCCCAGCTTTCCAAAAAATGTTGTTTAGGGCCTCAAAACGGCTCCAAAAGTTCAGGACCCAAAAAACTTCCAAAAATAGTAAATTGTACTACAATTAAGGAAACTGAAAATATGAAAGAAACAATGGTGGGGGTCCAAGTGGAATAGGCAGGTGTCCACCAATATCCACCTAGATCATTTGTGGTCTAATTTGACAACTTTTTATTGGATTTGTATTTACGAGATCATGAGGAACACTGCCTTATGTATCTTTAATTTCATTTTATGGATTTCTAGTCAATTGCAAATAGACATTTGTTGAAGTATGTTATGAGGATTTTAGAATACATTTGATTTAAGTGGGATTGATTTTTTGTGCATGCACAGTGAATGTTTTTCTGATTTATACATTTAGTTTCATTGGTAACACTAGAACATATTACAACTATGCATGTAGCTTTATGACTACATAAAAAATGGAGTGAATTTCAATTTTTAGAATACACATAGGATTGAGTTGAAAGAGGATCTCACATAGGAACTTGAATAAAGGTTTTATTTTGAATTGATAGTCCTATTTTGAATTAGTATAGCCTAGATTGCTTAAGGTTTAGATAGTCTTTACACTCGCTTGGTCAATGCTCATCTTTTCTAGACTTATTAATAGGTAGAATTTTCTCTTTGATTGTTACTAGTTAGGATACAATTGACAATAATTAGGTTTTCTTCTAAATGTTTGTGATTTTCATGGTTAGTGTTTATGGTTTTATTTCTAGTGAATGTTTTTCAGTGCAAGATTAGAGCATGGACTGACTAGTGCATGATTAGATCATGGACTAACTAGTGCAAGAACTCAAAGTATGAGCATTTTTTGACAAATTAGGGTTTTGTTCTACAGGTTGTTGAAGTCTCTATAGAATTTCCAGTTCTGTGTCTCAAATTCCATGGACCCTGGATAGAAATTAAATTTTGGTCCATTAATATACCATATACTGCACCCAACACAAACCTACCCTTCCTTGTTCAGCACACTAATGAACCATGAACAAAAAGTTTACATGAAACATTTTAGAATGGGATATTTTTCATATTGATGTTTTACTGCGATCAATTATCTTAGTTGCAAGTATTCTAAACCAACATGGAAAGGATGCATGAAGAGATCTATCAAAGAGGGCAGTCAAAGGAAACATTTAAGAGTGAAGAACACATGAAGTGAAAAAATGAAGAACATTGAAATCTTGATGATCAAAGTGGTCCAAAAGACTCCATATGATCAAAGACCCTTTGGAGGTTAAACGCATCAACAACATGGAAGCTGCACGCAATATTGAAGACACAAGTGGATACATTATCATGTTTCAAGAAAGTGCATGTCATTAGTCACAATGAGTCTGATTCATTAATGTTAATTACTTTTCATGTTGCTACCCCGTGATGATATGGAAATTGTGATGAATTTATGTAACTATTGTAAATACAAAGAAGTGGAAGTCCAAGAGTCATATATGGACAAAATATCCATATGAACAAGTTCAAAAGATATATGTAATTCCAAAAGTCATTTAGAACTCCAAGAGTTGTACAAAAGTCCAAAGGTGATTAGAAGTTTAAAATTCATATGAGAAACTCAAGGGTCATGGGGATATGAAACGTCATTCCTCTAATTATAAAATAAGCCTCATTACTCAAGAAAAATACTTTTCACCTTGGCTTCTCCCACAAGACATTAGATAGATAGAGATAGTACTTTTGGGGAGAATGTAGTGGCTCTAATCCTCCACTATTGGAGCTAGTAATGTTCATTATACTCATGTATCTTGGAACTTTTTCTTAATACTTGAAGTAATTTTTCCATCACATTTTTATTCATAAATCGTGGATGTTTTGGGATTTTTCTTCAAATATTTGCGGTTTATGTTAGCTTACATATATACTAAATAAATTTTGTTATTTTGGTGGATTTGGTGCTCAACTTGTTGGGAAGGTGTTTTGGTTGTTATAATGATTGTACCATTTATGTGAACTATTTCACTTGACGACTCGTGATTCTTTATTGTATATGTGTGTGTATTTTTACTAGATTAGTACTATTACTTTTCTTTAAAGAATCACTATTTTTCTCTGTAGTGAAAGAACCTTGATACCTTTACAATTGAACATATCACAAGGCATCTTTGATTGTATAATTGCATCTTTGGTAAATATATCAACTACCACCATGATGACATTATTTACTTCAGAGTTGGGTAAACCTGTGATAAAATACATTAAGACCTCCTCCCAACACTAACTTGCAATGGTTAAAGGTTGCAATAGACCTGGGGTTTTAATTGTCTCAACTTTATTTTGTTTGTAAACCAAACATTCTGCCACAAACTTCTGAATATCATATTTAAGGCCATCCAAATAAAAAAATCCTTCTTGACCTTGTGGTAAGCTTTTAAAAATTCTGAATGCCCTCCAAAGGGGGAGGTGTGCAATTCCAAAATAATATTTTGTTTGAGTTTGGAATTCTTACAAATACATAAGATATCTTTGTACCATAATGAATCATTTTTCCAAATAAATGTAGCAGATGTAAAGGGATCTTACTGTAAATTTTGAATGAGTTTCCACACATCTTCATCATTATTCCATTCATCCCTTGCTTTAGTTATCAAATCAGGTTGGATAATATAAATGGAACACAGAAATGCTTCCACATCCTCATCATTTCTTAAGAGTGCATCCATAACAACATTTTTCTTCCCTTTTTTGTAGATGGTTTCAAAGTCATAACCCAACATCTTTGTGACCCATTTTTTCTACTCTTTTGAAGATAATATTTTTTCCAAAATGTATTTAAGAGTATCATGATATGTTTTTACCTTGAAGTGTCTTCCCATTAGGTAAGGTCGCCCTTTCTTTCGTGCATAGAGTATTGACAACATTTCCTTCTCATAAATAGGTTTCAATAAATAATTTCCCTTGATTGGACGACTTTCAAAAGAAATGGGTCTTCTTTCTTGAATTAAAACAACACCAATTCCATTTCCCAATGAATCACATTCCACAATAAAGGTTTTTTTGAATTTTGGTGTAACTAATACCGGTTCTTAGCACATTTCCTCTTTAAGATGTTAAAAGGCCTTAGTTTCTTCTAGAGTCCAAGAAAATGCATATTTCTTTAGTAATGTTGTTATAGACGTTGCTATTCTCCCATAATTATTAACAAACTTGCAATAATACCCTGTCAACTCAAGAAATCATCGAATATTCTTTAGGGTTGTGGGGATTTTCCATTACTTAATGGCTTTAATTTTGTTAGGGTCTACCTTAAAACCCTCATGAGATACAATATGACCCAAATATTCCACCTCATGTACTCCAAAGAAATGTTTGGAGGTTTTTTCATATAAATTTTTCTCCTCCAATTATTTGAGAACCCTAACATGTGGAACATGATCCTTCCAAGACTTGTTGTATATTAGTATATCATCAAAAAATACTAACACGAATTTTCTAAGGAAGGGTTTGAAAATGGAATACATCAAACCTTGAAATGTGGAAGGTGCATTACTAAGGCCAAAATGCATGACCAAAAATTCATAATGACCTTCATGAGTTCTAAATGTTGTTTTCGGAATGTCTTCAGTCTTCATTCTAATTTGATGATATCCTGAACGAATATACAACTTGGTGAAGTAAATTTCTGCATGTAATTCATCCAACAATTCTTCAATGGCAGGAATGGGAAATTTATCTTTAATAGTGAGATGATTGAGCTCCCTATAATCTGGACACATACATCATGACCCATCCTTCTTGTACACCATTACTACTAGAGTAGAGAAATAATGTTGACTAGTTTGAATTATATCGGCCTCTAACATTTCTAGAACCATACGTTCAATTTCACTCTTTTGGGCATAGAGATATCTATAAGGCCTTATGTTGGGAGGAACACTTCCTAGAATCAAATGAATATCATGATCATAATCACAAATGGGTGGGATGTCTTTGGTAGTTTCAAATACCCTAGAATGATTATCCAAGACCTTTTGGAGATCAAGAGAAATAGATGATTTCTATGTTTGAACCTCTAGTGAGCAGAATTGTGAAACTATGCCTCATAATTCTTTCTTCAAATGATTTTTCATGCCATTAGAGTTGATTATCTTCCATGTTTTCCTTGTGATACCCCTTAATTCAATTTCATTTCCTTCCCAAAAAAAATTCAAGAAAAGTTCTTGAAAATTAAAATATGTTTTTCCCAAAGATTGTAAGCATTGGACTTGTTTGGTAATTTAATTGACGTTAAATTACTTCATAAATTATCGACTAAGACTTGTAAATTGATGAAATGTAAATGCACGATTTGTGCTAGGATTTCTTATTAGGTGAATAATTTTCAAATTGGATTAGGATGTTTCATGCACATATTCTTATCTAAGAATCATTCAAAACAAAAAGACTATTACTCTTACAGAAAATGGAAGTATCACTCTTCCAGAAATATATCACACTTGAAAAAATTAAATCTTCACACTTGATAGGAAAACAAACTAATTTTAGAGAGAAAAATTAAATGAAATTGTATCTAAATCTAAATCTACTTCACACTATTAGAATTTACTGGAGAAATAATATTTTACTGAGAGAAATTAATAAATGCAATCAGCAACAATAATAAAACATACACAATATTTAACCAAGAAAAACCCCAACTCCGGGGAAAACCCATCCCATGAAATTTCATTAATTGGCCAAAACCATGGCCAACCTGGCCAAGTGAGCCTTTGTTGCTCACCTCCAGGACTCTCTTACAATGAAATATTCCCAGCCTTTCATAGGTTCCATTACATGCAATAACATGAGCCGAAAACCATGGGTGCACAATACCATGTGCCCCAAAACTACCTGATTGTTTAACCTAGTCAACCTTGACTCTAACCCTGAGTCAATTTACCTAACATTGCCCCCTTAAACTTGACTTGGGGTTCCTTGAATAAATCCAGCCAACCTTGCCAAGTGAGTGAGACCCACTCTCTTTGGCCCTTACCCCCTCAAATTTGTATACCCAGGATAGTTGTTAACTTGACATCCCCCCTATCACCTAGGTCTAACCAGACTTTACCAGTGATTCCCTATGGGTATGCATTCCATACTAGGTCTTACAGCTGTATGCCCATTTACATGTAATAAAATATGACTCCATTACATTTTTTTTTGTTTCATTGTTGTTTTTCTTTGTATGACCATTCTCTAATATTGACATTCATGATCTCCACTTTCAATTTTATTAAAGTTTATTTTGTGTCTTTTTTCTCCTATGGTGCATGGCTTTTAGCACTGGCCAATAACACCTCAATCTCTAGAGTGCAACTCATTGATTCTGCCACAGCCACAATCATACATAGATTTCTCTCGAGCAACCTCCTCAACCAATGATTTGATAATGCCTCAACTGCGGTTCACTTTTCCATGTGTTTCTTCGCCCTTTCATAGCACAAGAACATCAATATTTAGCTTGGAAATTGACCCTACTACCACCCATATCGCATGCAGTGCCCAAAAATCATCTAACCAATCCTGTACGAGCACATTATCTTGAATACGCAGCAAAATTCCTTTAAAAAACACCTCATGGAAATCTCTCCAATACTAGCGCATGTTGAACCATCACCCATTGGGATCTCTGGCGATCTTAACGTAATGTACCATTTCCCATTCTTGATGCTCCTCATCCTAGTAAAGTTTCATACCCAAACATCTTGTAGATGATTGTAGGTAGCACCAAAGTGTTATTTTGCAATGTCCAGGTTCAGCCGTTGCAGTGGATCAATGGCAGAGCCCATACGTAAACTACACCGTACTTTATTTCCCATGCTAGAGAAGTGTTGAGGGCCGCAACATACGTGCCCCAGTGGCTCAATACCACGCCCTTGGGACTCGACGTGTTCCCCGAAGTATAACCCAGGGTGATACTCAACCACTCGTCATCAGGTGGCTTCCATTTCAACCCATGATCTCCTTCTTGCAAGAAGTCCTCATACTCCACGGCTCCACTCCGTAGGGCCCAAATCATATTCATCCAAGGCCCTCTGTAGCTCCATTCACACATAAATCATTCCACTAGATCTAACACGCAACCCCCATGGTACTCCAAATTGACTTTTCTCCCATCGAATTCGATGTGCAAATGATCCACACAGTCGGTAACCTCCATCAAGTTAGCCCCCTGTGGAGCCCTATGATGATGTGCCACTTCACCATTTCCTCCATGGACTTTCAATATGGTGCATGGATCTTCCAAGTGGGTATATGTGCTACCGCATTGTATCGGCACTCTCCCCAGCTTGCTTGAGAGCTCGCTTGGTACTCGCGGCCATCATGACTAGGGCTTCGATATACCCCTCGTCAACAACCACCTTCAACCTTAGTTTTGTGCTTGAATGTAGCCTTACTTCTTGATCCACATGATTCTCCTCATCCACATTCATCAAGACATAACCCCTTGGCAATATAAGTGTCCCTCTGAAGCCAATTTGGCTCTGATAACAAATGTTATAATTTACCGAAGAAATAATATATTTACCGAGAGAAATTAACAAACGCAATCAGCAACAATAATAAAACATACACAATATTTAACCGGGAAAAACCTCAACTCCGGGGAAAATCCATCCAATGAAATTTCATTAACCATTGGCCAAAACCATGGCCAATCCGGCCAAGTGAGCCTTCACCGCTCACCTCCAGGCCTTTCTTACAGTGAAGTCTTCACAGCCTTTTATAGGCTCCATTACATGAAATACCATGTGCCCCAAAACTACCCAATTGTTTAACTTGGTCAACCTTGACGCTAACCCTGATTCAATTTACCTAACACTAGAAAGGAGGTGTGTGTTGATGAGTGATCACAATGGATTGAGATATTTGTTTGACCAATTGAATTTGAATGCCAAGAAACCTAGATGGTTGCCCACGACCAAGGAGTTTGATTTTGAGATCAAATATATCAAAGGCAAAGAGAACAAAGTCGTAGATGCATTTAGTAGGCGGATACAGGTAAATCACATTGCAGCTATGAGATCCTATGGGGCATATTTACAGGATATGATCTTATAGGTAGGTCAACAAGATGTCATATATATGGAGCTTCGGCACAAATTGCAGTAGAGTGCAAGTATAAGTACAAGTACAAGTGTACTACTGGATGTGGACTATTGTCTTACAGCAGATGGCTTAGTCAGGTTTAGAGACAGGATATATGTGCTAGAGAGTAGTGAGCTCAAGAAGGTGATATTGAGGTAGTTTCATGCAAAACCATATTCAGGTCACCCAGACTATTAGATGACATTAACTATAGTGAAGAGGTTCTATTACTGACCGAATATGAGGAGGGATGTAGCAGAGTTTGTGGCTAAGTGTTTGGATTGTCAATAGGTGAAGGCAGAGTGTAGGCATCCAGGTTATCTACTCGAGCCTATTGTGATTCTAGAATGGAAATGGGAAGTCATTTCCATGGACTTTATTACAGGGTTGCCAAGGACAGTGAGACACCATGATTCCATCATGGCTATGATGGACAGGTTGACAAAGGTTGCACACTCCATTCTAGTGAAGACAATCTATTCATCCGGTGAAGTGGCATAGGTGTTCATCAGAGATATAGTCAGGTTGCATGGTGTTCCAAAGAAGATTATGTTGAATAAAGATGAAAATTTCACTTCCAAGTTCTAGAAGGAGTAGTTTGTAGGTTTGGGCAACGAATTGGCCTTCAACACAAATTGTCATCCGTTGATAGATGGACAGAAGGAGAGGGTTAACAAGATCTTGGAGGACATGTTGAGGATGTATGTGATGCATCAACAACAAAAATGGGAAGAGTATCTACCATTGGTTGAGTTTTCATACAACAATGGGTATCAGGAATAATTGGGGATGAGTCCCTTCAAGGCACTATATGGGCAGAGTTGTAATACTCCCATCAGTTGGAGTGATCCAATTAACATGGTGTTGATTTGACCAGACATGTTGGCAGACATGTAACAAGAAATGCAGGTTATAAATAAGAATATAAAGGGATCACATGATAGACATAAGATTTGTTCAGACCAACATAGGTTATTTAAGGATTTTCAGTTTTGGGAGCATGTTTATTTGTGCATCAGGCCCAAGAATAGATCCTTGAGGATCAGATCATGTGCAAAGTTGGCACCATGGTATTGCGGGCCTTTTGAGATCCTTAATAGAATTGGACCAGTGGCCTATCGACTTGCACTACCTCCAACATTTAAATTCCATGATGTGTTTCATGTTTCATTGCTTAAAATGTATATAAAGGATGTTGATCATGTTATTGATTGGTCTGTATTGCAGGTGGAGAAGAAAGGATAATTCCAACCAGTACCTTAGTACATATTGCAGCGGAAGTAGTTCATGCTCAGGAACAGGGCCATCAAGTAGGTTAAAGTGCAATGGAAGCACTTTGGGCCCGATGAAGCTACATGGTAGATGGCAGATCAAATGTGGTCCATGTATCCTTCATTTTTTCCCGGTTGAGGTAAAGAAACTTTGGTTTGGTGTTTGATTTTTGGCATATGTTTCAGTATGCAATTTTGGTATATGTACATATGTATATGGATGTAAATACCTCCATTATATAAGTTATAAAGCTCCAATAAGCGGTATGGATGTAAATGGTCATGATATCATGGTTTTTGCTTTTGAGCAGGTTACTCATTGTAAATACTGCATCGAGGTAAGTTATAAAGCTCCATGAGTAGTATGTTTTCTTTTCAGCGATTTTGCTGAGGTGTGGGTGTGGTTTAACACCAAGGACGGTGTTCCCCAAGGGGGATGGCTTTGTAACATACTTGGGAAAAATATTTATGTAATAAACATTAATAAAGGCAAAAATAAAACCATGATTAAGGGACACTTATTCCAAGCTGAATATTGGGAAAAATATCGTAGCTGGAATCACTGGATATGTTTTTATGTCAAAGGGAATTTGGCAAAGAAAGAGAAAAAGACAGAGACATTAAAGAGGAAAAAAGTATTTTTGGCACATTTATTTATAAAAATAAAGGAAAATAGGTGAAAAGGAAGGTAAAATGTTACATGTTGCATGTGAGGAGGAAAATGAAGGAAAATCATGTAAAATGAAGAAAATATAGGTCTCATTGATGTAGAAAATCTCTAACACAACTATAATACCATGTAAAAATTATATCAATGAAGTCAATCTGATCATCCAATGTACTAAAGCAAGATACTGAATCCTTCTACAAAATATTCGGAATATAAATCACGGTCTCTCAATCACATGCAAGTAAGAGAAATAATTAAATCAATACACAACACCAGATATTTCTGGGGAAAGCAACTGCTCAAAGCCCCTCCATATTTATTGTATACTCTACCAAGGAATCATGAAACAATACAATGTATTTGTGATCACCACAATCTCATACACTCTACCAATTGCTTCACATTGATCTAGGCAAAATTGGACAAACACATAGACAATTATCAGCCTACCCTCCTTGCGCAATCCCTAGTGAAATAAACCCCTATTAAATAGGAAATTCAGCCTTCCTTGATTGTGCAATCCATCATGGGCTTCCCATGGTTTTATAACTTCACCTAGGAAGTTTGCCTAAAATAAAACTGATAATTTACTAGCCTTAAACCTTTGTCTCAACTGGGTATCCACCAGAATTAACATGCATGCAGCTATAAATAGTGAATCATTAGTTACTTGTTAGATCACTACTGGTGAATTAAATCTATTTTAGCTCACTTGATCTTCCACAAGCTCATCAAGTAGTTAGAACTAGTTAAACTAATTTTAACTCAAATATTATGAGTTAACTCATCCCACCCACACTACACTACTGCTACAATTGCAACTAGACCCTATTAATAATAGAATCACTCTACATGCCTATCCTTAGACTCTCAACTCAAAATTCTTGAGCTAAATAAGTCTATCACACATAGTTAACTATTACAAGTTGTTATGAGATAAGATTACAATTTATTTTCCAATTTATTTAATAAATTGGTTGCACACTAATGTGTCGCTAGGATCCATCATTGTGTGACCTGTGATCCCACACTAGTGTGTGTGTTGCATTTTCTTGTTGAATTTCAACACTTCTAGTCAACAAGAAAGGGATTATCTAATACCCCGATATTGCCTTTGTGGTATTCTAATTTGCTGTTTGCAAGCACTTTCGTCAAGATATCTGCATCCTGATCCTCCATGGGAATGTACTGCAACAACATAATGTGCCTCTAAACACAATCTCTAAGATGGTGGTACCAAATGTCAATATGCTTAGACCTGTCATGGAATACCATAATAATCAAGAGTTTTATGCAAATCTGGTTATCACAATGTATCACTGTCGAATCCATCTGATGACCGAACAAACCAACAAGTATCTTCCTCATCCAGATGGCCTCACATGTAGTGTGATTAGCTGCCATGTACTCTACCTCGGCTGAACTGAGTGAAACTGATCTTCGCTTCCTGTTGTACCAAGAAACTATTGTTGATCCTATGTTGAAGATGCCCCCTGATGTGTTCTTCATATCTGATGGACTACCTACCCAATCTGCATCGATGAAGCCTTGAAGCCTCACTCCCTCTATCCGTCTGTACCATAATCCATACTCTTTAGTGCCCCTGAGATATCTCAACACATGCTTCCCCGCCTTCCAAAATATCTTGGTAGGCTTAACCATAGCTTGACTAAGCTGGTTAACTGCATAGCATATGTTTGGTCATGTATTCACCAAATACATAAGTGAACCCACAAGCTGCCTGTAAACAGTCGCATCCACTACCTCACCTGGATTAGCATCCTCCTTCCTCCAGTTACCTGCAAGAGGAGTCTCCATGGGTTTGTTGCCCTCTATGTGGGACTTCCTCATAATCTCTTTGGCATACTCTCCATGAGATACAAATAGCTCCCCATCTCTTTTCCATATTTACAAGCCTAGGAAATAATGCAAGAGCCTCATGTCCTTCATCTCAAACTCTCTTGCAAGATCCTCTTTTCATGAAGTTATGAGCTACTAGAATAAGATCATCTACATAAAGTACAATAATCAAAATCTTACCATCAACCACAATATGATTAGGTTCGCATCCTCTTCACTCTTTGTGAAGACCAACCCAGTGAAATAGTTGTCGATCCTGGTGTACCAATCACGAGGTGTTTTCTTAAGCCCATACAATGCTCTCTTGAGTCTGCACACATGCGACTCCCTCTGAAAGGTCTCCAAATATTTTGGCTGCTCAATGTACACTTATTCCTCAATAACTCCATTGAGAAAGATTTTCTTTACATCCATCTAATGTATCTTCCATCCCATCTATGTTGAAAGTGCAAGGATGGATCTAATCGATGAGTACCTTGCAACCAGTGCAAAAGTCTCCTCATAGTCAATCCTCTCTACTTGTGAGAATCCCCGTGCCACAAATCTATCATTTTATTTCTCCACACTCCCATCTGTTGCCTGATTCACCTTGTAGATCCACATGGATCCAACCACTGACTTCCCCACTGGTCTTGGGACCACTTCCCATGCACTGTTTCTGATAATAGAGTAATATTCCTCAACCATGGCATCAACCCATGTTAATTGTTGCACTGCTTCTTCAAAAGAGGATGGTTTCATCTCAATACACTTTCTCTTAAGAGCCATGTATCTAGTGTACCTATCTAGGGACCTTCTCTACTTGCACTGTGATGTTGGTGCTCCTACATGCTCTGTCGCATCTAGCATCAACCTGTCAGTCTCTCTGGTGTGCTTCCTACCATTTCTGGTGGATGGCTCTACATGAGTGGTTTATCCACTCCATGATCCTCATATTGTGGCTGCTCCACATCCTGAGGAACTTCATCCTTTGGAACTAAGAGTTTCTCATCTGCATGCAAGTCAAGCTCCCTCTCAAAGGACAATCACATGGTTTTCTCCTCGTCAAATTTGACATCTCTCCTGATAATTGTCATCTTGTTAGCCGGAAAATACACCCGATAGTTGTGGGGAGTATCAATGTACCCCACAAATATCCCAACCTCTGTTTTTGGTTCTAGCTTCTTCCTGGCATCTTTGGAAATAGACAGATGAGCCAAAAATTTTAAAATATGAAACATCTAGTTTCTTACCTAAAAAAGCCTCCTATGGTGTACTCATGCCAAGTATCCGATGAGGACTCCAATTTTTCTCAATTACTGTTGTGTTGCATGCCTCTGCTCACATATGCAACGATAGGCCCTGATCATTTCACATAGCTCGTGTTGCTCCCACAATTGATCTTTTATTTCTTTTTGCAACCCCATTCTGTTGTGGGTTATGAGGTGCAATCAATTGTCTCTGAATTCCTTCTTTGGCACAAAATTTCTTGAATTCATTAGATATATACTCACCACCATTGTCACTCCTTAGAGCCTTCACTGTAATATTCCCAATTAGCAGCAACTAATTGGAAATATTAATTTTGACTAATTTTGCCTTTATAAAGTTAAAATATAAACAAAGTGGGTGAAAAGGAGAATATGACCCACTTAGGATAAAACGCACTTCCTAAAATCACTTAGGAGATATAACGTTGTGGTCAAGGTGGGCCAAGGGGGGCCAAGTGACAACATAGAGGGGTGACACACTTAGATAGCATGGGCCTAGCTAGCGCAGTTCAGTTGGCAGCGTGGGCCAAAGAGAGGCAACGTAGCATGGTGGGGACAAGGAGAGAGGGTGGCTCACCCAAGATAAATAGAGGAGAGGCTACCTCATTTCTCTTATGATTGATGATTATGCATTTTGGAGATTGTCTCTAGACATTGAGCATGTTTGTTATTTAGCTAGTCTGCACGTACTGTTCAGTACACCGGGTGTCTCCGTGCGGAGATCCCACCCTCAGCCCCGGGAGACTTCGAGTGCTTACTCGAGTGAAGTATTCTACCATCATTTTTGTAGGAGGATTTGTGGTTGCCTTCATTGTGGAGCAAAGCATCTAGGGACTGTGCAGTCTTGAGAGGGAGGAAGCAGTTCATTTTGGGAGAGCTCCGGATTGGTGCCATCTTGGAGGATTCGAGTCGGAGGAGTGAGCAAGGGGCCAGCCCTTGCCTATTGGAGATATTTTGGGAGAGATCAGAGCTTCAGTCATTGAGGAGCATTCCTTGGAGGGACAGTGCAGTCTTGTAGAGGGAGGACGTAGTTCTAGTTGGGGAGAGTTCTGGATTGAGGTGATTTGGATGGATTCAGACCAGAGGATTAGGGAAGGGATCAACCCTTACCTATTGGAGACATTTTGCAGAGGGAGAGGCCATATTTTGCAATGTTGCCTTTAGGGTCAGCGTTTCCCCTTCAGGGATAGCATAGTGCCTCAAAGAAGGTATTTTTCCGAGGTCAACCATGTTGGAGATCAGAAGCACAAACAAATACTCAGCAAATAACCAAGCACATAAAACACAGAGGTTTACCGTGGTTCACCCAACCAATCTGGGCTACGTCCACACAACATAGGCATCGGCAATTCTTTATTAATCAAACAGGAGATTACATAACTCAATCAATCCTCACACACTCAAACCATCCGTTTGGATACCTGTTATATAGCAAGGAGAATCTAACTCCTCATAAATCCTCTCACATCAAATTTAGGATGCATTAACTCTCTCCCAACAACCTGGAGCTAATCTAGCAACAAATTCCTAATTTTTGTCACCTACTGAGATTTTTGACTATTTTAATAAAACAGAAAATCTCAACAATCTCCACCTTGACAATAATTAGCCTGATGCCCTGTTTGTTTATTATTTTATCTTTTCTGCAAGCCAAGAGAAGCCAAACACCAACGCAGCTTCTCCAACAAAACTGGTTTCGTGAACATGTCTGCACAGTTTTCCTTTGTATGCACCTTTTCAAGAGAGACTCCTCTTTCAGTAATAACCTGTCTTACAAAATGGTACTTAATTGGAATATGCTTTGATTTACTATGATAGGCCGGATTCTTAGCCAAATGTATTGCACTTTGACTATCACAAAGTAACTTGATGTTGTCCTGTAACCTACCAAACTCACCAAGCAAACCTTTCAGCCAAACCGCCTCTTTGCAAGCATGCGAAGAAGCAACGTATTCTGCTTCAGTAGTGGATAAAGCAACAATGTTTTGTAGCTTCGACATCCAACTAATAGCTCCACCTGCAAGAGTAAAGACATACCTTGAAGTTGACCTTCTCTTATCCAAATCACCTGCAAAATCAGAATCAACATACCCGCAAACAAATTCACTACTCTTATTGTAAGTGATACAATAACTACTTGTGCCTCTCAAATACCGAAGCACCCATTTCACTGCTGACCAGTGTTCTTTACCCAGATTTGCCATATACCTGCTGACAACACCAACTGCATGTGAAATATCTGGTCGAGTACAAACCATCGCATACATCAAACATCCTACTACATTAGCATATGGCATTCGAGACATATAATCCTTTTCTTCATCTGTATTAGGACATAAACTGGAAGAAAGCTTAAAATGGGAAGCTAAAGGGACTGACACAGGCTTCACATTATTCATACCAAATCTCAAAAGTATTTTCTCAATATACTTCTGTTGTGATAGCCACAGCTTACCACTGCTCCTGTCTCTGAAAATCTCCATGCCCAAAATCTGTCTTGCTGCTCCTAGATCTTTCATATCAAATGTCCTTGCCATCCGAGTCTTCAACCTGTTGATTTCTTCAATGCTTTTGCTTGCTAAAAGCATATTGTCAACATACAACACTAAGATAATGAACATGCCATTACTTAACTGCTTAAAGTAAACACAATGATCATATTCACTTCTTATATATTTTTGACTCAACATGAAAGAATCAAATTTCTTGTACCACTGTCGAGGCGACTGCTTCAAACCATACAATGACTTCTTGAGCTTGCAGACAAATTTCTTATTGCGATGCTGAACAAACCCTTCCGGTTGTTCCATATAAATTTCCTCATCTAAATCTCCATGTAGAAATGCAGTCTTAACATCTAATTGCTGCAACTCTAAATCAAGCAAAGCCACTAATGCTAACACAATTCTAATTGAAACAATTTTAACCACTGGTGAAAAAATCTCATGAAAGTCAATACCGGCTTTCTGAGAAAACCCTTTTGCAACCAGCCTTGCTTTGTACCTGTCTTCCGTATCATTCACACCCCGTTTCAGCTTGAAAACCCATTTACATCCCACAGTTTTCCTGCCTTTCGGAAGCTCAACCAGATCCCATGTGTCGTTCTTACTCAAGGCCATCATTTCGTCCTTCATGGCTCTTTCCACTTGTCACTTTTCGAACCTTCTATTGCTTCCTGATAGCACAGAGGTTCATCGTCGTTAGCAGTAAATGCAACTGAAGTAACATAATCATCATACCTTCTCGGAGGGCGTTTGATTCTTGTAGACCTCCTTAAGGATGTTTCTGGTGCTTCCGCAATTGGCTGACTACCATCTGTAGGAACTTCTTGCCGATCAGTATCTGAGACCTGTTCATGATCTAAACATGAACCCTGTTCATGTTCTGATTCTGAAACCTGTTCATGACTAGTATCTGAACTATGGTCATCATGACTATCATTAGAAGTGCTATCAAACTGAATGTGTTGAAAATCAAATACATCATCCTGTTTCAATTTATTATCTACATCTAACTGTACAAGAGAGGATTCATCAAACTTTACATCTCTGTTGATGATGATTTTGCGGGTAGTAGGATCCCACAATCTATATCCCTTTGTTCCAACACCATACCCAACAAAGATATACCTTTTAGACTTTGGATCTAACTTAGTTCGCTGATGTTTAGGCACTAGAGCATATGCATCACAACCGAACACTCTGAGTTTAGAATAGTCACAAGGGTGTCCTTTCCATACCTCTTGCGGAATCTTGCAGTCTATCGTCGTCGATGGAGATCGGTTTATCACATAACAAGCTGTTGCCACCGCTTCCGTCCACAACTCCTTTTGCAACCCGGCGTTACTCAGCATACTCCTTGCTCTCTCTAGAAGAGTCCTGTTCATGCGTTCAACAACTCCATTTTGCTGAGGAGTATAAACCGTGGTCTTATGTCTCTCGATCCCCGCATCCTTGCAATAGCTGTCAAACTCCTTGGAAGTAAACTCACCACCATTGTCAGTTCTTAAACATTTTATTGTTCTACCAGTGATGTTTTCTACCAATGCTCTAAACTGTTTGAAAATTGTAAAAACATCAGACTTCTTTTTCAACATGTAGACCCACACCTTCCTAGAAAAGTCATCAATAAACGATACAAAATATGACGAGCCACCATATGAAGTTGTAGGGGCTGGTCCCCAAACATCTGAATGGATATAATCAAGTATGCCCTTACTAGTATGTTTGCCTGTTTTAAATTTTTGTTTACTTTGTTTGCCAAACAGACAATGTTTACAGAAATCTAACTTTCCAGACTTCAGATTTGGAAGTAACTTGCGATCAGCCAAAATTTTCAACCCTCTTTCACTCATATGCCCCAATCTTTGATGCCATAAGTGAATGGAACTACTGTCATGTTCAGACACAGTAGATACAAAATCTGACCCTGTACTTCCTTCTAACTGAAACAGATTTCCTACTTTCTTAGCCTTCATTACTAGTAAGATACCTTTATAGATTTTCATAACTCCACCTTGAATTACAGTTTTATATCCATTCGTATCCAATGCTCCTAAAGAAATTAGATTTTTTCTTAAGTCTGGAACATGTCTCACATCTGTTAACAATTTAGTTGTGCCATCAAACATTTGCAGTTGTATACTTCCTATCCCAACAATATTAGATGTGACATCATTACTCATGTAAACGACTCCATCATTAACTGATCTATACGTCTTAAACCATTCTCTATGAATACACATGTGGTTTGATGCACCGGAATCTAACAACCAATGTTGATCATGATTCGACATATTAACAGACAACACTTCGTCGCTCATACCTGAACCAGATGCCGAACCTGTATCTGTCGCATTTGCCTCCTTCTTCTCTGTCGAAGAGTCTCCTTTCTTCTCTGTTTGCTGTCTCTTCCAGCAGTCTTTCTTCAAGTGCCCCGATTTGCCACAAAACCAGCACTTTACTTTTCTCTTCTTCCCTTTCGAATTTGAACGCGAATCGCTGCGCTTACGAGAGCGTCTTTCTCTAGAACGACCTCTAGCCATCATTGCCTCTGATGTAGAGGTGTCAGCATTCGACCGCTTCCTGGTCTCCTCGGACAACAAAGCTCCAACCACATCGTCAAACTCAAGGATGTCTGCAGTACTAAAGCTTATGGAAGTAACAAAGTGATCCCACGATTTGGGCAATGAACACAATAGAGTTATTGCCTTATCCTCCGAATCAAATTTTACATCTAGACTTTGTAATTGTACCAATAGAGTATTGAAAACATTCAGATGGTCAGTAATCGAGGTACCTTCCTTCATCCGCAAACCATAAAGCTGTCGCTTCAGGAGAATCCGATTTGTCAAGGATTTCGTCATGTAGAGCTTCTCAAGCTTCGACCACAAACCTGCGGCGGTCTTCTCTGACACAATGTTGAACAGAACGTCATCCGCCAGACATAACCGAATTGCACTCAGAGCTCTGTCATCCAACTCATCCCATTCATCCTCCGTCAAGGAAGAAGGCTTTTTGCTTTTCCCCAACAGCGCTTTCGCCACGCCTTGTTGTACCAGGAGATCATGCATCTTTACCTTCCAGATCTCGAAGTTGTTTTTGCCATTGAACTTCTCAATTTCAAACCGGGCATTTTGAATTTTCGCCATCTTGTTTAAAACAAACAATCTCCAAATCCAATTTTCAAATAAAGAATGCCCTTTTTAATTAAAAAATTCCTTTAAAAATATAACCTTCACTTTTAAAATGCCTTTCACTTCCTTTTAAAAAAAAATATAACCTTCTAAACTCCATACCATATGCAATTGGCATTGGTATTTAATAATTACCAAAAAATTCAAATCGATTTTGTTTTTAAAAAACACCACCATACAAATCGACTTTTTTGTCACCACTTCATAAAATACCATGTGCAAATGGCATTATAATTACAAATCGATTTACAAAAAACTCCAAATCGATTTATAATTTTTAAATGTGACCACTTCATCTTTATAAAATGCCTTCTTCTAAATTCCATATTGGAATTCTAAGTGTCATCCTTCTTTAATAAAAAAAATGCCACCACTCAAATCGATATATTATAACATTGATTTTTAAATATCGATTTTAAAACTTCAAACGTGAGCATTCCATTAAATCGATTTAAAATGGCACTTGCACACCATCGATACTCCAAAAAAAAAACGATTTTAATAAAGCATTTTCAATACCTGTCAACGCTGCCAACGCAGTCCACACAGGCTCGGCTTTCACCTGTTCATGCTCCATGCAGAGCTCATTTTCACGCAGAGGGTGGTAGAGCTCCACTTCACGCTGGCTCAGACTCACGTAAGTGGAAGCGTCCTTCGATCAGGCAGCGTCGAGTCCACGCAGATGGCTCAGCAAATGTGTGGCAGCACACTCTCCTCACACAATAGTGCTCTTTGGCATCACCGGAAATCTCCACGCAACCATGCAGCAACAGTGATTATACACACCACCAATAATCCACGCAACAGGCAACATCGATGATTGAAAACATTACCAGCGCTCCACGCAGCACCAGCAATCAACAATTCTGCGCACCAGCAATTCAACGCACTCCAACTTGCTCTGATACCACTTGTTGGAGATCAGAAGCACAAACAAATACTCAGCAAATAAACCAAGCACATAAAACACAGAGGTTTACCGTGGTTCACCCAACCAATCTGGGCTACGTCCACACAACATGTGCACTGCACCTTATTAATCAAACAGAGGATTACATAACCTAATCAATCCTCACACACTCAAACCATATCCGTTTGGATACCCGTTATATAGCAAGGAGAATCAACGCCCCGGCAAATCCTCTCACATCAAATTTAGGATGCATTAACTCTCTCCCAACAACCTGGAGCTAATCTAGCAACAAATTCCTAATTTTTGTCACCTACTGAGATTTTTGACTATTTTAATAAAACAGAAAATCTCAACAAACCATTCTCGAAAAGCTCTCTGGGCTTTTCTGGGTATTGTGAGTAGAGGTTGATTCTAGAGTTTCAGCTCATTCCGAGTTGGAGAATAGCCACCAAATGCAGTAGAGGTGGAAAATATGGGGGTCTCACAATAGTATGACTAACATTTACTAGCCTTCAATAGGCCAACCAAGTTCACGATGCCTACATTTTTACCTCCAGTACCGAGTGAGAAAGGGAGGCGGAATGATCATATACCCTTTGGAGATTATTTCTGTGAATCGCAGTCCATGGGGCAAAATTTCAGAGCGGCTTTGCCATTCAAATATTTTTGTCAGCTCAGGTAGGATGAAGGAGGAAGAAGCAGTGGGAGGTCTAGCACGCAGAGTTCAGAGTTGCAGCATACCACTAGGAGGACACCTTTTCCCACGTATGATGGATCCACTGATTTCACGGTTCGAGATCGGGTGGGAAGGTTAGACACCTCTTTCTAGCTTGATCGAATGACGGAAGGGGAATCCATCAAAATGGCTACCTCGCACTTGGAGGATGAGAGCACACAGGATTATGGGGAGCATGTGGATACACTCAGTATGGCGCAGGGGTCACCTGTGTTGGAGACTTCTTTGACCATGTCGGTTGACATCGTAGTAGAGGTAGTAGAGCTCACCCCAGTAATACCATCCATTGAGGTGATGACCGAGGTAGTGTCCGAGTCTTTGGGTGGTAGCAGCACATGGAAGATGGGTGAGGTCCCAGGAGATGTATCCATATTTGACAAGACACTAGGAGATACAAAAGTATTGGACGATGGTCGCACACAACGGTGTCATTAGCTTCGAGCTGACCTTCTAGTTTTGAAAGGGAAGGCCACATCAGTACGAGAGGCTATTTTGTTACAGAACGAGGAGCTAGAGGGCATGAGAGTGGTTTGTGCCGAGTCAGCGGCCAAGTTGGCCCACATTGGGGAATGGATGGATTCCCTAATGGTACAGCGAGAGAGCACATTGGAGTGTCAGAGCAGCCCCCTTCAGGCATGCATAGACGGGGCTAGCAGCATTGTTGGGTCACCTCTTTCCATTGGAGAGAGAGAGAGAGAGATAGAGCCACCTAGTCAGATATCATACATTGACTTGGATAGCGATATGAGACGATCAGAGTTGCACAGGGTGTAGCATTCACATGTTGAGGTTGGATGGCGAGAGATTTTGAGTTGGTACTTGGTCGAGTGGGTTACAGAGATAGTGGTGGATCCGGGTGTAGTTCAGCAGGAGTTTCCAAGAGCTGGGAATACAAGAACCCCAGACTGGCATTGGGATCTAGGCGGGATCACCTATCATTTCCCAGGCAGGTCGGTTGACTATGTCTTGGAGGGCACAGTTGGCCTAGCAGTTGAGCATGCACATTTGCTAGGAGAGTTCCGGTCAGCTCCAATGGCCAATCAGTTTATGGGAAGACTCCCTAGGTTGTCTTGGTATGACATTTGTGCACGGGGTCACAGGGTGATCAACGTACCTTGGCAGGAGCTTGTTGGAGGAGGTGGCATTGGCAGGCCACCAGATGGTGCCTTGTATGGGGCCAAGGATTCCTCTCCTTAGTGTGGGGCACAGAGGTCACAGCGGAGCTAAGCAGTGGTGGTATCACTACTGACACATAGGGAGATTCACTTCTCGGACCCCTCGGGGAGGATTTGGAGTGATGATCCATTCGACGGTGGGTATAGCAATGTGACAGTGGAGGTGATGATACCGATTGGGGGTGGTCCGACATATAGAGACACAACTCTAGGTCATCACATCCAAGGATGTGTGGGAGCCTCTAGCGTTGAGCAATGGACTACCGGTGGACATGGAGTTGCATGGTGGTGTACCGTAGTGTGTGGGACTGCATTGTGGAGTAGGAGTGTCCTACATCACATTGAGGACACGCGAGGAGTGACCGATGCCTTGACACAGACAAGGCACGAGATAGTATAGGGTGGTATAGCAGTAGTAGAGGGTATCTAGCAGTGTATAGGGGTATGCCTCAGTGTGCAGTGGCATGTCGAGGAGTGTATGGATGATCGGTGGTATGCGAGGGCGTATGGTGCTGCACAACAGGGTCTTAGAGTATTGCCTCCAGGGAGACTCACGGACAGAGACACCGGGCTTACCTTTGGGGGTAGTTCACCCAGGAACGATGGGGAGACATATAAGCGATACTTGACAATATTTGTGGGGACTCACGCACCTGACCCTCTTCTACATCACTCACGGGTACAGTTGATTTTGCTGTTGTCCTTTGGCACTTTGGGCATGAGCAGCGGGGTACGCGAGGCTCACCTAGGATATTTGGATGACTCGCAGCACACTAGGGGAGAGACTTCTTAGCAGTGGCACTGGTTCGGTGTGCTAGTTGACAACCACAGGTCAGGGGATGAGATGATCCTCTGCAAGGGTGGCACATCAGTCATCATTGAGCCTACGCTAGGGGAGTGGGTCATGAGGGAGACACATGTCACTCTTTTCCTAGGGTATGTCAAGACCATGCATGAGCAGAGGATATTGTGTACAACAGTGGTAGCATCCCAGTATGTGTCTGGGCTCCAAACAATGCATCGACACATTATCGAGAGGGTGGATGGCAGATCCAGTGGAGATGGTTGGCAGGGACAAGAGGGATCCACATACCTTGAGTCGATTGTGAGTATCAGATATCTATCTATTGATTACATTCAGGGGGTGGCTATTTGTCACATATGTCTTCCAGGGATCGTCGATACTACACAGTGGCCGTCACAGGGCAGCTTAGCATGCATCATATTTTCCCATGATATATGGACCCTCTATATTGGTCACGAACAGGGACTAGAGATGAGGCATGGAGGGATTCCCGCAGTTGTCAACTATGGGATGTAGAGATTCAGTCGATTGATAGCCCATTCTATCTCATGATGGTCAGAGTCAGGACAAAGAGTGATCTAGTTCACTGTTGTATTGGCACATGGGGGTACACAGAGGCCTCCATCGGATGGCAAGGTAGAGTTTCTTTGTTGTTGCATAGATTCACAGCTGCATTCGGAGAGGTAGGTATTGGCATCATGGCGATGCCTGGGTCAGATGAGATTTTCTCTCATAGATCTCCTGCCACTAGGTCTCATGAGAGGGGGATACAGTCTGCGCATGACGGGGAGTATCTCATGATCAGAGTAGCACAACATCAGCATGGTGGTACCTCTTCGAGCTTAGCAGGGGACTTGAGCATTATAGCTCTACAAAGCTCGATAACTTCTATGGGTGAGTTGAATACTACCTGGGGAGATTATCTATATCTTCCATCAGGCTTTAGCGAGTCACTGATGAAGTGGGGGACTTCATTAGCATGGCAGGATGGTGGGTGGAGCAGGTGGAGCTTCATGTTGGATAGGATGGCTTGGGATTCCGGCATTGAGAGATCCCTCCATAACAGGGTGATACAGAGGGCAGGGAAGATTCAGTGGCATATCTGGGACCCAGACACATTTTACAGTGATGTTGGGGAGCATCAACTAGAGAGGGGGCTTGTTCAGGCATTGCTTGAGGACAAGCAATTTTTGGCGGGGAGGACTGTAATATTCCCAATTAGCAGCAGCTAATTGGAAATATTAATTTTGACTAATTTTTCCTTTATAAAGTTAAAATATAAATAAAGTGGGTGAAAAGGAGAATATGACCCACTTAGGATAAAACACACTCCCTAAAATCACTTAGGAGATATAACATTGTGGTCAAGGTGGGCCAAGGGGGGCTAAGTGACAACGTAGAGGGGTGACACACTTAGACAGTGTGGGCCCAGCCAGCGCAGTTGAGTTGTTAGCGTGGGCCAAAGAGAGGCAACGTAGCATGGTGGGGCCAAGGAGAGAGGGAGGCTCACCCAAGATAAATAGAGGAGAGGCTACCTCATTTCTCTTATGATTGATGATTATGCATTTTGGAGATTGTCTCTAGCCATTGAGCATGCTTGTTTAGCTAGTCTGCACGTATTGTTAGTACACCGGGTGTCTCCGTGCAGAGATCCCACCCTCAGCCCCGAGAGAGTTTGAGTGCTTGCTCAGGTGAGGTATTCTACCATCATTTTTGTAGGAGGATTTGTGGTTGCCTTCGTTGTGGAGCAGAGCATCTAGGGACTGCGCAGTCTTGAGAGGGAGGACACAGTTCATTTTGGGAGAGCTCCAGATTGGTGCCGTCTTGGAGGATTCGGGTCGGAGGAGTGAGCAAGGGGCCAACCCTTTCCTATTGGAGATATTTTGGGAGAGATCAGAGCTTCAGTCATTGAGGAGAATTCCTTGGAGGGACAACGTAGTCTTGCAGAGGGAGGACGCAGTTCTAGTTGGGGAGAGTTCTGGGTTGAGGTGATTTGGGTGGATTCAGACCAAAGGATTAGGGAAGGGATCAGCCCTTACCTATTGGAGACATTTCGCAGAAGGAGAGGCCATATTTTACAATGTTGCCTTCAGGGTCAGCGTTTCCCCTTGAGGGATAACGTAATGCCTCAAAGGAGGTATTTTTCCAGGGTCAGCCATTCTCGAAAAGCTCTCTGGGCTTTTCTAGGTATTGTGAGTAGAGGCTGATTCTAGAGTTTCAGCTCATTCCGAGTTGGGGAACAGCCCCAAAGACTCATTCCATTCCAGCAGTTGCAGCAGCACGGCAATATTTTCCAGCAGTTTGGAGATTACGCAGTTGACAGAGAGAACAACGATTCCATACATTGTTCTGAGTGTATTTCTACACTTTCCCTGAGCAAGTCAAGGTGCTATCATTTTAAACACCTTGTACTTTCCTGATTTCTCAGTATAATAAAATGGCTCAGTATTCTCTCCATTTCATGTGTATTTGCTCCATGTTCAGTTTATAGCAGTTTGTATCTTGTTGCATGCTCTATATTACTATCCATTTACCCTTTGGGATAGTCCAGTCAATATCCCCTTTGATGTGTTTCCCCTATACTCTATAGACAAAGTCTGAAAAGGGCCAGGCAGCCTCCAGATCTCATCCTCTCTTAAAAGGTGAAATATCTAGTAAAAGCCCCTCCAATCCATCTCTGGTTTAGATTTGACTGTGTTTGAGAGATATCCCTAAAAAAGGATATTACGTTCACCTTTTTACTTGTATCTTCTCTACCAGTGCTTTGAACTCACAAAACTTGGATAATGCCTAGTCTTTCTTCTGCAGAAAGAAGATCCAACACTTTCTAGAAAAATCATCAACAAAAATCACATAATACCTGTGCTTTACTGTGGAAGGCGTAGAGAATGGTCCACACACGTCTGAGTGAACTCTCTCAAGGATTTTTGCTGCTCAATTCTCCTTCTCATGAAAGTTGGCCTTAGTATACTTCCCCATGGTACATCCATTGCATGTGTCTATCTTCACAAGAGTACCCTTTGGAAGACCTATATAAATCTGTTGCATGATCCTCAAAGCACTTTGGTGTAGATGGCCCAATATCCTGTGCCATAACTCACCTGTATCCCGGCTCAACACCTTCCCTGCTTTACTGCTCAATGCTGCACAACCATCTACATCAAGTTTGTAGATTTTCTTCACACGAACCCAATCTTCTTTACCTGTGTTGTGGCTTTGTGACGAATGAATGCCTTTCCTTCACTGAAAACCACATCATATCAAAGATCCTCCAATATAGCAACTGAAACTAAATTCTTTTTCAAGCATGGTAGATGCATTACATCTTTTAATAAGAAAGGTTTACCTGACTGTCTCTGGAAAGTAATTGTACCAATCTTGGTAGTGTTATACCTCCCATCATCACCCATCTCGATGTGCATTTGAAGATCATTCTCGTCCAAATTACTAAATAGTTATTTGTTTCCCGTCATGTGGAAAAATGCTCCACTATCCAAATACCACATAGATCCCATCAGAGCTGATGCCATGCATGTGATGAGAGAGAAGTCCAACTCAAACTGTGAGGGAGAAGCTTCACCCGATGTAGCTCCTGGAGCCTTCTTGTTCTTCTTCTTCTTTTGTGGACAATTTGTGGCAAAATTTCCATGATCATGACAGTGAAAATACTTCACCTTTGTCATATGACGCTTCTTGCCTTCTTTTCCGGTCTTAGATTTGGAATGGGACTTCCTCCCCTTCCCATTATTTTCCTTACCAGCCAAGGCATAATTTTCCTCATCATCAGTCTTGGATGAAGATCCATCCATGGTATTCCATCGAAACTCTTCTTGTACCAAATCTGACCAAAGTTTCTCCCAATCTCATAAATTCTCCCTACCATTCATAGAGTCCTAGTAACTATGTCAGCTCTTGGGAAGGCCTAGAAGTGGTAGGCTCACCAAGTCATCATTAGCTACAGTAATTCCAACACTTCCAAGCTCATATCGACATTGAGTGAACTTAGTCAAGTATTTCTGGATTGTGTCGCCCTTCTCCATTTTTATTTTCCTGAGCTTGTCCTTGAGTGCCAATTTTCTGTAGTCATTGTTGCTTTGAAACAAATTTGTCAAGGTCTTCCACATAGCATATGGAGTTTCCTTTCCATGGAGACTCGAGACAATATTATCTCGAACTCCCTCTAACAAGATCCTCCTCGTCTTTGCTACTTTCTTCTGCCATGCATCAAGAAGTTGGGCATCTATTACTGTGGACTTGAGAATCTCATTATCTATGAATTACTTCAACCCATTGTCGTCTAACACTTCCTCCATCCTGTCCTTCCATGAAATATAATTTGAACTGCCCTGGAGTTCATATTAGAGTCTCAATCCATTGAAAGACATCTTGATCTGCTTATAGCTCCAAAGAAAGTACTTGCAAATTTGAATAATGTTCAACACAAGCTCAATTTCTTCTCCACTATTGTGATTCCTGGTGCTCTGATACCATGTAGAAAATCTCTAACACAACTATAATACCATGTAAAAATTATATCAATGGATTCAATCCGATCATGCAATTTACTAAAGCAAGATACTGAATCCTTCTACAAAATCTGCGGAATATAAATCATGATCGCTCAATCACATGCAAGAGAAAGAATTAAATCAATACACAACACCAGATATTCCTAGGGAAAGTAACTGCTCAAAACCCCTCCATCTTTATTGTATAATCAACCAAAGAATCATGAAACAATACAACTTATTTTTTTCTCACCACAACCTCATACACTCTACCAATTGCTTCACACTGATCTAAGAAAAATTGGACAAACACATAGCCAATTATCAACCTACCCTGCTTACGCGATCCCTAAAGAAATAAACCCCTATTAAATATGAAATTCATCCTTTCTTGATTATGCAATCCATCATGGATTTCCCATGGTTTTATAACTACACCTGGGCAGTTTGCCTAAAATACAACTGATAGTTTACTAGCCTTGAACCTTTCTCTCAAATGGATATCCACCAGAATTAACATGCATGCAACTATAAATAGTGAATCATCAATTACTTGGTATATCACCACTGGTGAATTAAATCTATTTTAGTTCACTTGATCTTCCACTAGCTCATCAAACAGTTATAACTAGTTAAACTTATTTTAACTCAATTATTGTGAGTTAGCTGATCCCACCCACACTACATTATTTCTACAACTGCAACTAGACCCTGTTAATAATATGCCTATCCTTAGACCCTCAACTTGAAATTCTTGAGCTAACTAAGTCTATCACACTTAGTTAACTATTGCAAGTTGTTATGAGATAAGATTACAATTTATTTTTCAATTTATTTAATAAATTGGTTGAACACTAATGTGTAGCTAGGATCCATCACTGTGTGACTTGTGATCCCACACTAGTTCATGTGTTACATTATTTTTTTGAATTTCAACAATTGATAAAAAGGCTTATGAGGATCAATTGGTACATTTTGACAATTCATTTTTGGAGCTCTCTCATTATTCTATCTCTCACACACTCTTGGACACTTCTTGGAGCATTTCATCTTTGAGTCAAGAAAGAGGAAAGCAAGCAAAGGAAGAACAAGGAAAGAAAAGGAAAGCAAGGAACAAGTAAGGAATAGTAGAATCTAGCAACTTCAATAGGAATACTTGCAAGTAATAGATTGCATGTGTGATTTCCTAGTTGGTTTGGACATGCATGGCTTATGCATGTTGGTATTTGGCTCTATTGATGTCTGTGGCATGGATTTTCTGGGTTTTGACAATGGTTTTCAGCCTTGTCTTTCCTTTTTCTAGATGCCATTGTGTGTTGAAATTTTGATCTCGGTTTTGAGCTTTGGAATTTCAGGATGGATTTTGGAATCCGAGGTGGAGGTGGTCTCAGGTTCATTTCCAAAGGCCTAGGAATCCCTTGACCATTTTTGGCAGGATACACAGTAAAACTTGAGGGAGGTGTCCCAGTATAGGGCCTAGTGATCCAATATTGGATTGTGGTAAAGTCTGAGAAACACATAGATAGAAAATTACTCTAGGATAGTGATGGATTCCAGATGACATTCCATGTTCGGTTCGGTTTTATGATTGAAGCACTAGTTTTGGTGTGATCAATGTATGGTGGGGGTGGAGGTAGTTTAACCTTTGGATTCCCTTGGTTGTGTTTTGAATGGGTTTATCCATGAGACCCCACATTCATGCTTGGAATATGGCATGAGGGTGACTGGTTGAAGAGAGATTTGGCTCAAACATGTCTATGGTCAGGTGGTACGTGGAAGTCCTGACCTTGGTCGGTATTTTCCTATGTTTAATGGAAGCTTAAGTTATATTGCTTTTGTACTTATTAATATGTGGATTTAATAGTTTTTATCTCACTGTTATCTCCATGGTTTTATGCTGGTTATAAGAATGTGTAAATGATTAGTTCATGCCATGTTTATTTTCGCGTATTTATGGGTAATTGCTAAAATAATGGATGCAAGACCTAATTGATGTCATATTTTCTTAAGGAAGAGGGTGGCGATCTTTCTTGTAATGTTTCATAAGAGTTTTCAGTCATCCATGCTCTGTCTTGTATCCTAGACCTGTAGATTTCATTCATGCCAAGTGTTTGATAGAATGTCAGTCCCGATTGGGGATGGTCAGGCCTAGTCCTGGAGTGAGTTTTTGATTATTTGGCATTGTCGTCATGTGCTTGATGATTGTTGAAAGCTACAGGAAGTTTTGGGCAGTGTCTGGGATTCTAGGCTTGAAAAGTGCCTTAAATCCTGTGGACACAAGCACAAGTCTGGGAAATTGAGTCCCTAGACGCATGCATGCAAGCTTTTGGGTGCATCCAGGGCCTCCTAGACGTAGGCATGCAGGCTTGTGGGAGCGTCCAGGGGGTTTTCTTAATAAAATTTCAGTGGGACCCAGGGACAAGTCAGGTGGATGATTGGGATAGCCTCCGGGGGTCCTATAACAAGTGGGATAGGTCAGTGTTGTGGTTTTCTACTTCGATTCCACTTATTTAAAGTCACCTAGGAGGTTGAGTATGTATTAACTACCCCTCACCTCATGTTTACCCCGAGTTGGTCAGTTACTTGGATAGGTGTGAGGAGAGGTGGACGTTACAATTATTTACTTTCCCCAATAAATTTGTGTCACAATGTAACATGATAACTTTGTAAACAATTAAAGCATGTTTTTCTTGATTGGAAAAACAATGAAAAATTAATGTAATTTAAAATTTTGTTATCAAATATTAGAAAAAGACCAACATATTTTGTTGTTAATGTGACAATGAGAATTTCATTTCTCCAAAAAAGAATATGAGATTTCATGTGAGAACCCCCCTCACCCCCTCCCCCAAAACACACACACACACACACACACACACAATTTATAAAAAAGGTTGCTAGGAAAGAGTTGGAACTTATGTTTTGCAATTCATAAAACATAGTAGTAAATACATTTATGAACAATAGAACTTCTTGTACTAACATTTTATTTACACTTGATAAATTGAATGTAATGTCTTTGGTATTTTGTTATGAAAACAAGCTAAGCAAGTGTTTTATAGGACCAACCCAAAAAATGTGTGGATAGTTAGAATGGGGGTAGGTAGGTAGTTCAACGACATCTATTAGTGACCATGTTTTTAATAGAGACACAATTGATGTCTCTCAATTAAGAGGACAATGCATGTTAACATAAATACTAAATTTAACCAATATATTCATCAATCTAGAATGTTTGTATGCATGCTTTCTGTTAAGACTAAATGAAAATAATTCTTAAATCGCTTTAAAGTGGCATGTTTATTTAGGAATATGCATACATTAATGTTGAAATTTGGGTAGCTCGAAATGTATTTCTGAGTGGAGAAAACCCACAAAAAGGGAGCTTATAGGAAAAGTACCCAAATTTAGGGGCTTTGATCCAAAAGAGTCAGCTTAGAACCCAAGATAATAAATTTAATTTGATTATGAGTCATGTAAAATAACGTTGGAAATTAATGTAAAATTGAAGAGTAAATTTCATTTCCCCCGTTTGTCTAGTGATAATGTTTTAAAGGAAAATCAATGATAATAACACGTGATAATGTTTTAAAGGAAAATCAATGATAATAACACGGCTTGCCAACCAAGTAAAGGACCTTAGTCATTTCTCTTTACTAGATTCAAAACAAAATTTTAATTATCATATAAGAGGCCTCATAAACATATGGCTTGCCAACCAAGTAAAGAACCTTAGTTGTTTCTCTTTACTAGATTCAAAACAAAATTTTAATTATCATATAAGAGGCCTCATCTAGTTGGATTGAGTGGGCTTAATGGTTAAGATGTGTTTTAACTAAACAAGTCATAGGTTCAAACCTAAAAGGGATAGAGTATGTACACCCTTCAAGACTTTAGCAGTCAAATCCCTATATAGAGGGAGTCTCTTGTGCCAGAGACGAGGGGGCGGCATGCACCAATTTGGTCCCTTGTACCACAAACAAGAGAGTCATATACACCAATTTGATATTTGGCTTGGCTGTGATCTTAAAATTATATTATTATTATTATTTTAACCAGCAAATAAAGTAGAGAAAAATACTCAAAATTTTAAAAAAATATATATATTTTTTTATAACCAAAAAAATAATTCTTATATTCCAAGAAAATTATTTTTGTTCAAAGAAAATGAGAAAAGAGGCCGTGAAATTGAGACCTCCACCTCTTATACATACTTGGGAGTTAAGTTCATAGGTTATTGGCTCATACTTTACTTTCAATTTGAACATATAAAAAAAAATACAACAACAACAAAAGGCAAAATATTAGCCACAAATTCTCCACCATCAGCCCAGATAAATAAGAAAACAAAAGAAATGCAATGTGAACAGGCATTTCCATTAACATAACATTCAAAGTGGCATTGAGGTGCATCTTCTTAGTGCTGAAGTATAAATCGAGCTCAGGTGCTACCTTTCAGTCAGGACTTGCACAAAGTTCAGGTAAGTGATCTCAGCTTGGCTATCTCAGGAAGTGACCTTCTAGCTAATGGGTATTTTCATTACACCGTCAACTATACGAGCAACTTAGGGCACAATAAGGGGTTCGCCTAAAGGTTAAGACAATTGTTGTGTTATGGAAAATATTATTATTTATGATCTTTTCATGAAATCAATCAGTGATGTTGATGTATTAGTCTCTATTCCAGTATGATAATGTAGCCATTACAGGCATTAGGCCCTGCTATACCTTACACTGTCAAAAAATCAGTTCTCTTCTACATGTATATGCAGTTAAGATTCTTATTCGATCACGCTAATATAGATCTTGCATTTCAAATGGATACAAAATCATGACAATGGGAAATTTTGCAGTCATCTATTAGATAATCAGTGTCCCATGTAAGATTCAGGTTAATATATCTCCAGAGGAGAGTCAACTAAGGTAAACTCCTTTACTTGGCTTGTTAGAACATTTACATCTGTAATCTCAGATTCATGATATTACCCATTTGGCCATATCTTTAAACATGTATAAATCATAATGTATAACCCAAAATGACAAGATAAGCAAATATATTTTTGAAGACATATTTCCTTTAAAGCCACTGATTTGGGAATAATTGAAAGAGAAAGTATCCAATATGCAATAGTTTATTACTTCATCATACTGCAATACACCATAGTCAAATAGAACCCACTTAATTATATCTCTAAGCTAAGATCCACTACTGGCATAAGCCTTTGCTTTTACTTATGTTTCTGTATTACCTCTAGTACCCAAATCAGCAGCAGCTTTGGCTGCCTTGCTCAGAGCTCCAGAAACCATCATGGCCCCTGAAGAAAAATAACTGCTGTTGACAGCTGCGGTTCCTGCACTGTATGCTGCTCGCCCGGCTGCAGTTCCTGCACTGTATGCTGTTTGCCCAACGAACTTGCCAAAAGATGTCAAATTGGTTGCAGTGGTGTTTATGACTTGATACTTCTGGTCTAACTCAATGGCTTTGTTTACTGTGTCCTTTCCTAAGGTATATCCTTTAGAAAGCATTGTGGTAACCACATTTACTGCCTGGCCAGGAGATGGAAGATAGCTGCTAATCTGCAAATAAATTGCCATGTTAGACACTTCTCAAGGACTTAAAACAACTCAGCAATAACACCGCTGTGAATAACTTTATGCTCAAGAATATTATTTTGGCTAATAACTTGAGATAATCACATTTCACACTAAGGACCGACTTTCTAATTTTTTTTATTTAGTATACCTTTTACCTTCTTATCCTCTCATCAGTGGTTGGGAAGGTGGCCTTTTGAATCTACTTGAATAAGTTGAATTATAAGGGTAGGGTTTTCCCTCTATGCAAATGGCTATTTAGAACCTGAGTTTTCTACTGCAAGCAAAATTAAATATTATGTCTTATTATGGGTTTTCATGTGAGAACCAAATATTGGCAGGGTACCATCCTTCGGTGTTCAGTACAATGGCCTTTGAAGTCATTAAAATATCCATTCTTGATTTTTGAGGTATTCAATAATACTACAATTAATGCACTCTGCCCATCAATGACACTCATCCACAGCAACCCTCACAAGCAAAATTAAAGGGTCATAAACATATAAACACATATAGAGAGCTAAAAGGGGTGATAAAATTAATTTTATCTGAGAATGACTATGGCAGGGCAGGCAGGTCTCAATGCAATATTCAAGGGACTTTACACGAATAGATCTCATTGTACCCTGCCTTCTCGAGTTTATTTGTACATTGTCCTCATAAATAAAAAATTAAAAAGAGAAGAAATTAGGTAAATGAACAATACTCCTGGTGTGTTGTCTTCTTCTTGAAGTTCCATCATTTGCTTCTTCCAACGATTAACTGCCTCCTCTGATCCTTCCCAATACACTATCCGTACTCTCTGATCTATGATTGTGGCTCCCTATTCAAAAATCCAAAAACACCAAAGCCCTTTTAATCATTTTGTCAAAAGCAAGATAAAACCTTAACCCAAAGAAAACAAAACTAAAATCAGAATAACATTTTCTATCTACATTTGATCCCCCATAACCTTCTGTCTTGAATTTCACCTCTTTATCACAAATAAAAGTATTATGCAATATCCCAATCTACATGTAGACAAAAAAAACGCACAAGAATTTATCCTTTGAATCTTATTATTGCCAAATAGTGAAAGATTAGGGAAAAACATATTTACATTCAAAAGGACAGCAGTTTCTGAAGCATAGGGCTCCTTGAAAGTTACAAAAGCAACTTGTGACCACTGACCAGCCCTGCAACCACCAAAAAAACAATAATATTAGGTTTTTTGGGCCCAATTTTACAAACCTTAAGTACGGATTTCAATCCAAGAACCTTTAAGGCTAACAGAATTATATGTAAATCAATGTTCTCCAGCTCTACCACCAAAAAATTAAACACCATTGGGACTGCGAACTGGCTTGAGATTTCCGGTCTCACTATTGTAAAGTCTTACTACATTCACCAACTTTCCCTTAAATCACTGCTCTGATTTGAAAACTCTCAGCACTTGCACATGAAAATTTCAACTGCTGTTTTTCTTTTGCTAGATCTTAGTAAAAACATTATTAAGGCTTCAACGTGAGACAGATCCGTTCTCTCCAACTCTGATTTTCCCATGTTGACAAATTCATTAACAAATTGGGTAGTTACAGAAATCGACTACATAAAATTCAACGAAGGAATACTAATTGGCTTGAAATTTCCGGTCTCAATATTGTAAAGCATTACCACATTCAGCACCTTTCCAAAAATCACTGCTCTTATTTGAAAACTGAGCAATTGCATATGAAAACTGTTGGGTTTTTGCTACATTACCTAAAAAATTAATAGAACTTCACTGTAAAACAGATCCGTGCTCTATAACTCTAATAAATCCCATGTTGACAACCCATTCACAAATTGGGTAGTTACAGAAAGAAGAAAAGGCAATTCAACTAAAAATTCAAGCAAGGAATGCAGCACATACCTTTGTAATTTTGCTTTCTTAACTGTGCCAGAGTAAGAGAAGAACTGCTTAACATCCTGCACAGTTGCTTTGGTAGATAGATTACAAACCTGCACTGTGTAATCCTCCATAATGGCAATTGTTAACACTGGGGCAAAATGCTATGATGCACAAATTTCTTCTTGCGACTGCGAGTGTGAGCGAGCTGCAAACACTAATATAAATAATTAGCTAGGAAAGTTTAATTAAATTCCTTACTGTTAGTTAAGTTTTTTAATTATTGACCAAATCCGTTGACTATTTCCCAAAATATATGGTTAAATCTTATAGCAAAGCAAGAACACAAAACACTTTTTTTCACTTTTTTTCATGAAAATTGAGAAGTTTCTGCCACTGGAGTGTCAAGCAAGCATCCTAAGTTTCGTATTGAGTGTGTTAGGTGTGGAGTTGCTTAATGTCAAATCAGTTTCCTCTGGCACATGAGACCCCTAATTATAAAAAAATATGTAATGATTAAAATTAAGAAACCATGGGAATCTATGTCCCACAAGAAATAATGTCGGTGACATTTTCAAATCCCTAGAATTTGAATAGTAATAAACAATCCACTTCTAAATGAATTTATTATATGACCTTTTTTTTTTAAATAGTTGTCATGCACCACATTGAAACTCTAAGTTTGAAATGCACCTCATAAACTCATTAGGAGGCTAATTGATTTCCATAGAAAAGGTTTGGAATCACTTCTCTCTCGAGCAATATGATGATTTTAGGTTCTAGATTGTAAGCTTGAGCGTGTAAGTGACCGAAAATACCTTATTATGGATAAAAGTTGAGGAATGTTTTCTTTTCTGTAATTGTTGTGGAATTACTGATGTTTTATTGAGGAATTAATAAGATTGCAAATAGGGTAGTAAGTTAAGTGGGTTTGATTGTGGGGAAAACTCTACAATTAAGTTTGCTTGAGTCAAAGGTGATCTGGGATGGGTGACCTCTCGGAAAACAAACTCGCTTAAGCCAAAGGTGATCTAGGATGAATGACCTCCCAATACAACAAGTTTCAAAATCATTAACTCAATATCCTTTTCAAAAAAATGTGTGTTTTTTATATTTTAAATTTAATAAATAAAATAAATTTTCTATATTTTAAATTTAATAAAATATAATAAAATAAAATAAAATTATATATTAATTTGTAATAATTTTTTTTTTTAAAGTTTAACAGAATTACATCGTCATCCTATGTCGAATATATCATCTTATCAAGGAGTGTCTCTGATCACCACCATATATTCAAAACCTCGTCAACATAATAATATTTAATTCTAAAAAATATATAAAAATAATAATTAATTATTATAATATTATATTTATTTTAAGTAAAATATAATTAAATAATAATAATAAAGGCCTCAACTTAAATATCATGATTCATCACTTTTTCACAAAAGAATGTTAAACATTTTATCATAAATATGGTAAAAAATATCTGAATGTTCAACATTTTATTATAAATACGGTAAAAAAATCTTTCATATAATAACTAGTTGAGTTGTTTTTTTTTAATTTTTAATTCTTAATCATTATTAGTTTTTAAATAATATATTATATTAATTTTCACAATTATGTTCATAAAATGAAATGTTTAGGTTTCACAATTGTGTTCCTAGAATGAAATTCTTAAGTTGCAATCAAAAATCAAATTTGAATTAATTCTTACGTTCCAATCAAGAATCAAATTTGATTTCCAAATTATTCAAATTTGACTTAATGCTTACGTTCTAATCAAGAATCAAATTTGATTTCCCAATTATTTGGGATAGACATTTTCACGATATATACAATTAGTCAATTTGAATTTTTATTTTAAAATATATTAAATTTAAATATTTTATGTTTTATGTTTTTTTCCATAATTTCTGGTTATTTTGTTAAAAAATTAATAAAAATTTGTAAAAATCACAAGGTTAAGTTGTGAAATTTATATACTAGCAATTACTCCAAAAAGTGCAAAGAAAGTCGATAGGGTTATTAAATTGGAATTGTTGAATTGGAAAAATTATATTTGGTTTGTAATAATAAATTTTTGGATTACCACTTATTTTACCAATAAAATATTTAAAACCATTGTGATGTGTATATTTCCACACTTGACTTATAGACTTGCCATGTAAAACAAAGTGTTTGTTATCTATTTGATAAAAGAAACATGAGGTTGGTAGAGAGACACTATACCTGACCTAAGTTGGAGATTTGGTTATGGATTAGTTATGACAATAAGATTTATTTAATCCCATAAATAAACCAAAACACATCATTTTGATCTATATTTCATATGTATTTTATAAAATAATTAAAAAAATATATTTACACAATTTCTTTAAATGTGTATGGATAATTAAAAAATATAAAATATGTACATAATTTTATGATATTTTCAATCTTGTCCATCTCAACCCATCCACCTTTATTCTCTATTAGTGAATTGGTTTTTATTTTGGACTCGTTTTGTCTCGTTGAGATCGAACCTCACACCACATCACCACATCACTTTGTTCAATATTGTACTTAAATGTGCACCAACCATTGACTGGAATGACTTGGAAAAAGGATGGTCTAACTTTCGATATTCCATTTAAAATCTTATTGAAGCAACAAGTACATGTCACGACATTAAAAAATTCGAATAATTTCCCACCATCAAAGCTCATGGAAGCCCCCATATATTGACTTTTCACCATATCTTGAATTGGAGTGGGCTAACCATTCGACGGAATGGCCTTGGGTTTTGTGTGCCCGGGGAGCAGCGAATACATCCGGCGAACGCGGGCCCCACGCCCCTCACCGTCTCCGTCTGTCTCTGTCCTACGATGTTACCATTACCATTCCCCGTCAACTATCCCATAACGGGCTAACTCTCCCCGTTTGGAGCCATCCTTGCGTATGCTCACACGAGCCATCACGCGGGCTTGCGCAGTCGGTTCAGGGCCGAATTGACATTTTCTCAATTTTGAACGAAATTACTCGCTCGGCCATTATGGCTGCTAGCTACCAGCTGCAGAGTTGTCGCGCAAACCCATTTCAAATTTATGCATCCTCCCACACCTTCTACTTAGTCATTCCGTCAACCACCATTTCGTCGAGTCATTCAATCGAGTGCTTCCATTCAACAGAGAGCAAGAGCAGCAGTAGAGTAAAGACCGCAGGCGTAGTAGTAGAACAAAGGTACGGTATGCAGGCATCGTAACAGCCCTCGTTCTTCCCATCACCGCAGGCGCGGTACCGGTAGCAGCAGCGCAGCAAAGGCCGCAACCTTTCCTTAGCCCGACGGAATGGCCTTCTTTTTATAACTCATTGTTGCCTGCAAATTTTGTTTTTGAGAAATGGGGGCATCTCACCGTTGCAGTAGCAGCAACTCGCTGTTGCAGTAGCGGCAATAGTGATTTTCTGCCACTGTAATAGTGTATTGCCACAAGAAACTGCTGTAAATTCTAGTGTTTATTTATATGAACAAAATTTCAAACTGCATTCCTTTTTTATTTATTTCGTAGAGAGCGGAAACTCGTTGTTGCAGTAGCGGCAACAACGAGTTTCCGCGACTGTAAATTTAAATTTTGAGCAGTGGTGGAAACAACGAGTTGCCGCCACTGTAACAGTGTGTTGCCGCCGCTATAAATTTTAATTTTGCACAGTGGTGGCAACTCGCAGTTGCTGCCATTGCGCAAAATTAAAATTTAAAGCGGCGAGAACACACTATTACAGTGGCGGCAACAGCGAGTTGCCGCCACTGCAACAACGAATTGCCGCCACTGCGCAAAATTAAAATTTACAGCGGTGACAACACACTCTTACAGTGGCAGAAATTCGTTGTTGTCACCACTGTGAGTGTGTTGCCGACATTGTAATTGTGTTGCCGCCATTGTAAGTGTGTTTCCGCAAATGAAATTAATTAAATTTTTATTTATATTGCAAACTTCATTTTGTATTTATTTTGTAGAGAGAGCGGTATTTATTTTGTATTTTCTTGTTTTGCATATGGTTGCAAAATGGGTCCTAGCTATCTAGATACGGTGCCATCCAAACCCAGGGAATGCACAGATAAGGTTCGCGCTTCACAATGAATCTCTTAGCCAAGTATATCAAAATACTAGACAAATACCTGGGATTACAATGAACAATGAGGCATACTATCATGCATTGATAGAGGGCCTCACGACTGCACGGAGTTATGGTGCAAATTACATTGTCACTTACATTAACTCCGAGCTAATCATCAACCAGATGAATGGCATCCACCAAGTTAGAAGACCTAACCTAAAGCCCCTTCACTAGCAAGCAAAATCCATCGCTGCACAATTCCACGGGTTTGAGATTATGTACCAATCTGATGTCCAAAGGGTCTGTGATTCAATACTTTCTGAAACAACATCCAAAGGACGTGGATGTGGTAGATTTGTGGAGCCAACATGTGCTCCAATTGTTATTGATAGGAATCATTATAGATTGCTTATTAATGAATGGCTTGTTTCTCTGATTGGGATTGGGGTTATTATGGGGGGAGTAATATTATTGTGTTCATATTTTTTGTGATAGATTGGTGCATGATTTCCATCATTTTTGTATGAGTTGTTTTTTATAGATGACCTCACTATTTTTTGGTTTTATATGTGATGGATGCTTTTATTTTCTGTATTTATGAAAATCATTGTTTAATTTCTTTTCAGTTTATATATAGTAAAAATAATTTGGGATTGTATGTCATTTAATAAGTTTTAGGTGGTCCCTGGGATGCGGGTGTATCCAGTTGATATGGGGAAGATCGGTGGTCTGGCTGGCGCGTGGCAAGGCCACATGGCCGCCGGCCACCTGCATTCAAGTCGCACCGGTTGCATTTATATCTCAGTCCATCACCCAACTTGGCATTCAAGCCGGTGGGGAAGAGGAGGCCGCCTCCATAACTCGACGCCGTCCTCCAGCTACAGGCGCATTTTCTCCTTCTCGATGCTTCACTGTTGGACTCTGCAATTTATTTGGCTAGTCACCATGCATAGTTTCATCGCTCCGCTCGGCTCTGGTTGTCCTATGGAGGCCAAGCTATCCAGTTCGCGCACTGCACTGGGACGGAGGTGTAATCTCTACTGCTGCGTGGAGTTCATTCCTGGTTTTCATCACTCTCAAAGCCCGTTTTGCCCCTTGCTTCTTGCAGGCCCGCCTCAGCCTATCCCGCCTGTCACTCTGCAATTCTCTCCGACTCGTTTGCGCTCTCCAAGTGAGAAAATGCCTCGGCTTCGGCACAGGCTCAGATGCCGCAGAGGTAACACTCGAGCCAGGCCCGCCTCTAGGCGTCGCTCCCACTCCAGCCATTCGAATTCCTCGGCTTCTGACTCCCCCCGTAGCGCATCTCCTCGAGCTTCTAACAAGTGCAGAACAATTCATGGCCCCTCCTCGCTTGTCCATCACCCGCCCTCTCCTCCGCGCGATGCAAATGTCCCTCCGCCTCCCTCTGACCCTCGCAGCGCTGAGTCTGCCCACCTGGTTAACCCTTCCACGGCCTTGTTTCACTTCCCCTGCCTCACTTCCCAGCCTATGGTGGTGGCGACGATTACTGTAACGTTCAAGGAACTCCCTCAGTTTGGTTCGATGACCTTGCCTCCTGCGCATCCGGGAATTCAGCTTCGCACCCCTAGGTCTGACCAAGCTATCCAAACTGGTGCGCAGAACCGCTCTCAAGACGCTGAGGGAGGCAGACATGGCGGTGGCAGTTCCAGTTTCAAAGGCACGCCAACGGAGCAGCACGAAGCAGGCGCAGCAACAAATCCCACTCCGGACGATGATGACTACGGCTACGGATGCAGAATCGAAGAAGAGCCCCCCTCCGACGATTATGGTATCTAGGATTCTCAGTTATTTTGTGTCTTTCAGGTCAGATTTTTTGTCTGGATGGTGTCTTCAGAATTCCTGGCCTGCGGGCTTGAAAAAACACTGTTACAGTCCTATGTTTATGTTTAATGCTGGTTTGTACTGCTACAGTTTTCAGGTTTTTTGCTTAATGCTGGTTTCCTCCTTAGAGGCAGCAATTAAATTTTTATCGCGCTGGTTTCCCCCTGTGGGCAGCGCTATTTTTGTTATTATGCTGAACTCTTCACGCCTATGAAGGCACACCTCTGTATGTACCATATTTTTTTTTCCAGTAATAGAATATAGTCTTATTTTAGAAAGAAAAATAAGTTTTAGGTGGTGCTCATAATTATATAACTCTAAATGCAAGATTTATGAAGTGCAACAAATTCTTATCAAATTAATATGTTAACATTATACTTCTCAATGATTATGTAAATAGAATCATATTTGAAATTTATCTTTTGAAAAATAAATGTCATATTGATTTCCATACAAGTAGAAGTGAGTTACTATTTTTAATTAAAACTATATCTCATACCAAGGATGACTATTTTTAGTTAAAACTATATCTCATACCAAGGATGACTATTTTTAGTTAAAACTATATCTCATACCAAGGATGAATATATCTCATAAGAAGCTGCCTTGAGGCTATAACAAACCTCATCAACAATTTTAAAATCAATTTTTTTTAAAAATAAAAATAAACATAGATATAAATTTATCTTTTGAAAAGTAAATGTCATATTGATTTCCATACAAGTAGAAGTGAGTTACTATTTTTAATTAAAACTATATCTCATACCAAGGATGACTATTTTTAGTTTAAACTATATCTCATACCAAGGATGACTATTTTTACTTAAAACTATATCTCATACCAAGGATGAATATATCTCATAAGAAGCTGCCTTGAGGCTATAACAAACCTCATCAACAATTTTAAAATCATATATCGATACTACCCAAAAGTCTTTTTGTAGGGTGTCATTGAGGAAAAAAAATCCTATAGTTTCATAACTTAAAAACATTGTTTTTCCAACCTGGTAGAATTGATATACTTTGAATGACATTATTTGGCATAGTTCACCATTTAACATGGTCATGTTATAACATGTTTATGTAATTTTTATAGGACCAAAGCATGGCAGTTTGTTGAAAGAAATAAACTTGTGAATGATAGTTTCACATTTGAAGGATAGGTTTACTTTGACACTGCTCGATGTCATTAGAAAGGATATTGTGCATCATTTTTCAATTGTTTTAAAACCTTTTATATGTCATTAGATTATGTGATGGATGCTTTTATTATGCCTTTTATTCTGGAAGTCAAATTCCAATACACCTTCATAATTCCAACTTCTATGAACATTGAAAAATTCATTATCCATGAGCAGCACATGGTCCCATAATTTATACAAGCCTCTTTTTTTACTATAATGAGCTCTAATTCTTATGTGAAATTATGAAATTCATTAAGAAATTATGTGAGATACCCTTGGTTACAAGCCAACCAAGATAGCTTATATATCAATCATTATTTGTCCTTTATACATACATGGTTAAATGCAAGCAAATGTGACATCTTGGACTTTTGCAATCCATAGATCCAACCTCATTTAAGGGGCAGAAATGTATAAATACCCAAACCAATAATCCAATTGTTGTGAATTTCTCCATCATCAACATCTACAGCCACAAGGCCAGGTGTTTTGAACTGGAGCACGTTTTGACATCCATGACAGCAACAACAGCTTAGCCTGCAAATCAATGAAGTTATCTTCACAACCCATGTCTTTAACATTGTTATGTACTGAGAATAGAACCCACACAGATACCAATGCAAGTGAATAATGCCAGGGGATATGCTTTGAAAAGCATTAAGGTATATATGATTTTATGATTTGAATGAATTGAAAAGTTAGCTTCACATGGACTTGTAAAGGGGAACATTCATCCCCATCATAACATGTTTATATGAAATCGAGCCATACAGAGACTATTGATCTCAAGATTGAAGGCCTTTTGTCTTCAGAATCTCATATAAACTTTGTCTAAAGTTTTAATAAAAATCCAATCTTTTGATTATGAAAAAATGCACATGTGGTGTTAGTAGATAGGTCAACAATTTCATAATGGAATGCATTGTTACAACATGAACTCTTTATTTTCACATCTTACCAAGCATATTGATACATATTTATATATTTTAATTTTAATCTTTTTAAATTAAAGTAGCTTCAATCTCCTATTTCCAAGATATGTTTTAAAAAGCTTGAATATCTATTTCCTGCCCCCTTGCGGCAACAAGTTTCTGCATACGGGCACCGCCCTAAATAACCCATCCCCATTATTTATTTATTACTGTACCCATTACCCTAACTCTTCCATTGCGCCACATTCGAATTCTTGCAAACAGGTAACACAACCAGAGCCGCTCTGAACTCTGGCTAGAGATGGGAGGTGCAAGAACACGCCATGAAAGTTCTGAAGAATTGTTAGACGCATTTCCACCCGTTAAACAATTATTTGAACAAGTCAGCTGGATAGATTATATTCGCAGGTTTCAGGGGCATGACAATTTCATAGCCCTATAATTTTCCATGCATTACCGGGAGGGTAGATCAGAGGTAGCAGGGACAATGGTGCCTGCGACAGAAGAGGCGATTGCTGAAGTGTCAGGGTTGCTCCAGACAGGAGAAAAGTGGTTTGCACCCCAAAAACCCCAACTTGATATTGTGAGGAATTTCCTTGAGGTAGGTGAACGACTGATCAAGAGTGGCTCAGAATATGAGAGGAATTCATTACCATAGCCCTGGTCGGATGCTACATACCTTGTCTAGAGATTTTTCACTTGTGAAGGAAGGTATGTGGTTATTTATTATGAGCACCTTTGCTTGTTAGACCACCTGTGTCATGGCAGGTTGCTTAACATGCCTTTCTTTCTTGAAAAAACCCTAGACCGAATGGCCTGAGGTGTGCAGAAATCAAAGAGGCCACTAGAAATCCTTTCCCACCAGTGCCTTGTTAAAATTTTGGTGGTTGCTGCGCTGCAAAGGGAGGGGAGAACTTGGGATGAACTATTTAGAAGGGCATTGCATGTTGAAGCTGCGATTCCACCCCGTGACCTCCAAGTTGCAACTCCGCGCCATGCCCTCTCAGCGGCAACTCCACCCCATGAACCCTCAGCGGCAACTCCACCCCATGAACCTCTCGGGCCGGTGCACCCACCCCATGCCCTCTCGTTGGCAACTCCACCCCCATAACCTCTCGCCACAACCCACCCCATGCCCTCTCGTTGGCAAATCCAACCCATAACCTCTCGCCGTCAACTCCACCCCATAACCTCTTAGTGGAAACTCCACCCCATGAACCCTCAAAGAACAACTCCACCACATGGAACCCCAGCGGCAACTCCACCTGATGACCCCTTAGCGGCAACTTCTGCTGCTAAAGCTGCACATAAAGGAGATGGCCAAGATGATGATGATGAAGTACAAATATTGGTGAGTAAACCTGCGACCAGAAGATTGAGAGGATACAGGAAATGCCCAGCAGCAGTGCCAAAAGCCCAGAAGAACAAGGGAAAGAGAGGTCGTTATGCTCCAGTTCCTCAAACCCTCCCCGTTGTTACAGAAAACCTCCTAGAAGAGATAGGAGTAGAAGAAAAGTAAGAGCAAGAGCAAGAGTATCCACATGATGTATTAATTGAAGGGGTCATGGACGAAGGATGCATGCAACAAGGATGCATGGAAGAAGGATTAGGCCAACTTGCTGACACAAAAGAACAAGTTGATAAGCTTCCCTCTTCTGATTCTGACTATGAATACATAGCGGAACTAAGTGAATGATACTGCTTAGATGGCCTTATCTCAATCCAAATGTTGTATGTGGATGAAGAGGAGTACTAGCAATTGAGTAGGGAAAAAGTGCTAGGCCAACCAACTGCACAACCCAAATTGTTTGGGGATGATCAGGAGGACCAATCAAATGCGCAACCAGAATTGAGAAACAAGCACATTGCAAAAGTAAGTACCTGTAAACATCTTCCTCTGTATATTTCATTGTTAAGGAAGAATAGGACTCTCCAGATGAAAAATAGACAACTACAGATCAAAGTTAAAACCCTAACAGATGAGCTCAGACAAAAAGAAACTTTTGATAGATTAGATTGCTTGGCCCAAGTTGCAGAGTCCATACTCACTGATGACATAGGTATTCCTTCTCCAGGGGTCCAACAAGATATACCCCTTGGAAAAAAACAGACTGATGAAATTGAAGTTGCAGAGTCCATACCCATTAATGACATAGGTATTCCTTCTCCCAAGGTCCAACAAGATATACCCCTTGGAAAAAAACAAACTGATGACATTGAAGTTACAGAGTCCCATACCAAAATCACAGCTGTCCATACAGAGGAACGGGAATTACATATCAAAGATACAAAAGAAATGGGTATAGACACAGAGGAACAACAACCAGAACTGAAACTAACAGAGAATGAAGAACCAGAGATCAAACTGACCAAAGACATTGGTGAGAAAAAATATGATGAGGAACCTTACAGTGTGCAGTACAAATCACTTCCTGACCTTGCCAAGATATTTTAAGAAGGATATCAAAACAAAGTTTTACGAAGACATAAAAAAACAGTGGCTAAGCTGGAAAGCAGAGTGACCAAGTTGGAGAAGGATAAGCAAGAACTCAGACAACTAATGGATGGTGTGTTCGCTTGCAGGGCTCCTTCAACCAATTACAATGTGTACTTGACTGAAAAATTCATGATATTTAAAAAGAATGCTATCATCCAAAATATCCCTCTCCGGGTTGAAAGTAGTTATTGTTTCAAGGAGGCATATATGTCAATTTGTAATCAAGAGAAAGACTTGCTCTATGAACTGTACCAACATAATTTTTTGGTACCTTATAATACAAAATGGAATCCCAACTATGTTACAGGGGATGTCCAATTGAGGGCATTTGTATCGTATTTGAGAAATCAGGCCTGTTGGTTGGATGATCTGAACATTTATTTGCATAATTCTGAGAGCCTTATGTGGGTTAGACGAGACCATCCCAAACCTATGGAGGTGATAAAAGAACATAAAAAATACATCAACTCTCGAGAAGTAGCAGAGGTTACCTCCGAGAACAGGGAGATGACCATTGCATATTGTGCACACCAGATTCAATTATTGGAAACTAAGGCACAGGGAAGATGTAAAGTAAGGTGGGATAGCATGGGAAAACAACCCTGAAATAAAGATCCATTTAACTACCACAACTTAAAGATAGCCTTAACAAGGGTTGCTCAGTATATTATTACTATGGGACAGTGTGGGAATCACTGGATAGGTCTTAGATTTCGGTATCCAATGATCTTGCTTCCAACAAGGGTATATAAAAAGAAATACACGCTGACAAAAAAAGAAGAATTTGATTGTTGGAATGTAATTATGGAGACATTAGGGTATCTTTGTCCCAATGAACCAGGAAATAGTGATTATTGTATCAGTAATCTTCATGAATGTCCCCCTTCATCCATAGATTTAGATTGACAGACTGGGTCACAGTTGCTGACACACTGGCTCACAGTTGCTGACACACTAGCTCACAGTTTCTGACACACAGGCTCACTGTTGTTGCAACACTGGGTCACCGTTGCTGCAACACTGGGTCACCGTTGCTGCAACACTGGGTCACTATTGCTGCAACACTGGCTCACCATTGCTACAACTCTGGCTCACCATTGCTGCAACTCATAGACAGTAAAGGCATTATATTTGATGTTGTAATATATAACTCTCCAGTTTGTTTTGTTAGTTATAAAAAATTGGTAAAATTGTGTTTGACATGTTTAGTTACAATTTCATTGCAGCTCCTCTAATAATTTTGTTACATTTCCATTGTTTTTATTTGAATTTATATATCATATTATCACATACACCAATATATACCAATATGAAATCGGTCGAGAATACGTGATACACCGTCACGCTGATGACACACCGGGTCGTAGTTGCTGCAACACCGGCTCACCGTTGCTACAACACCGGCTCACCATTGCAAAGAACTCATAGACAGAAAGGCATTATATTTGATGTTGTAATATATAACTCTCCAGCTTGTTTTTGTTAGTTATAAAAACTGTAAAATTGTGTTTTATATGTTTAGTTACAATTTCAATGCAGCTCCTCTAATAATTTATACATTTTCATTGTTTTTATTCAAATTTATATATCGACTATTGTTTGCACAATTAACATATGCGCCTATGAAAAACCGGCTCGCGCTTACCAACACACTCGGGTCGAGTTGCCGTAACATCGTTCACCATTGCTGCTAACACCGGCTCACCGCTTTCGGGCAGCGCAACTCATAGACAAAAAGAAAGGCATTATATTTGATATTGTATTACATAACTCTGCCTTGTTTTGTTAGTTATAAAAAACTCGGTAAAATTGTGTTTGACATGTTTAGTTACAAATTCAATGCGCCCTCTTAATAATTTTGTTACATTTTCATTGTTTTTATTTGAATTTATATATCAAATTATTGTTTGCACACCAATATATGCAACTATGAAAACTGCCCGCGCTCACAACACACTAGCTCATAGTTAAGCCGATACACCGGGTCGTAGTTGCTACAACACCGGCTCACCGTTGCGGCAACAACTCATAGACAGTAAAGGCATTATATTTGATGTTGTAATATATAACTCTCCAGTTTGTTTTGTTAGTTATAAAAAACTGGTAAAATTGTGTTTGACATGTTTAGTTACAATTTCATTGCAGTTCCTCTAATAATTTTGTTACATTTCCATTGTTTTTATTTGAATTTATATATTAGATTATTGTTTGCACACCAATATATGCAACTACGCAAACTAGCTCACAGTTGCTGACACACTATCTCACAGTTGCTGACACACTAGCTCACAGTTGCTGACACACTGGGTCACCGTTGCTGCAACACTAGGTCACAGTTGCTGCAACACTGGCTCACCGTTGCTGCAACTCATAGATAGTAAAGGCATTATATTTGATGTTGTAATATATAACTCTCCAGTTTGTTTTGTTAGTTATAAAAAACTGGCAAAATTGTGTTTGACATGTTTAGTTACAATTTCATTACAGTTCCTCTAATAATTTTGTTACATTTCCATTGTTTTTATTCGAATTTATATATCAGATTATTGTTTGCACACCAATATATGCAACTACGCAAATTGGCTCACAGTTGCTCACACACTGGCTCACAGTTGCTCACACACTGGGTCACCATTGCTACAACACTGGGTCATTGTTGCTGCAACACTGGCTCACCGTTGCTGCAACTCATAGACAGTAAAGGCATTATATTTGATGTTGTAATATATAACTCTCTAGTTTGTTTTGTTAGTTATAAAAAACTAGTAAAATTGTGTTTGACATGTTTAGTTACTATTTCATTGCAGTTCCTCTAATAATTTTGTTACATTTCCATTGTTTTTATTCAAATTTATATATCAGATTATTGTTTGCACACCAGTATATGAAACTATGCAAGTATGCAAAACCAGTTGAAAGCTATCTTCCATGACTCACAAAACAATCAATGTATTAAAAAAATGAGTGTAAATGCATGGAGTTATTTAATCACCTTAAATGAAAATTCCATCAAATTAGAGAAACCTCCAACCATATCCTCACCACCTATCAAACACACATGGACATAGTCAGCAACACATTAATACATCAAATACAGCTAATACAGGAATAAATATTAATATCAAATTGAAAACAAAATCATGCACAAGAAACCTGGAAAAACATTCATTGTTGGCACGGGGGTGTCCTTGCTTGTTGAGTTCTTCAAACTGAAACGATTCATCTTCACCTGTTGGGATATTCAAGTCAATTTCGAATCTTGCACTGTGTTTCCTTGTTTTTCTTCTCTTTTCGAGGCTTAGGAAACTCTTCTTCCTCTTCAAAGACAACTCAAAAGCACCCAATCCACACTTGAATTCATAATCCATAATATGAAGATTGTTGGCATCATCCAACAATTTTTTAACTAAAGAAATCAACTGTTCAATCTTGTTCAAAGTAGCAGGAGGACTGTTTTGAACTAGGTCTAAGTAGCCAAATAACTCCTCCTTGGCCATCTCAATTTCTTCAACATTTACATCAACATTGAGACTATCCATGGCATCTTCAAGAAGATCAGATACTGCCTCTATTATATCTCAGGAGGGTTATTGTATGACTCAGTTGTGCTTTGATGATTTTGTAATTGGTTTGAAGCCATTGAAATAGAACAAAACCAACCCACCTTTATGGCATGCTTGCATATGTTGCCACGAATAGACCATGGGCAATCACAAGTTATGAAATTTGTACGATTACAAGTGACAAGATATTGCTTATTAACTTTAGATTGACTCCTCACCCAAAAAGCATGAGACATTTGCGAATGAGGGATGCAATCACTATCTGGTATCCTTTTTGCTTTTTCCATTGATGATTACAACTGTTTCTCTTTCTTGTAATTATTTAAAAATCCTTCCTTTTTTAGAATTTCCTTAAACCGATAACAGGGTTCAACATTTTTTAGAAGAACATATATCAACCAGTCCATCCTACGAGAACATTTATTTCTTCTATCAGATAGAAAGTTTGTATTTAGGTAATAGTGATATGATTCCACAACATTGTTTGTCTCCTGATTTTCATGGGGAAAATCCCGACAACCTTTGACCCACATCCCTAATTGCATAAAATTTGGGTTAATGAAGATATTTCATCCATATTTCAAACCAAAAAGAGAAATGTAACTTAAGAGTTTTTCAACTTACAAATCTTGTCACCAGCAACCCAATTCTTGTTGAAATAGTCTAGGAACTTTTCCTGATCAGAAAATTTGTTGAAGAAAGCATTAATTGCAGTGCTAAATTCAACATTGGAACAATAATTCATAATTAAACCCAAATCACTAAACATTTCTTTTTCTATTTCTAGATTACTGGCCAATCAATTCACATTTTTTAGCCATGCTCGACGTATGTGCCAAACACACAAGATAACATTTCACCTTGTGATTCTCCTGCCACATTCAATTCATTTCAAGCATGTTATTTTTGTAATAAATACAAGTTGTACTGTAAAATAAGAATTTTGAAGTTACCTTAAAGCACCAATTTCAGCCAATGCATCATCAACCATGAAAGCATTAACTTTCCAACTATGATAAACTTGGTGACACCTATGCATGAGCTGCTCCAACCATAGCGAAATGTCCTGTGATATATTACATGATGACACCACCCATGCAACAGGCACCCCACTTTGTTGGTGATCAAACATGACGAGTGTGTACAATTGATACTATCACATTCAAAATACATAGATCATCAACTTCAGATCATCAATCATTATTAATCAAGTTATTGTACTAGATCAATCATTCTTAATACACTCACCCCATACTTGTTCGTGCTGAATGTCGAATCCATGGCTATTAGGCTATTATTCGATAGCTTCATGATGGTCTCCAACATCCACTTCGTCTGAATTCAAATTATAAAAGGGACATCTCCACCATTGGGCTTTTGATAAAAGAAAAAATCATTTTGGTGTTTCCTATACTAAGGGTTCACACTCATTTCATCCTTCTTATGCAACTGATAATTTCCTTTCATTAGACGATTATATATGTTAATAACATCTTTTCTACACAAAAAGAAATCCCTATCTCGAGTTGCAGCATCCATGTCAATATATTTTTTAACATGCATTTTGCAAACAGAGTCAACTGACACATCCAAAAAGAAACGACTCTTTACATAGGAAACCATGTCCCTTGATAACTTTGGTTGATGCAGCACCCTAGCATGACCCAAGGTGTCATGTTGGCCATGACAAGGCAATCCTTGGCTATCTACATGCTCATACATGTTATATGTTTTTATCGCAACCTCAGGGATTTGAACCATAATTTTTACAATGAAATGGCATTGGCATCCCCTCTTTTTCACAAATGAGTATTTTTGCTTCACTTCATCTTGTCCCCTTCTATCATCGGGGCCATATGAACAAGCATAGCTACATAAAAAAGTTTGGAAACTCAATACATATGATACCAACATATTGAAAACTATTTGAGCACTATTCATACCAGCATATTGAAAACTGTATGAGCACTATTCATACCAACTCCATTGAAAACTGTTTGAGCACTATTCATACCAACATATTGAAAAATATTTGAGCACTATTCATACCAACATATTGAAAACTGTATGAGCACTATTCATACCAACTCCATTGAAAACTATTTGAGAACTATTCATACCAACATATTGAAAACTGTATGAGCACTATTCATACCAACATATTCAAAACTGTATGAGCACTATTTGTACCAACATATATACATAGGATTTATAAAAAAACTTACACTTCATATACCAAGGAAGTAGTAGGCCTTGAGCCTGGGCGTTTTCTTTGTACCCGGGTGAAAGAACATGGAGAATTTGGGTTCATTTCCTCTCTTTTAATAAAGTCTTCAATTCTAGCTAAAGGAATTTTTGCAATCCAATCTAAGGAGTCCATGTGTTTTCCTTGTACAAGAGACCAATCTAAATCCGACCGAGAGAAGATGAGCTTTTCTTTAGGGTTTTGCACAGGAAGGGAAATTATTGATTCCCATTTAACTTGCTTCACCATTTTTAAGTGAGTATCTGTTTAAGCGAGTTTCCGCAACGGTGGAGTGGGCGCAAAGGGGATTCTCACTTAAAATACTCTGCATACATCGAATTAAAAAACAATGTTTCACTAAACAAAACAAAAAAAGATTGGTTTTCAACAGACCAGTTTTCAGTAGTGGTCCCACGACTCAGACTAGTTTTCAGTAGTGGCCCTGCGAGTTTCCATGACAGAGGAGTGGGTGCAATAGGGATTCTCCCTTAAAAATACACAGACATTGAATTAAAAAACAGACCCCGGTTTTCAGTAGCCGTTTCGTTCAATCCAGTGACTCTCCCTTTCGTTCAATCCAGCGACTCTCCCCCTCAATTTTTCAGTAAAATTTGGGCGACTCTACCTCTCGATTTTTCGTTCATTCCATGCCTCTCCCCCATCTTCCCTCGACTGTTTTGCACCGACCTGTTCGCAGGGTGTGCGGGAAATTTTCATTCATGGGCACCCCCGTGCGTAGGTGGGTAGGAGGAAAACGATACGTTTCATGGGATGGAGATGGAGACGGAGCTCCTAAATAGGAGGTCTCATGGGACGGAGACGAAGACAGAGACGGGGAGAGGCGTGGGGCCGCGTTTTCCAGAGGGATTTGGCAGTCTGCTGAGGGCGCAAAACTCGAAGGCCATCCTTTCGAATGGTTAGCTTACGCCTCTTGAATTTCTTAGACGAATAATTATTTAGTGAATATTCAATTCATACACACGTGGATTTTGTGTGATGTTATGTGCACACCCCTTGCTCTTGTGAACCCTCTTGCTTTAAATAGAAATTGTGTTTTGCAGATTGAGTTTTTTTCTTATAGAACAAATCATTCATAGTGATTTAAAAAGCCTCTACATTTGAATTTTTTAATTATGGGAAGTTAGAAAGCATGCGCAAGCTCAAACTCCACATGGTGGAAGGGCCGAAGCCCGATCATCAAAAATAAAGAGCCCCAACACAAGCATGAATGACAACGGTGGCTCCAACCTCTTCTCCACCAGCACTACCAATTCACTTGCCAGTCTCAGGGACTACGTCCCCAAAAACCCCTTTCTCTACACATACAAATAAATCATAGATGCCACCACGCAATTCGTCTCTAGAAGGATGGGGAATTCATCCATCTGGAAGTGAATTCTCAAGGAGAAGACAATGGCAGTCACTATGAGGAAGCAAAAGAGAAAATCAGATATTTCAGGAAGAAATTTGCAATGCCTACCACGCCAGCATAGTCAAGCACTTGTTAGGCTGTTGTGAGGGACAAATCATATATCTCGTTGATGAATAATTCAAAGGATCGAGCCTTGCAAACTTCTTGAGGGGCAACAAGGAGCCCAGATTTTCATTGCTCCCATATGACCCAAAAATTATTTGAATGCAAGGTACCCATAATTTCATTTCTTTTACCCATATGACCCAAAAATGATTTACATTTATATGTAACTTACCCCTCGGCACTAGGGAAAAAATGAGAAGATCAAAAAGAGGAAACTTTAATCATAATTATTAATATGCAGTTAATGAATAATAATTGGATAGAAGCTATTTCAACTCCCATGAATGTCTAATTCACAATATTATAGTCAAAGACCCTAATAGGCTCTAGGGAATAATATTGCAATAAATTATCACATCACTCTTTTCCTTCTCTTTCTCATAGAACATGGTATTATAGTTTATATGGTGAAAAAGAATAAAAATTAAAAAATAACTTCTCATGTGATATTTACCTAACTGAAAAGAAAAAAAATCAAAAAAGAAAAAATCAAAGATTAAATTTTTTTATTTCACAGTTCATTAACTAAGGCCATTAAGGCCATTAGAACAAACATCAGAAAATGTGCTAGAACATAAGTGACTACAAGAAAATTACTAGATATACTTAGAATAGTACTTAATTGAAATAAAATTTATATTAATACTTGATGGTGTAGGAACAAACGTGAGTCCAAGTTACAAGATATATTTAGAATAATTCTTAATTGAAATAAAATACATATTAGTAATTGATGTTATGTAATTATCTTATGCTTGAGAAACAATCCCAATTCTTTCTTCGATTTATGTTCAATCCTCTTTGGATTGCAGTTGCAATATATAATTGGTATTTTGGAAGAAAGGTACGCAAGTTGAGTCTTGTTAGTTTTTGGAGCTTGGTATACCTAGAATATTACTTGATTGAAATAAATTACATTATAACTATCTTTCTTCATGCTCAGGATTTGGACCCTATAGTTTCTTTGGATTTATGCATATTTATCCTAGTTTGGTTTGCAGTTGTTGTATCCGATGCCTAATTAGTGTTTGTGGCAGCTACATGCACACCCCAAACTTTTTTTGGCACAAAAGGGTTGTACACATTGTTTTATTAATATCTCAAAATGTCAACAAAATTATACTATGCATCTAATTTGGGAAAAAAGTGAAATACTATTACTTGAATACAATAGTTATAATTCCACTCTAAACAACATCAAATAAAAGCTTATCATTCATCAACATCATAATAGGTAGATGTAAAAACAACCATCTTGATGTGAAACTAACCAAATTATTAAATTTTATCTTTATTTATGTACAATGCATACAAAGATTCTAATGCCATTACTTAGCACTTAAAGAAAAACATAAGTTACTTTATACTGTTAACATATCCTCACCATTGTCACACCTCATTCTCCCATCTGCACTATTGCTTTCAACCATCTATTGCCCAGTTTTCTGTATGGATTTTTTTAGTGTCCATCACGGTATGCACTGATACCCCTCAACTAAATCTATACTCCATGATGACAACTCTTGCACATTAGAACTTTCGTGCTTGAATACCTGTTGATTTTGACTCAATTCTGAATCTCCTGTGGATAAGTTTGACATTGATGAAGCATCTGAAGAAGAGACAAAAATCAATTAGTTAACTACCCCTCTACCTTTAGAACTTCGTATTTTTTTTCTTTCTTTGGTTTCTTTGAATTCCAAACTATCAATGTCATCTCGTGAGGATTACACAAGTGAATCAGAGACTTGCAGAGATAGTTGTAGCTCATTGTTCTTTGATGAATAAAATGGCTCCTCAATAAATGCCTCTGAATGTATACCATCATAACCACCATGTACAGATATACCAGTCTACATCTTTATCTCAGATGCCAAGTTATGGGCCATGTAAGTCGATCCAACACCATTCACAACCAAATCTTCTAGAACCTCTGAAAGATCTTCATTTCAACGATTTTGAATAGCTGGCTTAAAATCAAATTAGAATAATCATAAGTACAACCATAAATACACCTGATTGAGTTCAAATTAGTCCACATACACTGGCTTTATTCAAAATAAGTAGCAAGCACATTACTAGGCATTACAAGAGTGTAGGTTAAATTGTTAATTGATATTAGGCCTGAGTGAGTGGAGTGAATTTAATTTATGCGTGATACAAGAAAATTTTATTCAAACTAAATTACAGTTATTCTAGCGTGTAGATTAATTGATGCTATGCATGTGTGAGTGTTGTGCTCCATTATTTAATGATATTTTAACCTTTTTGATGGATATAATGTGAAAATTTTGAATCTAAACTAGAAATCCTAGTGCAGAAAAACCGATTTAAATTATCTACTTGTTTTTATATTAACAAGTTATTTTTTCTAAATACTTTACTAAAAATATTAATGTATATACACTGCAGTCTACACCAACATATAGATCAAGAACTAAAATATAAATGAAGCAATCACACAAAGGACACACTTATTTTTGGACAATTGTCCTCGGAAAAACCCAATGTGGAAAAATCGATGCAGCATATCTCAGGGTTTGTATTATTAACCAACAGTACACCCAATAGAGAAAATCCTCGGTAAACAGATAAAATAATGAGTTTTACCTCACCCTGCAAGTCCCTGTTGATCCGGATCAAAAACTAGTTAAACCCCAAGTGCCTTTGTGCTGCCTGTTAGGAATCTGTAATTTTAGCAGATTGGTGAGACTAAAACTGCAGAAGCAACATTATTTCAACCAACTTTGGGATCCTAGGATCTAGCCCTCCTGAATCCGGAGAGGGATCTCTCCAATAAGTGCAAGGATGGATTTGTCTTTGAAGTTTGGGGTTATGATATTAGGCTAGTTATGAAGGCCAAGGGTTTTGTTTGTTTTTTGGATGGTTGAGCATGAATATTACTTGAGGGGAAAGTTATAAATGCAAAATAGTTTCAAAGGTGAGAAGTTGCAAGTGAATAGAACAGCTTAGGCTAAAGATATAGATATAATGTTGGTTTTTAGTCCATTGGGCTATGGAGTCATAACAGGGCTTTAATTGAACAACAACATCAAGAATGATCCAAGGGGAAAGTCATCTACATCACAAGATTATTGAGATTATAATGATGGAATGGAAACAATAAAGTGTTGGAGGGGTGGAAACTAATAATAATTTCACAAAGGATTTATAATCAGTCCAAACAAAGAAAGCCTCTTAAGTAATTGTTTAAAACCAACCAAGAACAGGGCTAACCATTGACTTCTTGGGCAAGTTTGTATTAAAGCAGCTTAATTGACAAACAATCCAGTAATCCACATAATTACCTTCAGAAAGTATGAAAACATATAAGAGAAGACAGAGTGTAAACTTAAGATCAGATAAAGTACTTTTAAACCTATTCTGCTTTCAGTCAACACCAAGGGGAACTTTCAGAATCTGCTTTTGGAGAAAAAATAGGACCAGTGCACACCATATCTTCCATAGTCATCTTTAATAAGAAAATAAGGAAAATAACTTTCAAGAACAATGTTTCAAGAAAATAGTAGGACGAGGGAACTCCTGCATTCCTAACTACTTAAACTGTATTAAATCATTCTTAAATAAACAAATTGGAGGAAAACATTGAGATAAAGATTTTTAGTTAGAGTAGGTTACTGATATACAGTAGGTCCTAACTCTATAAATGTTGTTCTTTATCAGAGAAAGTGAACAATATGACATACATAGAAGGAAAAAAATAACAAAGAAAGGAGCACTTCACTAGTGATATAGACCAGGATCCCAAGAAACAGCTTGTTTATTGATGTCAAACCAGTTACAGTACTCAAGTCCAATGTTTCAGTTCAGCAATCATCTTCACTATTCAGCCTAACTAATCTATCACAAGAAGAGCTCCAAGGGCCAGTAAACACTATTTACAATCAGAAGTTTGAGCTCAAGTGTATTTCAAAGTTCTGCAACCAACCCCTGACTCATCTTCTGCAGAAGTATATATAGAAGGATGAGGAGGTGAGATCTGATAAAAGATCTCCAATTACAATTAATACAGATTTAATGGCTTATTGGCCTTTGAGGGGCTCAATGAAGAAACTTACATACATATCCTCTGTATTAAATGATTTACATAAATATTTAAGCTTGGTGGGAGCTTTTGTTGACCTTTGAGGCTTTATGTGGCGTCGAAGTAACTCTGCAGATGTCTGTCATTAAGTTCCTTGGCATAATTTACTCTTTGGCTGTGTTTTGAGACAAATATCTGATCCTGATCAATAAATTCGGCTCCTAATTGAATACTTTGAGGCACAGGTGGCGTCGTGGTAGCTAGAGGGATCAATTTGCCTCAATTTGTGGCGGTGGAGGGTTTCCTGTCGATAAAACACTTTAGATTTTTCTTTAAACTGTGTTTTAAATTGGGGATTAGGCTTTTGATAAACATTCTTAGCCGTGATCTCACAAAATCTGTCCTTTAATCCTCTGTTCTGATAGATTTTGGTCTTCGTCACTGATACTCTCTGACGACGCCCGATTCATGGTTTTTTGCTGGTATGCAAGGCTGCGCAGGATTATGTGGCATCAATGCTTCATGAATGATTGATGAAAAAGTGGATTTAACCCCTGTGATGATTTTATTTGGTGAATCGAAGGCAGGAATATCGTCATCCTCCGCCTTCGAATTTTCTTCAAAAATGGCGAGAAAACCATTTAAACCCTAAAAAATACAAAAAAATATTATAAAATCCTGCATATATAGGTTTACTTCTTCAGAAGGGATATGGAGGAAGCATGGCCGTTGGATGGCATCATCCAACGGTCAAGATTGATTGGAGGAAACAAAGGGAAGGCGGAAGAAACGTTTAAATCTGAGCCGTTGATTGCGCAGAGATCGATGGTCGGGAACGGAAAATGGAAAGTCAAAATGAGAAATGTTGACCGGGCGATCGAATCAGGGCAATGGAATATGGACCGTCGATCTGCAGATCATATCGACGTCGGTGATTTATTAAATGCCGCGTCGTAGCCCGGTTAACTGTCAGACATTTTCGGTGAGAGATAGCCGTTGGATGGTCCTCCCCAGATTGGACGGTGTATGGAGATATCGTGCGGTGTCCACGTTCGAATGTTAACGCGCGATGGACGGCATTTTTATGAACAGTTCCCAAGCCACGTGTCAATCGATGAGCGGAATCACTAGCGATCGGGAAAAAACCGCCCTCGCCCAAAGGCGGTGCAATGAATATCGCGTGGTTTTTGGGATGGGTTAGTGGAATGTGGGGACCACCGGGAGACGGACTCTGCACCGTCCGATCTTCAGATCAGATCGACGGTGCGAAATGATTTAAAACTTGTACAGGCGGAAATCTAATAAAATAATAAAGCCGACGGAAAATTAATATAAATAGAGGTTTTATTTATATATATATATATAACCAAAGGTCTTAAACTTTGGCGGGAATAATTAAAAAATGGCTTGGCGCCCGATTATGGGGCCATGGGGCATATGGGAAATAATGTGACCGAGGGTCAATGGGAAAAAGGGCTAGGACCCATATATGCCCAAAATTTGGGTTTTTATAGTTTTTCAATGATTTTCAAAGGGTTAGAGAGGTTCGGATAAGGCGAAAAATGAGTTTTCAACCTTGTCAAGGGGTTTTGATGAAGGGGAAAGGGAAAAATATGAAAATGAGGGATTTTCATGGGAAATGGAGGGATAAAAACTGAGGTTAGTTTTGGAAGAAGGAAAGGGGGAAAAAGGTGCTTGCAGCAGTATTATGGCTTGGAAATCAACAGTATTTCTAAGTGTAAAATGGGAACAACAATGAAGTTTGGACAGAGGATAGGCATGAGGCCTTCAAGAGTCTTCAAGAGCCAACAATTTTTAGCAATGAAATTTTTTCCTTGAAGGCTCAATTTTTTTTTAGCCAGCATTTGGTATAACAAATTTTATAGCTGGCTAACACTGCCTCTACACAGTAGATGAGTAGCTTGCGTGGGTCTGGCTGAGGACTATGTCACCCCTTCTCTACACTGATATGCCTCTTAGAAAATCAAGTTTCAACCCTCTCTGCTCAGAAACCCCGATATTCAGCCAAATCTAGACTGTCTATCGGAGGCTTTGCACTACCCCTACATGGACCTGTGCCACCCTCTCTGGGGACTGTGTCACCTCTCCTAGTGGTTGCGATACTTCCTCTGTTGTCTCCACTGCCCTTGCTCTGCTATGTAATCTTGTTCCTCCAACCAATAATTTCTTTTGCCCCTCACTGCAACTGAATCACTTAGATATTATCTTCATCATAGCACTGCTTCATCAGAATAATTTGATCTCTAGATTCACTATGTGTGTTCTCCAATTGACCCTAAATCATTCCTTTAAACTTTTCCTGTTGAGAAATAAATGGTCGTGATCTAATCCTTAATCAACAGATAAGATTAAATTAGACTTGATCTTCCTCACTTAGAAGCTTCTCACCCACATGTTTAAATTAATTCACTTTAATTATTTTAATTCCATAAGTTTTAACTTAGGCTTCATTAAAAATAATTAATTTTACTCTAGGTGGAACTTCTCCAAATGATTTCTGGGTCTTGGAGATCTCATCTGTTCTAGCCCCTCCACAAAATTTAGGAGCTAGAGTACATTCGATGCTATCCTAAAATCAACACTCCCTCTTAGTGAGCAATGTGCTCTAGCAATACTTCTTCACCAGAAGCATCACCCTGATCCACGACATCGATTCTTTGTGTTGTTGATGCTCCGCCTACTGCCCTTCATCTATTGCATTGATGCTATATGTACTACTTCGCATGACTCTACCACTGTCACTGCTATATTTGTGCTGCATATCCCTCTCAAAATGCTACATCATGCTTCCCATAGCACTGCCACTGCTAACTGTTTCACTGCAACTTAGTTGTTGAGAGTTAAGCAACTGAAAAACCTCCCAAAACTGACATATTCATTAGTCTGAATACTCCTCAATGTTGGAACTACCTCTGCTTTCTAATCTGCGTTGACCCTCTGATGCCACTGCGTTGGTGCTGCTCTGCACTACGTAAGCATTGCTTTGTTGTGTTGCACCATTGTGCACTACGCTGTTGTTGCTGTCACTGATCTGCGCTGCTTCAGACTTTGGCACTCTAGATTTGAAACTATTGCTCCATCATCCCTTGCATCAACTGACACCCGTCATTCTGCTAATCTTATTAAGGGCTCCCATAGCCATATGTGATCTAAGAGTTTGGGCACCTCAAGGATACTGCCCCTACTTCATGTAATTGATCTATAGCTTCATATCATCCCACTTCTTAGGTGCATGAGAACTCATGGAAGATCTGTCATCATCATTCTCATCAGACTGAGCTAGAGAAAAATTCGAGTCAGATTCTTCTTTTCCCTTCTTGTTTAGAGGGCATTGTGTGGCGAAATGTCCTAGTTCCCCACACCTGAAGCATCTAACCTTCGAGAGGTCCTTATTTTTCCTTCTCTGTTGCCCTTGTTGTCCCTTATATGTGAGATCTGCATCTTCCTCTTCCTCCTTCTTGAATTTGATCCTTTGCTATTGCTTCCCGCCTTGGTCCACCGCCTGAGAACTTCTTGCCGAAGAGTTGCTCACATCTCTTCCCAGATTGGAAGAGTTTCCCTGCCCAAAATTCCTTGGAAAAAGGTCTCCTAGTCTTCAGTGACTACAATCAGGGCAAAACTGAAAATAAGCCCAACCTCTGGTGTAGTCCCTACGGAAGCCAGCTGATATCGGATTCCTTAAAATCTAATGAGAAAGGGGTCGATCTCTTCTCCCTTCTGCATCTGAAATTATCTCAGCTGGTTCTCAAGAAACATATTCCGCTGAATTGAATATCCTCGGTACATAGTGGTCAAGGCCTCCCACATTTCTATTGTTATGTTATTCTCAGCAATATGTGGGATCACATGATCCTTGACTCCGTCCATGATCGTGCATTTTGATTTTATCTGAGCCTCCTCGTACTTCTTGAGAGGATCAACATTAACCAGAAAAACAATAGTGTTCAAGGCATGATCCTTGATGTGATGTTCATAGAAAACTACCAGGATCCTAGCCTTCTAGATGATAAAGTTGGATGCTCCATCCCACCTGTCCTGATCTCGTAGTCCATTCATAGCCATATTTTCTCAACTAAGTGTCAAACAAGTCCCTTTCTCCATCTTCCGTTGTTACCCCAACAAAACTCAGATCTGGATTTCTTTAGCAATAAAAACCCTCTAAGGAACAAGCTCCCTCTGAATTTCGATTTCCTTCATGGAAATCATTCTACCTGTTATCACTCAGTAATTTCTCAAGGTTAAAGAAAGAAATCCCCGAGGTAACCACAAACCTACTTTTAAACTCTAGGATCTAGCCTTCCTAGGGTTCAAAGAGGGCTCTCTCTGTAAGATTTAACTTTGTTTTGATTATAAGATATTAGGCTAGCTATGATTGTGAAATTTGGTTTTAATTTGGTTTGGTTTGGTGGAAAAAATCACTTAATGAGATGGATAGTGAGAAATTTGATTTTCCATTGGGCTAAGGAGTCAAAAGTCAAGCAAACAGACCTAGGATCAAGGTAAAAAATTCAAATGTTTTCACGGCAAGATAGATAATCCTTTGAAGATCTTGGAAGGATATTTGGTGAAGTGGTATGATTGGGATAAAGAGAAATGAAGGTTTCTTTGATCCGGAAAAAGGAAGTAGTAGGCAGAGGTCAAACCAAAGAGGGAGAAATTAAGGGTTCCCTACTCTGAAAATCAGAAAAAAACATAGAAATGATAAACAGTAAAGACAGGGTGCTTTTAACAAATCCTGAAATAAAACTCCTATTTATTCATTCAAATTTAGAACACATAATGGATGCATGAAACAAATAAGATAAACAATGACAAGTAGAAAATCATTCACTTCAATAGCTCATCACATGAATCCTGAAATATGATGCTAGTTGATTTGATCCAGTCTACTAGTCAAAATTTGCAACACAAAAGCCTTCAAGTCCAAAAAAAATGACAATAGAAATCTTCAGCAATTTATTCCACAATAATACTTCAAAGTGTGAAGTATTTATAAAATATAGTTTACAAAATATCCTAGAATGCTTCTAGGAATTATCTAAGGAAAATAGAAATATATGTACAACAAAATAGAGACAGTTGCTTAACAAATCAACAAGTTGTCCTATTGATCCAAATAAAATAGAAGCTGATTGTGGATAATGTGCAGTTGGCTGCCTTGGTGTCCTTTTTGCTGTCTAAGATATTTTAATTCTGTTTTGAAATATTATCTTCAATATCTTATACTCTTTCACTCTGATTCCCTTTAATATAGTAGTCTTTAATCTCTGATACTCTTTAACTCTGTAAAACTGTTTTTATTGCTGTAATAAATCTGTTTTGACTAAAAACAACAAACTATTTTCTTCATCTTATCTGCTTTTTACTTTCACAATAAATCTATAAGTGATTGCCAAGCTTCCTCATTTGGAATTTGTATCTTCTTTAACTTCCTAAAATTCTCATTTGCCTCAGTGTATCTGGAAAAGTTGGTTTTATGACAAACAAGTGTCTTATCTCATGTTGCAAATAGAATAAATCTTCAAAGCTTCTGAGTAAGACCTCCTTGTTGGAGTTCCTTGTCCACCTGTCTTTTCAACTTGCTCTTTTGCATATTCTCTGATCTTCTTATTGTAATCCTCTTGAGGCATTAATTTTTCATTGATGACCAAAATATTAGGCAAAATTATTTCCCTCAAGTTTTCAAATTTAACCATAAAATTGGTTATGGCTATGTTCATACTCTCACATTTTTCTTCAAGTAGTTTCATTAGATTCTTCTTTGAGATGACTTTCCTTATTTCAAGGATTGTCTCTATTCTATCAGTTATTTGTATTTCTTCCAACTCCTACCTATTTTTATTGTTGAGAAACTTGATCAATTCTATGGCTTGCTCAGGTTTAGTACCTAGCTCATCTTTGGATTTCTGAATTTCTACTAGTGCTGCCTTTAGTAAATCTCTTTGTTCAAAAATTACCTGAATTGAGGGCCACACATCATTGATGGCTTCAATGATTTTGTTCCATAAATAGTTTTTCACATATGACATTGGCTCCTTTAAGGTTAATTCCTTTTGTAAATTCTTCAGTTCTTCATTTAACCTATTAGCCCTTTGCTCATGAGTTTTAGCATTTATCTGAGCTAACTTATTTGTATTTTCAAGGTTATCAATCATCTTTTTCAATCTGTTAATCTCACTTGTCCGAAGTGACATTTCTTCCATGGATTTTACTAGTTTACTGGCCTCATCTGTGGGCTGAGCTGATGTAGTAGATGACTCTGTAGTTGAAGTTGTAGATGATGTCACTAGCACTGCAGTAGCCAGTGGTTCTTTGTGTGCCAAATCTTCTGCTAGAGTTGAAGGCACAACTATTTTAACCATAGGAATAACTGAAGGAATTTCCTGAGCTTTTGTTGTTTCCCTTTCATGGAAAAGTTTGTCCATTTGAGTCTCCATTTCTTTGATCTGTCCTGTTAACTAAAATATTAAGTTCATCATGTCATCCTTCTAAGTTTGTTCTTGTATAATTTACTTAGCTTGAGGATGTTAAGTTGATGGAAGTTTAATCTATTTCCTCAATGCTACAATGTCCTCATTTTTCTTTTTCACTAATTGTTCTACTGCTTTCACATTATCAGGATCAAGTCCTATTTGGAGAACTAACTTTTCTAAAGACTTAATCCTTAGGTCTTTAGCATATAATGAGGCTTCGTCAACCTTCATTTGATATTTCATGTTTATTATTGTGTTCTGAAGTTTTTGAACACTCATAGCCTTGGTTGTAATGGTAGAATACAACATCTCTGAACTTTGTCTATGAAATTTTATTTGATCAAGTGAATGAATTTTCTCTGTTTGTACTTCTAGATCCACCTTTTTGTAGTCTGCAACTGTTTTGGAGTCTTCAATGTAGGCTGTAATACTGACATGATCAAATTTTTATTTGAGTAATCAAAGGAAGATAGAAGTCTGTTTTGTACACTAGGTGTTTGCTTCAAATATTGAGAGTAAATCTCATTTTTTATCTCTTCATTATTTCTCTTGATCTATTTATACTTTTCCCTGATATCAAGGTCCTTTTCCTCTGGTGTTTGTGAATATGATGCTTCCATGTTCTATTGTTTCTCTATCATCTGTGCATTTGAATTATCATTCTTCCCTTTATTCAAATTCTCTGTAACTGACTCATTTCTGATGACTGTAGCAACATCTTTATTAGTTATTGGGACATCTGTGTCTTCAACTTCAATAGTTACTTTTCCTTTATCAATTGAGTCTATCTTAGGCTTTTTATTATATCTTAACTTGAACCTATTCTTAGTAGTGGTCTCTGCAACATAAGTTCCTTCTTCTCTGACTCTTCTACTGGCTTTCTTTGTTTGATTTTCAGTTTGTAAACTGTGACTAGTATCACCTTGCTTTACTACATCTATTAAAGTGTTTTCTGTCCACTCAATCTGATTGACATACTTCTCAATTTATGGTTTTTTCTCATGAATATAGGGTGTTATTTTACACTTAACCCTAATTTTACTCAGTATTCCTTGTGGATCATAGTTATAGGAGAAACTATCTTCAAATTTGTACTCTAGTAACTGTTTGGCTGCTTCTGTTTCTGCATCTCTGTGATTACATATAAATGGTCCCACTTGATTCTTCAACTTAAACTGTCTTTCTTCTTTTCTGCTAGGAAGTTGATTGAATCAAAATTTAAGATTTTATTGATATATTCCAAGGAAAAAACCCTTGTTAGTACATATTTGGGTAATTTGTATGGCAACAAGTTAGAGCAAAAAACTCTGATCTTTGTGTGTTTCTCATACAAATACCAATCTCCAGTTCTTGTCTATTCTGATAGCTGTAAAATATTCTTCATTTCATCATTGATCCTTGGTTCTTTAGTAATTGTTAACACATTTATCAATGGATAAACAAAGAAGTCTAAAAATTCTGAATAAGTAAACTTTGTGGACTCTTTCCTGATTAAGGATGTCCAAAAAATAACTGAATGTGGGTTTCCTTCAATGTCAAGCTTCTGTAGAGTTACTGGAAACTTATTTTCTTGAAAATAAAAAAAACATATGGAAGAGAAAATATGTGTATCTAAGCACTCCTTCAGTTGGAAGTTTAACTAGCTGTTCATGGATATTGTTAGCAATGTACCCAGTATAATTGAAAATTACAGAGGGAGGTTGTCCTGGTGTAAAAGTAGATAGGAACCCTAGGATGGACTCATCAGTATGTTCATCTGTAAAATATCCTAGAATGAATGACAGCATAGAAATGACATGTCTATAACCCTTTGGAAATCTTGATGTAGAATATGGAGGATTGATTTGAGGAATTTCCATATGCAAGGGCATGAAGAATTGGAAGATCTGGAATCTCTTGGGAAAATCAAGGCTAATATGAAACTTAGTAAGTGCCTCTATTGACAAAGGAACTGATTTAGGATCTGGTTTGAGTTGTAACATCTGGTTTATGCATGCAATAGTAATTGTAAAAAGTACCTATTTCTTTGCATTCACTATGGCTCTTTGTTCAGGCACATAATAATTTTGACATAATATGATAATCTCTGGGCATGAATGCGTAATTGGAACAACATATTTGGGCAAGTTTGATTCCCAAATTTGAACTTCTTCCACCTGATATAAAGACTTTTCAAAGCTCCAGTTATGAAGTTCTAATAGATTAAAGTCTACAATGGGATCTACTATCTTGTAGTCAACATCTGCTAATGGGGTGTGCTCAATGTATTCAACAGGAGGTTGTAGAGGATTCACAATGATGGCAGTCTTGGAAGATGTAGCTGGAGTATATTTAGGCATTTTTAAAGGATTTTAGGACTATAAAAACTCTATTTTTAAGCTTTCTGGTTACTTCTGTAAGATTAAACAGTTTACATAAGTATTTTTTGACTTTGACAAGGGTTCTTGTATTAAAACAAGCAGAATATGGTTCTTTTCTTGGATTTTTCCTTCAATGTTTGACTTTCATATGTTTTTCAGACTCTCCCTGGTTAGAAAACAAGAAACAGGGGTTTCTTGGGCTTTTTCAATGGATAATTGGACTAAAAATTGTTTGAAAACAAGCACACAGGTTCAGACTACCTTCAGAGGATTTCTGGGCTTTAATTGGAGTTTTATATTGCCTTGGAAAAATAAATAAACTCAATATTTACCTTAAAAAGGAGCGCAGTCTAAAACATGGTTTTGTAAAAAATTTGACAGGGTTTAGCCTGTTTTTGGACCTTTTTTGATAGGCTTTCTTGGAAAAATTTAAGTTTTGACTGTATTTGTTTTTCTATCAAGGTTCTTTCAAACTGATAACAAGCTAGATTTCTCGAAAAATACCTATTTTACGCAGGTATGGGTATTTGAAAATGACTCTGAGGCGTTTGATAGGTTCTGTAGTATCTTTTCTAGTTTCTGAAGCAATTTGGGACTTCTCGGCAATCTTCAATGGTAATAGGTGGGTTTTTCACTCATTCTTTGGCATGAAAATAGTATAAAATGCTTCATTCTCTCAGTTCGAAAGGCATATACAGTTGATAAGTACAGATGAAGGGAATAATAGTGTATTTCAGGGTTTATTAGGCATTTTTAGGGTTGAATTAGGATGTAATAAATGGCGATCAAATTGCGAAAATAGGCGGTTTTCAGCTTCAAAGGGTATAAACCAGGAGTTGTTATCGCACTCGTCTAAGGTGGTAAGTGGTTTTGAACAAATCAAATGCGATCCAATGAATGTAAGCCATGTAGAGGAAGGCAGAAAAGGCTAAACCACCTATTTCACGTAGAAATGAAATCATTAAGGCCGCGCAACTTTATTTGTGATATGGGTTTTCCATCGTTTGATCGGGAAGGACTCATGCGTACTGTCGAGATATGCTTTTGGAAAATGCTTGGGATTTGGAGTGGGTCTGAGGTTTTGATATGTGGCAAAATGTTTTTTAAATTTATAAATAAACAGTTATTAAAGTTAAAACCTTGGGTTATATGATTGGCAGAGGGGAATATGTTTTTAATTAAAACATTTAAGAAATGTTTCAACCAATAACATTAGTGCGGGTTTATTATATAGTATTTAAACCTTTTGAAAAATGTTTAAAAACCATAGCAGGGCAGGGTATATTTTGGTATTTCGATATGTTTAAACCTATGGGATAATGGGCGGGGATTCATTTCATCACGTGGGATATATTAACATAGGTTTAAACTTAAAATAGAAGGATTTTGGGGTTATTTAAATATAAAGGATTTAATAATATATGGGAGGGGTATAGAATAGGGAGTTAATAAATATAGTTAGAAATTAATATGAAATTAAAGGTGTAATGTAGGAAATGAATGAAAAATACATAATTTAAAACTAAGTAAAGTGTAAAGATAGACAAACAAAGCATAGTTTGTTCCATTTTGTTTTTCACACTTAAACTTAGGATAAATGTATTTGGTGGATTTTTTTGAGTTTTTTTTGAATGAAGATGAAATTAATTATGTAAGGTTTTTACTTTCACTAAGAAAAAAGGGTATTTTACTTAGGAAAAGGGATCATAATCATGGATGAGGGTGAAAATGCCAATGAAATGGGTTATATGTAGGGAATTCAATATTTTTAACCAATCAGTTACTAAGCCTTGGTTCTGGTCCCAACAGAAGTCAGAGAAATTCTCTAAGCCTCTTTAACTAGATATTTAGAATACTAGATGATTGTGGGGGAAGGGAAATTAGTAATTTTTTCCTGATGATACTTTATTACATGTCTTGCACAACTACTTTATACCTACCCATTATTATTCTAACATTTTTTACTTCATTTTCATGGGTGCATTTAAGCTTGCAACCCTAAATCCATTTTTATTTTAAAGCATAAATCTATCTAAGTCTAACCTTATTTCATCTGAGGGTTCAGATTAAACTATTGAGCTCCTCATTTATTCTCCAACTATCTACTGATTTGTCAAGTTTAAACTGTTTGACATATCTTTATTCTCTATCTAAAACATGAAATTCAAAGCATGAAAAGTTAAGATTAAATTGTTTAATGTTGGAAATGTTGTCATTGATGGCAAAGGTGATGGCAAAGGGTAGCACCTGAAATAGCAGCAGAGGCAAAGGAGAAGACAGGAAGAGAAGAACAGAGTGACAGTTTATTTGCACTGTAGCAACAGATATAAGGTTATTAGGGATAGAGTATAGTTGAGAGAGGGTTTGATTCCTCTTTCCTGAGTTATTACCCTCTGAGTGGAACGAATTAATCTCTGTGAAATGTAGAGAAGGGTTACTTCAATTAGACGCAGATAAAACTCAGTTTGGATGCGCAAAAAATGGGAGATATAGTACTAATGATGTAAGAGAGCGGAGTTGTTTTAAAGGAACAGTAGAACCAAAAATCAGTGGAACAGTGGTGAAGCCACATTTTCAACGAAGATAAACAAGTAACAGAGGAAGAATTAAATTAAAATAAAGTTACATTGTGATGGTGTCGAGTTACACTGAAACCCTAAATAAAGCGATGGTGAGAGGCGGAATTTATAAAGAAATGCATCCGAGGGTAAATCAAAGGAAGGAACCTTACCGAAGATGTGGAACCATGCAGAAAGGATGGAACCGAAAAGCAAAAGAACAGTGGGGTTCTATATATATGGTCGAAAGAATTGATAAATATATGATATAAGTCATAATGCAGGGTTAATACACAAACTTTGTAGTTAAACAAAGAATGGAGAACAAATATACATTGAAGCAGATTTATAAGAACTGGAACCCGGAGCTAACGAATGGATGGAACCTTGAAGCTACAGTAAACCCAGAGTTTTGAAACCAGCAGTATCGCATGGTTCTTTAAGTGGTAATTTTTTTTTGCAATTGGAATGTGATATACGTTGGTGCATGACACGTGTATTTGGGCAGTATTTGAAAACCATGAATTTCGCGTAAATCTGAAGCATTAAAGCTTGGATCAATAAAAAAATGCGATATTGCATTAAGTTCGTTGGATCATCGGAGTCGATGCGATAAGCCTACAACCATAGGATGAGAAGGGTCGTTTAAGCGCTGGGGCCCAGTCCATCGCGCAGTTTTTGAGTTCTAAATCTCATGCAACTTAGCCGCGCGATATTGTGCGCCATCCATCAGATGGAATTCCAGAGTTTGATTGGAACGCGATGAGTTTCTAACCGTTGGATGATGAGGTAGATCCTGTGGGCCCGAAAACGTGTTATATCATTTGATTTGGGGAGTATATATGTATTTAATACATATATTATATTGGATGTAATGTGTTAAAGCCGCAATCGTGATCATGTTGGAGTTAAACAAAATTTGGGGCTTTGTTATAATATATGTTAATATATTATCGTGGATATGAAGTATCGCAAGGGTAAGCGTTAATATATGTGATGAGAGTGGAGTCAAATTATAAAAGAATTATACGCCAAGTCTTATGTATATATGGTTTGAAATCAAAGTTCAGTGGGACCCATACTTTAATATAATATGCCCGGTGTTTTTAAAACTATTGAATAAGTTGTTTAATGAATGATATGCCAAGACTTATAAAAACACGAGCCGAATATTAAAGTCAAGCGTTAATATATATTGGTTGCCAAACCTTGTATGAGGCGAAAATGTGTGCTGGACATTATTATAATTATATGAAAGAGGTTAAAAAGGTTTCTAATATAATGCCGAGATTTGGTTGAGTGATATTAAAAGATAGTTGTATATACAACAGTTACACAACTGCAATGAACTGGAGAAAATGCATAAACGAAAAAGGCAGAGTGTGCTGCATAAAAAAAAAAAAAACACAGTGAGTCGAGAGATTGAATGGGTTGATTTGAAATTCATATTGTAACTGAATTTAAATGTTTTTAATTGATTTTACATTGTTTTTGATGTATTGGCAAGTCTAATGAGAAAAACAAATATCCTATTGTAAAATTGAAATGAATACATATTTCTGAATAAGCTGGTAAAAGAAATGAGAATGTAGAATTGAAGCAGATAAAATAAGAAGAAGGTAGGGATGCTGTGAAAAGTTAGAGAAGATATAAGACAGATATGAAGACTGGAAGACAATAGTAAAGAATGTACAGAATAGAGCTGATATCCAAGGTAAATCGGCAAGTGTTTCTTTTACAAAAAAGTGAGGGAGTTAGAGCTTCCTTGCAAGTTATAGCTTGCAGAATTGAGGTTGGAGCCTCCTGTAGGTTGGTGCTTACAGAAAATCAGTGGTGAGAGGGAGTTGGAGCTTGCCTTTGCATCACAACAATAATAAGATGTGGTTTTCTCCCTTTATGGGTTTCCACTTATATCTGTTGTCTTTGTGTGTGATGTTTATGTGTTGATATGGTTATTCAATCTGCATAATACTTGCTGCTCTCATAATAATTCTGCTGTCACATTATCTTAATACTTCTGTTCACATATTAAGATTGTTCACATATAAAGTTGATCTTGAAATTAAATTGTAAATAAGCTTAATTGAAATTTTTAAAAGTTCATGACTGTGTTAAACTGATTCAACCCCCCTCTTAGTTTAACTAAGGTTTCAAAAATTGGTATTAGAGCAGGCTCCTTTTGTATCAGTTTAACAATTGAAAGGAGATCCTAGGTCCCCAGGATGGCTAGTCAATAAGAATCCTCACCTAACAAAGGCCCTTTTTTCACTGGTGAAAATTATGCCTTCTGTAAAATTAGAATGAGAACATACATAATGTGTTTAGGAATAGAAGTTTGGGCTGCTGTAGAATTTGGATATGATCCAAAGGCAACTGTCTCAAAGAAAGAAGCCAAACAAGATTTTGTGGCTAATGCAAAGGCCATGAATGTAATCTTGAATGGATTGTGTGAGGCAGAATTTATCAAAGTAATGCACAACAAGATTGCCAAAGAAATGTGGGAAACTCTAGAAAATATCCATGAGGGAGACAAAAAGGTGAAGACAACCAAACTTCAAGTCTATAGAGCCCAGTTTGAAAATTTAAAGATGAATGATGATGAAGACATTGCCAGCTTATTTTTAAGGGTTGTAGAAATTGTTAATAATATGAAAGCTCTAGGAGAAACCATACAAGAATGTGTAATTGTTCAAAAGATCCTAAGATCTTTACCACCTAGTTTTAATCCCAAGGTCTCTGCCATAGAAGAAACAACTGATTGGGAAACTTTGACCATGAATCAACTACTTGGAAAACTAACAGCCTATGAGATGAGACTGCCACAGAGAAAGTCAAATATTAGGGAGACAGCGTTTAAGATAGATAATAATATAGAAGAAAAAGAAGATATATGCTCTTGCTCTGATGAAGAAGATGCCAAATTTATCAGAAAATTGGATAAAGGCTCAAGTAAATATAAAGGTAAACTTCAATTTAAATGTTTCAATTTTGGAAGAGTTGGACACTATGCTTCTAAGTTTCCTTATAAGAAAACAAAGAATCAGACTCAGAAATCAGAGAAAATCATATCAAAGAACTGGCAGAAAGGGAAGAGATTCAATAGAAAATCTTTCTATACTCAGCAAGACAGTAGTGCATCTGAAGACTCAGCTGAATTCTCAAGTGAATAAGGAACATCTGAATTTGTATTGATGGCTATAGAGGAGCTGGAAGAATGCCTTCTAGAATATGAGGAAGAAGGTGAAGTGGATCTTGAGGGGGAGCTAAGAAGTGCCCTAGAGGAAATTGACAGACTCAAACTGAAGTGCAGAAAATAGAAATTCATTCTCCTCAAATATGTAAGACAAGAACAAAATTTAGAAGTCCTAATTTAGTTGAAAGTAGAGCTTGAAGAAGCCAAGAAGGTAGAAGACATTTTACTTAAGCAAATTAAGGATAAAACTCAGGAACAAGAGAAATTGGAAGAAGAAGTAGTATGCTTGAGGAAGAAATTAGAAAACGCCCAAAGGAAAATAAATACTTCTCAAATGACAAGCTCTGGTAAGTTGAATGAAATTATAGATGCTCAAAGATATCCTCTGATAAAAACTGGGATAGGCTATGAAGGAGAATCAAGCAAAGGCAAAGAAAAAGAAAACAAAAATATCATTTTTGTAAAAGCAGATGAGGATATCAAAGCAGCTCAGAAGATTCCTAAAGAAGAAGAAACCTGCAATGAAGTAGATAGAAACCAGAAGGAGTCTCAAATGACAAAGGATGAAATAAATAAATTTTCAACTGAAAAAGGCTCATATACTCCTGAATATGTCAAATTTGGAAGCCATCAAAGGAGATTCTTTCCCCCTATGAAAAATGCCATCTGTTATGCCTGCCACAAACTGGGACATATTGTTGCATAATGTTATACAAGGAGAATTAATTCAAACCAACAAAGGATTCAAACAGTGAAAATATTTCCTCAAGCAAAAAAATGGAGAAGACAACCTTTTATCAGGTATGCAAATTGTTTTTATGGATATTTTTTTTACTGTAAAGAATTTGGCCATAAAATCATAGAATGCAGAAAGTACGGATGGAGAGTTTACTCATACTCATAATTCTGCTAAAGATATACTCAAATGCTATGTATGCAATAAAAGTGGACATATGTCTTCGAAATTTCCTCTCAGAGAATGTGGTCCATCATCTCAGAAAAGGTACCAAACAAAAGGATGCTTAAAGTGGAAAAATAAGGTGAATAAATGTGACCTGGCTCTAATAGCTCAAGATCTGAAAAGCCAATGGTATTTGGACAGTGGTTTCTCAAAGCATAGGTCTGGATATAGAAGCAAGTTTATAACCTTTGATAAAAAGAAATATGGAAATGTTACTTTTGGCAATGATAAAGCAGGAAAAATCAAAGGAAAAGGCTCAGTCAGTCTGGATAATGGCAGAGGAAAAGCCCAGGATGTACTATTTGTGGATGGGCTGAAAGAAAATCTACTGAGTGTTAGTCAAATGTGTGATAAAGGTTGTGAAGTTCTTTTTAGAGCACAAGACTGTGAAGTAAGATCAAGCACCACTAGAAAGACCCTGATAAAATGTGTTCGAACAGAAAGCAATGTCTACATAGTGAAAGAAGAGAATGAAGCATGCCACCTTAGCAAACTTGAGGAGTCATGGTTATGGCATAGAATATTAGGACACCTAAACTTTGACCATATCATAAGTCTAAGTAAGAATAATGTAGTCAGAGATATTCCAGTCATAAACAAGCCTTCAAATACCATATGTAAATCCTATCAACTAGGTAAGCAGACCCACACATCCTTAAAAATCAAAGAGAAACTATATACAAGCAGACCTCTTCAACTTGTTCACATGGATCTGTGTAGACCTTCAAGAACTAAAACACCAAATGGAGAATCCTATTTCATGCTAATAATAGATGATTTTTCCAAGATGACATGGGTTTCCTTTCTCAAATACAAATCGGAAACACTTGAGAAATTCAAGATATTCAAGGCATTGGCAGAAAATCAAACAGGATGCAAGCTAAAGTGCATTATATCAGACAGAGGAGGTGAATTCACAGGCTATGATTTTGCGGACCTATGCAATGAGCATGGGATAAAACAATAGTTCACAATTGCAGGTACACCTCAGCAGAATGGAGTGGAAGAGAGACAAAATAGGTCTGTACAATAGATTACCAGAGCCATGATGCAAGAAAGTAACATTCCTCAAACCTTCTGGGCAGAAGTAGTACACACAGCTGTGCATATTCTAAACAAAGTTCATTTAAGACCAAATAGTGACAAGAATCCTTATGAACTATGGCATGGTAAACCAACATCAATCAAGCACTTTAGAGTCTTTGGAAGTAAGTGTTTCATAAAAAATAATGATGAAAATCTGGGAAAATTTGATGCAAGAGCAGATGAAGGAATATTTTTAGGATATGCATCCAAGAGTAAAGGGTACAGGTGCTACAACAAAATACTTCACAAAATTGTGGAAAACATTGATGTAAGATTTGATGAAGAACTATCAGACAAGACAAGAAGTACAGGTTGCAGCAATCCTCCAGAAGATCATGAAGAAGAGAACCAAGATGATGATGAAATAAGCAAGACAACAGAAGATACTGAATTGAGCTCAAAAGGCCCCTCAAGATACACTCAAAAGAACCATCCAGAAGATCAAATCATTGGGGACAAGAGTGTAGGTGTCTAGACAAGAAGACAGCTAACTGAATAGACATAAGAGGTATACCTAGCTATGTTATCACAAATAGAGCCAAAGAAGTTTGAAGAAGCCAGCAAAGACAAATATTGGGTGAATGCTATGAATGAAGAAATGGACCAAATTGAGAAGAAAAATACATGGGAATTAGTTCCAAGACCCACTGAGAAAAATGTCATTGGCTCAAAATGGGTATTCAAGAATAAGATGAATGAACAAGGACATCTAATCAGAAATAAAGCCAGACTTGTATGCAAGGGATATTCACAGGTTGAAGGTCTTGATTATGATGAAACATTTGTCCCTGTAGCCAGAATGGAAGCTATCATAATGTTTTTGGCTTTTGCTTGCTACCATGACTTCAAGGTATATCAAATGGATGTGAAGTCTGCCTTCCTGAATGGAGACTTAGAGGAAGAAGTCTACATGGAACAACCAGAAGGATTCTTCTTAATAGATAATCCAGACTATGTGCGCATATTAAAGAAAGAATTATATGGGCTGAAACAAGCTCCTCGAGCATGGTATTCAAGGCTGGACAAATATTTGCAAAAACAAGGGTTCAAGAAAGGAGGAGTAGACAACAATTTGTACATAAAATAAAATGAAAATAAACTCTTAATTGTAGTAGTGTATGTAGATGATATCATGTTTGGAAGCAACAAAGATGAGTTAGCAAAAGGGTTTGTTGATGAAATGAAATCAGAGTTTGAGATGTCTATGATTGGAGAGCTCACCTTTTATTTAGGACTTCAAATTCAACAAAAGAACACAGGCACTTTCATCCCACAAGAAAAATAATTAAGAGAGATGCTGAAAAGGTTCAAAATGGAAGACTGCAAACCTGTGTCAACTCCCATGATCATCGGATGCAAACTATATGTAGATGATGGATCAACAGATGTAGATCAAAAGCTTTACAGATCCATGGTTGGAAGTCTTCTATACCTAACAACTTCTAGATTAGACACTGTGTTGGCTGTAGGACTTGTGGCAAGATATCAAGAAGCACCAAAACAAAATCACTTACTAGCAATCAAGAGAATATTTAGATATCTACAAGGAACTGCACATCATGAGCTATGGTATCCAAAAGGCAAGAGCTTCATTTTGACAGCATATACAGATGCAGATTGGGCCAACTATGTGGATGACAAGAAAAGCACAAGTGGAGGTGCTTTCTATTTTGGAAAGAGTCTGGTGGCATGGCTAATCAAGAAACAAACATCTATCTCTCTATCTACAGTAGAAGCAGAATACATAGCAGCAACAACATGTTGTACACAAGTCATGTGGATGAAACAAACCCTCCAAGACATGAAGGTAAGCATTGATGAACCTATCTCTATCAAATGTGATAATACAAGTGCAATAAGTATATCAAAAAATCTTGTACTTCATTCAAAAACTAAACACATTCCAATCAAGTACCATTTTCTCAGAGAACAAGTAGCACAGAAGGTAGTGAAGTTGGAATATGTGCCAACAAAAGAATAAACAACAGATATATTCACAAAACCTCTTGCTAGATAACCATTCGAATATCTGAGAGATAAACTAGGGGTAGTGTCTGCAGATGATACTCTCTGACATGAAGAGAAAGAATCAGTTCAGGGGGAGAACAGAAAAGAAAACGTCATTATAGGGGGAGACCAGTTAACAAGGAATGTCACAAATAGCATGGAACAGGTCCTCAAGATCAAAATATCAACCCTTTTCCATTGATGTCAAAGGGGGAGGAAAAGCAAGTAACAGAAGAGTGAGATGTTAAAAGGCCTAGCAGAGGAAGTGTATTGCCATCAATGCCAAAGGGGGAGACTGTTGGAAATGTTGTCATTGATGGCAAAGGTGATGGAAAAGGGTAGCACCTGAAACAGTAGCAAAGGCAAAGGAGAAGACAGGAAGAGAAGAACAGAGTGAAAGTTTATTTGCACTGTAGTAGTAGATATAAGGTTATTAGGGACATAGTATAGTTGAGAGAGGGTTCGATTCCTCTTTCCTGAGTTATTACCCTCTGAGTGGAATGAATTAATCTCTGTGAAATGCAGAGAAGGGTTACTTCAGTTAGACGCAGATAAAACTCAGTTTGGATGCGCAACAAGTGGGAGATACAGTACTAATGATGTAAGAGAGCGGAGCTGTTTTAAAGGCACAGCAGAACCAGAAATCAGTGGAATAGTGGTGAAGCCAAATTTTTAATGAAGATAAACAAGTAGCAGAGGTAGAATTAAATTAAAATAAAGTTACACTATGATGGCACCGAGTTACACTGAAACCCTAAATAAAGCGATGGTGAGAGGCGGAAGTTATAAAGAAATGAATCCAAGGGTAAATCAAAGGAAGGAACCTTACTGAAGATGTGGAACCATGCAGAAAGGGCGGAACCGAAAAGCAAAATAACAGTGGGGTTCTATATATATGGTCGAAAGAATTGATAAATATATGATCTAAGTCATAATTTAGGGTTAATACACAAACTGTGTAGTTAAACAAAGAATGGAGAACAAATATACATTGAAGCAGATTTATAAGAAATGGAACCCAGAGCTAACAAATGGATGGAACCTTGAAGCTATAGTAAACCCAAAGTTTGGAAACCGGTAGTATCACATGGTTCTTTAAGTGTTAAGCTATTTTTTCAATTGGAACGTGATATACGTTGGTGCATGACACGTGTGTTTGGGCGGTATTTGAAAACCGCGAATTTCGCGTAGATCTGAAGCATTAAAGCTCGGATCAATAAAAAACGTGATATTGCATTACGTTCATTGGATCATCGGAGTCGACGCGATAAGCCTACAACCGTAGGATGAGAAGGGCCGTTTAAGCACTGGGGCCCAGTCCATTGCACAGTTTTTGAGTTCTAAATCTCGTGCAACTTAACCACATGATATTGTGTGCCATCTGTCAGATGGAAGTCCAGAGTTTGATTGGAACGCGACGAGTTTCTAACCGTCAGATGACGAGGTAGATCCCGTGGGCCTGAAATCGTGTTATATCATTTGATTTGGGGAGTAGATATGTATGTTAATACATATATTATATTGGATGTAAGGTTTTAAAGCCGCGATCGTGATCATGTTGGAGTTAAACAAAAGTCGGGGCTTTGTTATAATATATGGTAATATATTATCGTGGATATGAAGTATCGCAAGGGTAAGCGTTAATATATGTGATGAGTGCGGAGTCAGATTATAAAAGAATTATACACCAAGTCTTATGTGTATATGGTTTGAAATTAAAGTTCAGTGGGACCCAGACTTTAATATAATATGCCTAGTGTTTTTAACACTATTGAATAAGTTGTTTAATGAATGATATGCCAAGACTTATAAAAACAAGAGCCGAATATTAAAGTCAAGCGTTAATATATATTGGTTGCCGAACCTTGTATGAGGCAAAAATGTGTGTTGGACATTATTATAATTATATGAAAGAGGTTAAAAAGTTTTTTAATGTAATTCCGAGAGTTGGTTGAGTGATATTAAAAGACAATTGTATATACAACAGTTACACAACTTCAATGAACTAGAGAAAATGCAGAAACGAAAAATACAGAGTGTGTTGCATAAAAAAAAAACACAGTGAGCCGAGAGATTGAATGGTTGATTTGAAATTCATATTGTAATTGAATGTAAACATTTTTAATTCGTTTTACATTGTTTGTGATGTATTGGAAAGTCTTCGGAGAAAAACAAAAATCCCATTGTAAAATTGAAATGAATACATATTTCTGAATAAGCTGGTAAAAGAAATGAGAATGCAGAATTGAAGCAGAGAAAATAAGAAGAAGGTAGGGATGCTGTGAAAAGTCAGAGAAGATATAAGACAGATATGAAGAGTGGAAGATAGTAGTAAAGAAGGTATAGAATAGAGCTGATATCCAAGTTAAATCAACAAGCGTTTCTTTTATAAAAAGTGAGGGAGTTGGAGCTTCCTTGCAAGTTGTAGCTTGTAGAATTGAGGTTGGAGCCTCCTGTAGGTTGGTGCTTACGGAAAATTAGTCGTGAGAGGGAGTTGGAGCTTGCCTTTACATCACAACAATAATAAGATGTGGTTTTCTCCCTTTATGGGTTTCCACTTATATCTGTTGTCTCTGTGTGTGATGTTTATGTGTTGATATGGTTATTCAATCTGCTTAATACTTGCTGCTCTCATAATAAGTTTGCTGTCACATTATCTTAATACTTCTGTTCACATATTAAGATTGTTCACATATAAAGTTGATCTTGAAATTAAATTGTAAATAAGCTTAATTGAAAGTTTTAAAAGTTCATGACTGTGTTAAACTGATTCACCCCCCCTCTCAGTTTAACTAAGGTTTCAACATTTAACTGATCATGGATTATGGCATTTATTGACAATCTGCACATAATCATTATTTTTGCAGTAAAATTAAATAGTAGTGGCATTTTGAATTGCTCACCTTCATATCTTATTTTTATCTCTTTTTTTATTTTGGGGTCTATTTTTTCGAAGTCCTTTGATCTTTCTTTTAGGACTTTTACCCTCTTTTCATTTTTTTATTGTTTTTCATTTTCAAAATATGGGAAAACAACTTTCAGAAAGCAAGGTATGTACATATTTACAAGACTATCAAAGTCAATTAAAAAATTATGAATCCTATTATTATAGGACCCTAACAGTGGCTCCACATGGGGATGGCATCTCCTTGTGAGATGTCAAGAACACTATTGACTAGTAGCCTGATCCATTGGGCCAATCCCAAACATGCATATGCTGTGACTAAAAACTCCTGAACTGAATTTACACCTTTTTCTACAATCTGAAATCTAATCTGAGACTAAAAAGTGGTGCAAATTTCAAACCAAACTACTACATCATCAATATTTTAGGGCCTTTTCCTTGGCTTTCAAATCAAAATGAATTATTTATTTAGAACTAGCTAAAAACTAAAAATTGAAATAAGCTAAAATCCTACCTACTTACTCTAATCAGTTGTTCAACTGCTGGTTAGGTAAAATGAAGCAGCCAATGCAACCATTCAATCATTATGTACTTTGATAGATTTTGCTGCATTTTCTTGTTGATTATCAAAAATATAATTCTGCAACCTATTAGAAATTTGTCAACAAATGAGAGAATAAGGAAATAATTGATTTCCTTTGTTGAGTCTAGAAATTGTACAACAATATCTTCTGAGGTATATGTACAAGTGTTCAACTGATCCAAGGAATTGTACCTCTGTTTTGAATGGCGTCCATGCCATGAGACTAAATTGTCATTTTTAGCTTTATTTCCTTGCAAAATCAACCTAAGATTGTTCTGAGATCATTTCAGATTTTCAGATAAGCGTTGTGATGATATTTCTATTGATGGACATCCATTTATGCTGAAACTTTTATCATCTTGATACTGAAGCTTATAGTTAGTTAATGGAGAAATATTTTGATTGCATTTATCATTCATCACATCAGCTATTTGATCATAAAAAACTTTGAAATATTGCTGCAATTTATATATGGGTTTTAATGGAACTTCATAGATTTCTAGGGGTTGTTCACCCTTTAAAAATTGAAATGATTTAGAGCATAATGGTATAGAAATTTCTTTCAAAATTTCTGAACTTTCTTCTTCACTCCCATATTTTATGTGTATTGTTGATCACTGTATTTGAGCTGCTGAAACTGAACTTCTTCATCCCACAAACTAGCTAGTGATTGCTCTGTGAAGTTAGCTTGAATTTGGAGAACATAATTATCATCATACTGATCATACTTAGGAAAATATTCAAAAGAAGGAATGTCATCAATCATACACATTAGATCAGTAGATTGATTTTCCAGAAATCCTAATATTTCGTGATTATATTGGTTGCATTCTATTTGAAGGTCATCATTTTTCTCAATAGGAGTACTATCAGGAAATGGGCATTTTTGGGAAGGTATAACAATATGAGTATCAACCTATTATTTTGTCTCTTCATGGATAAAAAATTTAGTACATACATCAACATTAGAATAAGTAGAAACGATTTCTTCATTATGTAAATATTTTGAGGATGGTTGCATGTTTAGAAGAAAATTGATTTTTTCTTCGGTGAGGGGGGGTGGGAATCTTTGAATTCTTAGATTTGAATAACAATTTTTTTTTCTCTTGTGTAAAAAATGATCATGAGGTTGAATATTTTCTTTAACTTCATTCAAAACATTATATGAAACATCATTTTTTACTACAAAGGGGCCTTGTGGATCTTGATTCATCTCCTGATCTATTTCATCTTTGATTAACTCCTCTTGATTATCATGACGCTTAACTTGAGAATGAAAGTTATGGACTGCTACTAATAAATCTTCAGGATGCCAATTTCATAAATATTCATTAATATTTTTAAGGTAATGTATGAGATCTTCAGCTTGATCACAACAATTTTCAGCTAATGATAAAGATGGAAAATCTTCTTTGTAACGTTCATAGAATACCTTGTGAAAATCCTTTAAAGAAAATAAACTAGCAGGTTTGAGAGCTTCATACCATTCCCTTGCTTGTCCTTCTAAGGTTGCCATGAATAGCTTCATGAGGCAATCCTCATGCCAATCACCCTTCAATCTCCATGAGTGTATATGAAATTTAATGAGATGTAACAAAGGATCATCAATTTTCTCAACTTGAAACATAGGAATAATTTTATCCCAATTTACCTTGGTAGTTTGTGTGGAAATCCAGGTATGTGATCTCTACTCATGGGAGCATACTTGCGTTGTATTCTTGGGTTCATCTTGTAAATCAGTGATAAAGAAGGGCCACTGTATTTATACAACCAAGCTAGATTGTAAAGTCTTAGATTTGATTTTTAAAATTTATTGGAGTCGCCAAGTGGATGATTTTAACCTTTGTATGTCTGATCAATGTCCACCACCATAGATCAGATCTGATCCTTGTATAGTCTTTATGAAGAATATGTTCTTCCCCAGTGGAGTCACCAGTATGTTATCACTCAGTAATTTCTCAAGGTTAAAGAAAGAACTCACCGAGGTAACCACAAACCTACTTTTAAACTCTAGGATCTAGCCTTCCTAGGGTTCAGAGAGGGCTCTCTTTTTTATATATATATATATATATATATATATATATATATATATATATATATATATATATATATATTTTGATTATAAGATATTAGGCTAGTTATGATTGTGCAATTTGGTTTTGATTTGGTTTGTTTGGTGGGAAAAATCACTTAATGAGATGGATAGTGAGAAATCTGATTGTCCATTTTGCTAAGGAGTCAAAATTCAAGTAGACAAAACTAGGATCAAGGTCAAAAAGTAAAATGTTTTCAGGGCAAGATAGATAAGCCTTTGAAGATCTTCGAAGGCTGTTTGGTGAAGTGGTATGATCGGAATAAAGAGAAATGAAGGGTTCTTTGATCCGGAAAAATCAATTAGTAGGTAGAGGTCAAACGAAAGAGGAAGCAATTAAGGGTTCCCTACTCTGGAAATCAGCAGAAAACATAGAAATGATAAACAATAAAGACAGGGTGCTTTTAACAAATCCTGAAATAAAACCCCTGTTTATTCATTAAAATTTAGAACACATAATGGATGCATGAAACAAAGAAGATAAACAATGACAAGTAGAAAATACTTCACTTCAATAGTTCATCACATGAATCCTGAAATATGATGCTAGTTGATTTGATCCAGTCTACTACTCAAAATTTGCAACAGAAAAGCCTTCAAGTCCAACAAAAATGACTATAGAAATCTTCAACAATTTATTCCACAATAATACTTCAAAGTGTGAAGTATTTATACAATATAGTTAACAAAATATCCTAGAATGCTTCTAGGAATTATCTAAGGAAAATAGAAATATCTTTACAACAAAATAGAGACAGCTGCTTAACAAATTAGCAAGTTTTCCTATTGATCCAAATAAAATAGAAGCTGATTGTGGATAATGTGCAGCTGGCTGCCTTGGTGTCCTCTTTGCTAGATAAGATATTTTAATTCTGTATTGAAATATTATCTTCAATATCTTATACTCTTTCACTCTGATTCCTTTTAATCTGATACTCTTTAACTCTGTAAAACTATTTTTACTGCTGTAATAAATCTGTTTTGACTGAAAATCAGCAAAATTTTTTCTTCATATTATTTGCTTTTTAATTTCACAGTAAATCTGTAAGTGATTTACAAGCTTCCTCATTTGGAATTTGTATCTTCTTTAACTTCTTTAACTTCCTAAAATTCTCATCTGCCTCAGTGTATCTGGAAAAATTTGGTTTTATGACAAACAAGTGTCTTATCTCATGTTGCAAATAGAATAAATCTTCAAAGCTCCTGAGTAAGACTTTTTTAGTTGGAATGCCTTATTCACCACCTAATTTTTCAACTTGCTCCTTGGCATATTCTATGATATTTTTATTGTAATCCTCATGAGGCATTAATTTGTCATTGATGACCAAAATATTAGGCAAACTTCTTTGCCTCAAATTCTCAAATTTGACCATAAACCTGGTTATGGTGATGTTCATATTCTCACATTTTTCCTCAAGATGCTTCATCGGGTTCTTTTGGTGATAACTTTATTTATCTCAAGGATAGTTTAAGTCTTGTCAGTAATCTCATGTTCCTCTAGCTCTTGTTTGTTTTTGTTGTTAAGGAACTTGATCAATTCTATTGCTTGTTCTGGTTTGTTATCCATTTCCCCCTTAGTCTTCTGAATCTCTTCTAATGCTGCTTTGATTAAATCTATCTATTCAAAAATTACTTGAATTGATGGCCATACATCATTAATGGCTTCTATGATCTTGTTCCACAAATGATTTTTCACATAGGAAATATGTTCCTTCAAGATTAATTCCTTCTGTAATTTCTTCAATTCTTCATTTAGTCTGATGTCCTTTTGCTCATGTGTTTTTGCATTTATTTGAGCTAACTTGTTTGTATTTTCAAGATTTTCAACCATATGTTTCAACCTGTTAATTTCATTGGTCTTAAGAGACATTTCTTCCATAGCTTTTACTAATTTGCTGGCCTCATCTGTAGGGTGAGCTGTTTTTGTAGATGATTCTGTAGCTGATGTGGTGGATGATGTCATTGGCACTGCAGTAGCCAGTGGTTCTTTGGGTGCCAAATTTTCTTCTAAAGTTGAAGGAACAAAAGTAGTGATTACAGGAATAACTGTAGGAATATCTGGTACTTTTTGAGTTTCTTTTTCCTGGACAAGTTTATCCATTTGAATCTCCATTTATTTTATCTAGGTTTTCAACTGAAAAATCAAATTCATCATGTCATCCTTCTCATTCTGTCCTTCTATTATTTCTTTGGCTTGAGGATATGCACTTGATGGCATTTTAAGTTTTTTTCTTAATGCTACAATGTCCTCATTTTTATTTTTCACTAACTGCTCTACTGCTTTGACATTAGCACGGTCATATCCAACCTGCAAGACCAATTCTTCCAAAGATTTTATCCTGAGATCTTTAGCATACAAGGATGCTTTGTCCAATTTCATCTGATCCTTCATGTTTATGATAGTGTTCTAAAGTTTCTGAACACTCGTGGATTTAGTTGTAACAGTAGAGTACAACATTTATGAAGTCTGTCTATGGAATTCAATCTGATCAAGAGCATGAATTTTTTCCTTTTGGACTTCCAAATTAATCTTCTTATAATCTGCCACTGTCTTTGGATATTTTACTATAGGATGCAATACTGACATGATTAGCTTTTTGTTTGAATAATCAAAGGCAGATAGAAGTCTAATGGTGTTTGTTTCAGATATTGAGAGTAGATATTGTTTTTGATTTCTTCATTCTTTAACTTGATCTATTTGTACTTTTCTTTAATATCTAGATCTTTCTCCTCAGCTGTCTGTGAGGATGAAGCTTCCTTGCTCTGTTGTCTTTCTATCATCTGTGCATTTTCATTATCAACTTGTTCTTCATTATGATTCTCAGTAACTGGCTCATTGATGATGACAATGGCAACATTTGTGTTGGTGTCTGGGAGATTTGTTTCTTCAACATCAATGGTTACCTTTTCTTTACCTACTGACTCTGTTTTAGGCCTTTTATTATATCTGATCTTGAATCTAGTTTCAGTGGTAGTTTTAGCAACATAAGTACCTTCTTCTCTTATCCTCTTGGTGGCTTTTTCTATTTGATTTGCAACTTGTAAAGTGTTATTAGTATTACTTTTATTTACTGCATCTATTAAAGTATTCTTTGTCCACTCAGTCTGATTGGCATATTTTTCTACCTCTCATTTTATCTCATGAATGAAGGGTGTTAACTTACATTTAACCCTCATTTTACTTAGTATCCCTTGTGGATCATAATTCCAAGGAAACCTTTCTTCAAATCTATATTCCAATAGTTGTTTAGCTACCTCTACCTCTGCATCTCTATGATTGCAAAAGAATGGTCCTATTTGATTCTTCAATTTGAATTATGTTTTCTTCTTTGCTGCTAAGAAATTGATAGAATCAAAGTTTAATATTTTCCTGATATACTCCAAGGAAAAAATTCTCATTGATACATGTTTGGGCAGCTTATAGGGCAACAAATTGGATCCAAACACTCTAATCTCAGTATGTTTTTCATACAAGTACCAATCACCAGTCTTGGTCTGTTCTGACAATTGTAAAATCTTCTTCATCTCATCACTTATCCTTGGCTGCTCTGTATTTGTTAATATTTTGATCAATGGATGGATGGATGAATCTGAAAACTCTACATATGTGAATTCTATGGACTCTTTTCTGATCAAAGAGGTCCAGAAAATCACTGAAAGAGGATTCCCTTCTGCATCAAGCTTTTGAAGAGTTAATGGAAAATATCTGCTTGAAAGTATAAGAACATGTGGAAGAGGAAAGAGGTGTATCTAAACACTCCTTCAATTGGAAATTTAACCAATTCGTCATGAATATTATCAGAAATATTTCTAGCATAATAAAAAATAACAGAGGGAGGTTGTCCTGGGATAAATATAGAAAGGAAACCTAAGATGGATTCATCTGTGTGTTCATCAGTAAAGTACCCTAGAATGAATGAAAGCATGGAAATTACATGCCATGAACCCTCTAGGAAATTTGAAGTGGAATATGGGGGATTAATTTAAGGAATTTCTACATGTAAAGGCATAAATGTTTAGAAGATTAGGAATATTTTGGGAAAATCAAGGCCAATATACAGCTTGGTAAGGGTCTCTATGGAAAAAGGGACTACTTGAGGATTAGGCTTAAGCCGTAACATTTGGTTGATGGATTCAGCAGTAATGGTGAAAAGCACTTCTTTGTTGGCATTTACTATGGCTCTCTAGTCAGGCACATAATACTGTTGACATAACCTAATGACTTCTTGACATGGATGAGTTATTGGAACCACATATTTGGGCAAGTGTGATTCCCAAATATGGACTTCTTCTTCATTATCTAAGGATTTTTCATAGCTCCAGTTATGAATGTCTAGCAGATTAAATTCAACAATTCGGTTTTCTATTTTGTAGTCAATATCAGCTAATGGAATGTGCTCAATGTCTATGAAAGTGGGTTGCAAAGGATTTACAATAATAACATTCTTAGAAGTCATGGCTGGAGTTGATTTTTGTTCTTTCAAGCCTTCAGGATTGCTAGAACTCTGCTTTTTAGGCATCTGGGCTACTCCTACAATATTAAACAGTTTGCAGAAGTATTTTTAACCTTAATAGAGGTTTCTTAGATAAAAATAGGCAAAGTATTGTCTCTTTCTTGGGCTTTTCCTTCCAAATTTGGATTCTTTAGTAGGTTTTGACAGTCTTTTACTGGTTTTAAACAAGAAATAAGGGTTTCCTAATTTTTTACAATGATTAATTAGGCTAGAAGTCCTTTAAGGTCAGGCAAAAGAGTTTAGGATACTATTAGAGGATTTATGGGTTAAATTAGGTGTTTTAAAATAGGGTGGAGTATAAACAGGGATTTCTCAGAAATTTTGACAGAGTTTGGCCTGTTTTTTGGACTTTTCGATAGGGTTCTATGAATCAATTTTGAATTCTCATTAGAATTGTCTTTTTTAAAGGTATTTTTTAAAACTAAAACATGCTCAAATTTTGGAAGAAAACCTGTTATGCGCATGTACAGGGTTTGAAGAAGTCTCTAAGGTCTTTGAACGGATTGAATGGCTTCTTTCTGATCTTTGGAACAATGTGAAGCTCCTCTGCAATATTTAATGGTAACAGGTTGAAATTTGCAAGCTTTTGGCATAAAAATGGTGGAAAAATGCTTGTTTCATAGTCGGGGTGGCTTATACAGGGTTACGCATAGAAAAGATCAGAAATGAATGCATTTCCAATGTTTATTAGGCATATTAGGGCTAACAGGCGCCGGAAATTAATGGAGGTCAAGTCATAAAACTGGTGGTTTTCAAGCTCACAGGGTTTAAACCATAAACGGTTATCGCATGCCATTTTGGTGGTAAACGGTTTTCAACGAAACGAACATGATCCAATAAAAATTGACCACGTGGAGGAGAGAGGAAATGGGAATACCACCTATTTCGCGTAGAATTGAGATGGGGAATATCGCACAAGTTTATTTGCGATATGGAGTTTCCGTCGTCGGATCTTGGGGCTCGATTGTGAACAGTCCAAATTGATTGCAAAAGGTGCATCGGGATTTGGTAGTGGGGCCCAGGTATATTGTATGCGGTGGGGTTTTCATACATGCGGGGATGGGTTTTAAACCTTAGAAATAACCATTTATTAAGGTTTAGAACTTTATATTATATGGTTTGAGCGGAGAGATAAGGTTTATATGTTAAATTAAAACATGTATGCAATGTTTCAATCATATATATGCGTGAGCCTTTATTATATAGTTTTTCAAACGTTTTTGATATTTGTTTAAAACTATAGGGGGTGGGGATTAGCTCTTATAGATAGGTTTAAACCAATGGGATAGGGTGGGTTTTAATTCACCACGTGGATTATTTAAGCATTGGTTTAAACGTTAAAATAGAGGGTTTGTGGGTTATTTTACATATAAAGGGTTTAATACCATACAAGAAGGAATAGTTTAGGGAGTTCATAAATAAGTTAGAAATTAATATGAAAAAGGGATAATGTATGAATAAAAATACATGTTTAACTCTAAGTAAAGTGCAAATAAGCATAGCTTGTCTTTGTTGTATTAATTCACACTTTAACTTAGGATAAATGCATTTTGAGGGTTTATGAATGATTTTTGAAAGGGAATGAAATTAGTTATTTAGGGTTTCACTTTTACTAAGTAAAAATGGGTTTTTAATTAGAAAAAAGGGATTATGATTATGAATGAGGTTGAAAATCCTAATGAAAATGGGTTTTCTGTAAGGAATTCAATTTTTTTAATCAATCAGTTATTGAGCCTTGGGTCTAGTCCCAACAGAAGTCAGAGAAATGCTCTGAACCTCTCTAATTGAAGGTTTAGAATACTGAATCATTTTGGGGGAGGGGAAATTAGTAATTTTTCCCGATGATTCTTTATTACATGCCTTTCACAACTTCTTTCTACCTACCCATCATTATTTCTAACATTTTTTACTTTATTTTCATGGGTGCATTTAAGCTTGCAACCCTAAATCCATTTTTCTTTCAAAGCATAAAAACTATCTAAGTCTAACCTTATTTCATCCTAAGGCTCAGATTAAACTGTTGAGCTCCTCATTTATTCTCTAACTATCTACTGATTTGTCAAGTTTAAACTGTTTGACATATCCTTACTCTCTATCTAAAACATGAAATTTAAAGCGTGAGAGGTCAAGTTTAAGTTGTTTGACCCTCATGGATTGTGGCATTTAGGACAAGCTGCACACAATCTTATTTGCAAAAGTAAACTAAAGTAGTGGCATTTAAACTTTCAACACTTTCATGATCTATTTTTATCTTTTTTTTGTTTTTGGGGTCCATTCTTTTTCTAAGTCCTTTGATCTTTCTTTTAGGACTTTTACCCTCTTTTCATTTTTTATTATTTTTAAATATGGGAAAACAACTTGTAGAAAGCAAGGTATGTACATATTTACAAGACTATCAAAGTCAATTCAAAAATTATGAATCCTATTATTATAGGACCCTAACAAGTGGCTTGGCTCTCAGGAAGAAAACCAGGGGATATAACTAGGTAACAATGATTTATCCTAATTGGAAAAAAACAAGGTAACAATAACCAGAAAAACAATGAATGAAAACACAAATAAGAGGAAAATGAGACAATATTACAGAAGAGGGATACGTAAAATTACATTTGGGAAAACCAGCTTCGTGCAAAAAAAAAACCATAGCCTATTGCTCAGACCTGCAACTTCTTCCCTTCCGAGCTTCAGATCTACATCAACTTTTATAACAGACACCTAATTCGAATTCCAACACCTGATTCATAAATTATGATATATCAGAACAAACCTCAACATCCAGAGATTCCTAACTCTTAGACAATAAATAAAAATTAAAACTTCTTTCTCAAGCATATGATACATTAGTGTATTAGATTTTATCTGACACAATTTCCTTTCGGTGAAGAAAGCCTCAGCTCTGTTCTAGTTTTTGCGAGGGAAAGGTAAGGTAAGGCGAAAATGGCTGCATCAGTCATGGTGCTAAATCCGAAGTTGGTGTCGAGGGTCCAACAGGAAATTTAGAGATGATTATTCCTCCTCCCCATCCCCATTCCCATTCCGACATGGATGAAGAAGATCTTTACAACAAATTGAAATCACTACAGAGGTAGATGGATTTCATCAACATTCAAGAATAATACGTGAAGGACGAGAAAAAAAATATAAAGAGAGAACTGTTGAGAGACCATCAGGATGTGAAGAGGATCCAATCAGTGCCTTTGGTGATTGGGAAGTTCATGGAGATGTTTGACCAGAACAACGGAATAGTGGGTTCAACGATGGGATCGAACTACTATGTGAGGATTTTGAGCACAATCAACAGGGAGCTCCTGAAGCCCTCCACCTCGGTAGCCCTCCATCGACATTCGAATGCCCTGGTAGACGTCCTCCCACCTGAGGCATACTCCTCTATCTCACTCCTCTCCCAGTCTGAGAAATCGGACGTAACCTACAATGATATTGGGGGCTGTGACATATAGAAACAAGAGATTCGGGAAGCCGTGGAACTTCCACTCACACACCACGAGCTTTACAAGCTGATCGGGATAGACCCTCCCCGGGGTGTTCTTCTTTATGGCCCTCCAGGTACGGGGAAGACCATGCTTACCAAGGCCGTCGCAAACCACACTACGGTTTCTTTTATTTGGGTCGTTGGCTCTGAGTTTGTTCAGAAGTATCTTGGATAGGGTCCAAGGATGGTTCGTGATGTATTTCGCCTTGCTAAAGAGAATGCACCTGCAATAATATTCATTGATGAGGTGGATGCAATCGCAACTTCATGGTTTGATGCTAAAACTGGAGCTGATAGGGAAGTTCAGAGGATCTTGATGGAGCTCTTAAATTAGATGGATGGTTTTGATCAGACTGTGAATGTGAAGGTGATTATGGAAACCAATAGAGCAGATACACTGGATCCCGCACTTTTTTGTTCTAGAAGACTTGATATGAAAATTGAGTTTCCTCTGCCTGATAGGAGGCAGAAACGTCTTGTTTTCCATGTTTGTACATCGAAAATGAACCTCAGTGACGAGGTAGACCTTGAAGACTATGTATCTCGGCCTGATAAAATTAGTGTTGCAGAGATAACTTCAATTTGTCATGAAGCTGGTATGCATGCACTGCGGAAAAACCGCTATGTTATTCTCCCAAAGGATTTTGAAAAGGGTTACAGAGCCAATGTTAGAAAACCAGACACATACTTTGACTTTTACAAGTAATCTAACCTTTTCAGGCAACTGATATATATTTGTCAATTTCATCAATAGACATATCCTTTATGTTTATTAGAAATGAATATGGACGATGCCAATTTGTATTTTCTCAATATATTGTTGCAGGATTAAAATTGAAATACCTTGCGATTTATGTTTATTCAAATGTGATATCGAGATTGGTGAGGACAAAAATGCTATGTATTATAATAAAATTCATATATTTTACCTGAGAAATGACCCATGGCTAGTCTTGCTATCTTCATCTATGGGGCGATCTTGCGAATCCTTGCCATTAACTTCTGGCTCTTTACCCTCATCACTCGGTTTGTTTCGATTTATCAAATGAGAGTAACTAGTGGCAAGAGCTTCTACACACGGGGCCGTGAATGTGGCTACAAGACTAGGGAATGGGAAATTGTGCCAAGATGAGATTTCAGTAGGAGGAGATTTAAATGCACCCGGAAGGAATTACAGTAAGGCAGTTGCAAGAACAAGACCCACAACAAAAGCCCTAAACATAAGCCGGCGGGAGATGACCAAAACAAAGTGATGTGTTTTGGGCGGGAGATTAACAAAACAAAGTGATGTGTTTTGGGCGAGAGAAACGTTATTTTAATTAGATGTCTGAAATTTAAACAAAAAATGAATACAGGCTCCCTCAATTTTTCCAAACATCATTTTTAATATTATTCCCTCCAAATATCATTTTTAATATCATCATTTTTAATATTATGCTTTCCAAGTAGTATTTTTAATATCATACCATTGTTGTTTGGATGGATGCTAAGCGCACTCATGATTCTTTGTAATGTCAACAATTGATTTAAAAAGAAGCTTCAAAAATCAATTCAATTTCATTTTAATAAATTTATTTTAAAAAAATTGATGATGAACCATACAATGAGTGGTTTGAAAGGCTCCTTGTAATGTCAAAAATTTATTTAAAAAGAAGCTTCAAAAATCAATTCAATTTCATTCTAATAAATTTATTTTAAAACATTTATGATGAACCATACAATGAGTGGTTTGAAAGGCATCCGACCTTAAAAAAATATGTGATTTATCCAAAAGTGTTTTTAAAGAAATTAATTAATTAATTAATTATTAAAATAAAATTGAGATAAAATAGTAAATTTAGGGGAGGTTTTTGCAACCCATGGTTTTGCTCATGGTATTCCACCTTGCCAACAAGGGATTAGGGATTGGGGTTAGGGGAATAATAAGATAGTGGTTAAGGGGTTAGGGATTGGGGGGTTATGGGTTAGGGGATTTAGGCACATTTAGGGGTTAGGGGAATAATGAGTTAGTGGTTAAGGGATTAGGGATTAGGGACTTAGGGGTCAGGGGATTTAGGCGCAGTTAGCAGTTAGGTGAATAATGAGTTAATGGTTAAGGGGGGATTAGGGGTTAGGGGATTTCGTAGTTAAGGATTTTAGGGGCTAGGGGTGAGGGGTTAATGGGTTATGGGTTAAGCATTAATAGTTTAGGGATTTAGGGGTTAAGGGGTTAGGGGTTTAGGTGTTCGTGGTTTAGGGGTTTAAGGGTTTAGAGGTTTATGGTTTAGGGGTTAAATGGGTTAGGGTTTTATGGGTTTAGGGGGTTAAATGGATTAGGGGTTGGGAATTAGGGTTTAAGGAGTTAAGGGTTAAGGGTTTAGAGGTTTAGGGTTTAGGGGGTTAAATGGGTTGGGGTTGGAAATTAGGGGTTAAGGGGTTAAAGGGTTAGACGTTTAGGGTTTAGGGGGTTAAATGGGTTAGGGGTTTAGAGGTTATGGGTTTAGGGGATTTAGAAGTTAAGGATTTTAGGGGTTAGGGATCATTAGGGGTTAATGGGATTAGGGGTTGGAAATTAGGGTTTAAGGGTTTAGGGGTTAAGGGTTAAAGCTTTAGGGTTTAGGGGGTTAAATGGGTTAGGGGTTTAGAGGTTTAGGGAGTTAGGGGATTTAGCAGTTAAGGATTTTAGGGGTTAGGAGTTAAGGGTTAAGGGGTTAAGGGGTTAGAGTTTAAGGGGTTATAGGTTTATGGTTTAGGGGGTTAAATGGGTTAGGGTTTTAGAGGTTCAGGGGGTTAGGGGATTTAGCAGTTAAGGATTTTAGGGGTTAGGGTAGGGGGTTATATGGGTTAGGGTTTTAGGGGGTTAAATGGGTTAGGGGTCAGGAATTATGGTTTAAGGGTTAAGGGGTTAGGGTGTTAAATGGGTTAGGGGTTTAGGGGTTGGGGGTTAAATGGGTTAGGGGTTAAGGGTTTAGAGGTTTAGGAGTTAAATGGGTTAGGGGTTTATAGGTTTACGATTTATAAAATAAATGGGTCAAGTTTTTAAGGGTTTAGGGGGTTAAATAAGTTAGGGGTCAGGAATTAGAGTTTAAGGGGTTAGGGGTTAAGTGTTTAGAGGTTTAGGGTTTAAGGGGTTAAATGGGTTATGGGTTTAGGGGGTTAAATGGGTTAGTGGTTAAGAGTTTAGGGGTTAAGGGTTTAGAGGTTTAGGTTTTAGGGTTTAAATGGGTTAGAGGTTTAGAGATTTAGGGAGTTAAATGGGTTAGGGTTTGGAAATTAGTGTTTAATGGGTTAGGGGTTAAGATGATAGTTTCGTTGGTCCATGTTTGTCCACAATAGTTGTTTATTCTTTGTGTCTCAATGTAACAATTTTTTAGGTATTGTTGCTTGTTGTCATGTCTTCTTTATTTATTAATTTCTAGTGTTTGTTAGCCATTGCTTTACATTTATTGATGAAAATGTATATTGCAAGAAAACCAAATGTATTTTCAATCTCCAGTTTCAAACTCAGCCACAGTGTTGTCACATAATTTAAGTCCAGAGAATGGTCATCTGGTGAAGTCTCAATAACCACACTGCACCTCATGACTACTACAGAAAAGCTTAAGTTCAAGTGTCCCACATTCATGAGAAATTTGGCTCTTACACTCTTGCTCCACTTGACATTGGGGAAGAGAGAGGGAGGTAGGACAGAAAGGGAGAGAGAAGAAGGACAAGAGATAGGACTTAAGAGAGAGGAACCAATATCATAGAAGAAAGAATATGTGACCAAATTACTCTATAGGGAGATGGGAGATAGGGGCACCCTACCTACCTAACTAAATTTCCAAACCAAATGTGGTGTAATCATCTGTACTAGTGGTCGATTATACGAGGAGAGGATTTTGTGAGGAGGCACTAGATTTTTAATGTGATATGCAAAAAACAAGTACCGAACCTAACCATTTCACATTTACCAATGTTCTCTCTGCATGTGCTAATTTGGTAAATTTGGAACATGGCAGAGTCTTGTTTTGTGATCACCTCCCACGAGGATTCACCGATTATGAGAACACAACGCTTGTGGTTCCATCTTCTAAATCATCATCACTTCCACCAACACCTCATCTAATAACACTAGTATAAAAAGTCTCAGGCTCTTGGCAGCAAAAAGGAACATAATTTATGCACTCTCAATATCTTCTACATACTTGTAGCTCTCCTCCCAAACCAAAGCCGCTAGTGTTGTGTGTTCACTTTGCCCTGAATCTTTTGCAAACGTCCTGAGGTAAGGAACTCTTACACCAAAGTATGGATCCTACACTATGTGTCATATCCACTAAAGGAGAACATGTTCCAAACAATAGGTAAATTCTCACAACTATCCCTCTGTGGGATGTTGAGAACTCAAAAATGCCACATGCTCATTAATGAAATCTATAAATTTAGAACTTTCGTAGAAGACTTGAAGTCATACTGAACTTGGACCAAAAGGCTTAGGATCTAGGTAGCGCAAAGGAACATCTACAATATTATTTGTACTATTCTCATCTAGATCATTTTTCATGGATATCTCTTGGAGTTTAAATGCATATTCTAGGTTCCATAGAACATCTCCCATGGAAGGCCTATCGAAGCCCATCTCTTCCAATAACTTTTTGGTAGTCTCCCTAAACATTTTCAGAGAACGAGAGTTGATTGTCCCAACAAGGTGAGGGTCAATGATTTTTTCAAGCTTGCCCTTCTTTTGCCAGTGAATTTCCCACTCTCTTATATTGAATTGTTCTCTGGGAAAACAAGATTAATATTTTACATGGCACACAAGAACTCCAGTAACACTACTCCAAAAGAATAAACATCAGATTTATCGGTCAGTTGATGCCCTCTGAAGTATTCAGGATCAAGATACCCAAGGGCCAAAACTACCTTTGGATCCAGTCTTTGAATGTCCAAAGTCCTCCATATTTTCCCGTGATCCTATTATCATGGAGATATTTGACATTTAGATAAGCGCATAGGATTCACGACAACAGAATTAGATTGCATTGACCGTATATTGGAGCTTCATTGGTATCTTGCCAATCAAACAGTTTTCCAACAAGTCGAGGGAGTCTAAATTGGTGCAGTTTAAAATGAAAGGAAAGATTGTTCCGTCGAGGCAAAATCCCACGATGCTAAGCTTGAAAAACCTCTCATTATTGCAAGTCATGCCTTCGAGCTCCGATATGGTGATGCTGTAGGGGTTTTGATCTTGTCTCCAATCCACAGTCACACCTTCGAGCTCTAAAATGGTGGCATTGTATGGGTTTTTATCTTGTCTCTGGTCCACTACATGAACTTGGGTACATAAACCCAACCCATGTCGGTTTAAGGGACATTATGAGTATTCAACGAATAAATCTCGATAGATAATATTTGGTTTCCTCTGTCAATGTACCAAAGTCGTCGGTCCTCCAAAAGGAGCCTTCTTCCCATTCTTTCCTCCAAAATAAAGGTTCATTAGTGCTGCCATATATGCTAATAAACCCCCTTCACCATCTCCCCCATTAGGAAATCTGAGCTGTCAGACAAAAATGTGAAGGTCAAGCTCTCCATCATTGAGGGTTATATGGCATGTCTTGTAACTGTGAAAAGAATCCTCTTTTCAATACATTGGTAGATGGTGGTATGATGCAGATATCCTTAATGTTTCTCACTCACATTATTACAAAGCTATGCGGGACTCTATTATAGCTACAGGAAAGGGCTTCAAAGTCCCTACTATGCATGACTTCAGGGGAGCTCTTTTGCGAAAAGAGATTTAATACTTTGATTATTAATCAAATATAAAACCAATAATATTGTTTTATTTAAATTTTAATTTGATATAATCATGTAAATTATGTATTAAATGAAATAAATATATTCATTGGTACAATTCTCATAGACATTGACAAAACTAAACACATTTATCCATTATTACACAGTAAACCATACTTAAATATTTTGAATTACATATTTATAACAATTAATAAAGGTTTGTATATTATTAAAAATTAAATAAAGTTCATACTTAAACAATTGAAAAAATTTCATAATACCATTAATTAAATAATTAACCAAGGTTCATATCAAACAATTAATAAAAGTTCATACACCATTAAAAAACTAATTAAGGTTCATAACTAAATTAACAAAGGTTCATACAATACTGCCCGATGTGGGTGAGGTTTGAGCAACACGTGGAAGGCATCTCGCATGAGTAAATATAAGTGGAGCGAGGGTGAGGGACGGTACTCATGGTCCCTTCACCATAACGCATCCAGCGAGAGATTTACTAGCTTCACGTTGGCAATTCGTGTGAAAAATAACTACGCATTGGAGTTCGGAGGTGGTGAAATTATAAGGTGAGGGAAGATGAGGGAGCCCAACTTCAGACTCATAAATATGGTTTGGTGTTGGTCCTAATGGTGGCCTCTGAAGAGGTGCGTAAACGTCGTAGGAAGGTTTATAGAGGGAGTGGATTGTGTATGCTTGTCATGGGAATTTCTTGGTGTGGTGTGTTCAACTGGTCCCTGCTGCTCTGTTTCTTAGCCATTGACTGTGTGTGGGTTAAGGATAGGAATTTGAAGGGAAGTGAGCTCACTGGTTTCCATTTTTCTTGGCTTTCGATGAGCCTTTTTTTTCATCATAAGAGAGGAAGTTATAATTTTAAATCCATGAAACCTCGAGGGTGGTGGCAGAAAACTAGTTTCTTTTCCAAATTTTTTGCCCTCCCACATGGGTGTGACGGTGTTTGATGGATTGGTGTGTGGTCTCTATGTGGAGAATTTGGAGGCTGGTCACTACCTTGGGGGATGTTACGCTCAAGCGTCGACTACTTTGTCACCGTTTATTGTTCAATTTACTACATTGGTTTGTTGGGTGATGGTATTTGGTTTTTCTGGTGGTGGAAGTCTTTATCTGGCAGTGGGAGGTGTCTCCGTGCTTCCCTGTGGTGGTGGGAGACGACGTTTGGCTCCTTCGTTGGTGGCGTTTGTTTTATATAGTGGGGGGTCTAGTCTCTAGAATCTACACACGACACCGTTCCTTGACCTTGGCAAATTATGAAGCCCACGGTGTGGTGCAGGTGTTCTCCCTCCCTTGTCGTCCATGGCCCTGTGGGGGTGGAAAACTCAGGAATAATCATGGCGGCTCCACAATAGGGTGGAAATACTATGAGGCGTGTGCGAATCGCTAGTGTGGGTGCGCATGGGCACTGTGGAGGAGTAAGCAGGGGGATAACAGAGGTGGGGGTTTGAGGGTTCAAAATCAAAGTCGTCGAGGCAAAGGATGTCATGGTGGCAAGGGAAATCGTGGGTTTGATTGATTTGAGGTAAATGGGGGGCAGTTTATCCAACATTGCTTCCTAGAGAACTGTCGTGCACTTATCAACAGCCTAATTGAAAGAGTGGACACAATTGAGAAATTATTTCGTGAGGAGCATGCAGAGCAGATGGAAACATTGCACCGAATGCACTTTTTACAATGTCAAGTCCGAGAGAGACTGGCAGTGGTTTGGCGAGGCCAAAATCAACTCACTAAGAAAGTAGAAAAGTTGGAGACTTGGTTGGCACACTTTGAAGGGCACAGTCAGTGTGACTTCTGTCCTCCACCTCATCTAGGAACAACCCCGGACGACCCTGCATCCATCACGTTGGAAAACTAGTATGCTATTTGGTGTTCCTTAATTATGTTTTATATGTGTTTTGGTGCCTCTGGGGCAACCGTTTATGGACAATGTCCCTCGTCCCTCTTTTGTATTTTTTTCATCTGGTTCAAATTTTTGTCAACAAACCCAGTCAAGGTGACACCTCCTGTTTTGTAACTAGCTATATGTACTCCCTTTTTCCTACATGAATATAACATTGACTTACAAAAAAATAAAGGTTCATGCATCATTAAAAAATTAATTAAGTTTCATACTTAAATTAATAAATTTCCATACCTATTTACTAAATAGGTCTATAAATAAATATTTTAGGTTTATCTATTTAGTAATTATCAAATGTAAATATGATGATTTAATACTAGATTTAAATGAACTCACATGTTTAACATAAGAAATGTTATATTTATCTATTTATTAAATGTAAATATGAATATTTAACCTTCTATTTAAAACAACTCTCACTTTTAACATAAATAAATGAAGTTTAAAAATTAAACTTTATGGCCAAATCTTAAATATAAATATAAATATAAATATTAATTTGGCTATCTAATTAATATAATTATAACCTTTACTAAAATTATAATGAATTCATTAGTGCAAATTTGATAGATGATACATGCAATTATGTTAATTGTAGATGAATCCATCTGCACTATTAAACTTTAGAGAAAAAATGGTATTCATAATTTTAACACTGTAAATTCGGAGACCCCTTTGTCTTTAAATTTTAACACTGCAAATGGATTCAGAGACACCTATAGTGAAATGTAACACTTCGATACGAAAATTGCAATTTTCCATATATGGAGTGACACAATTAAAAATTACCAACATAAATGACTAATTCATATACTTGTTGTACTTGTTATTTGGCCACATTTTTATTCTTGGACTATAATATTCATTTACATTAATCATTATTAATTTTTTCACTTATTATCTAGTCATATATTTCAATCCTAGACTAAATTGGTCATTTAAGTTAATCACTTTTACTCTAGTCACTTATTATCTATTCATATATTTTATCCCTAGACTAAATTAGTCGTTTAAGTTAGTCGCTTTTAGTTTAGTCACTTATTATCTAGTCGTATATTTTATTCCAAGACTAAATAAGTCGTTTAAGTTAGTCGCTTTTAGTTTAGTCACTTATTATCTAATCGTATATTTTATTCCAAGACTAAATTAGTCATTTAAGTTAGTCATTTTTAGTTTAGTCACATAAAGTTTCTCAAATTTAGTAGTAATTCACTTGAAATAATTGCGGTGACTAACATTTTTGGTCACCTAGTCATTAATTTCATCATTTTTTACTAGTGTACATCAACAGTATAGACATGTGTAGACACAGTATGGATGAAGTCATCTATTTATGAATAGTTTACTATATGAATGAATAACAAAAATTCCTCGCAGCCTGGATGGTGGAAACTAGATCCAGGGTCTTGATTTCCACTTCTCAAACCAGTATGATTCTATCCATGTGAATGAATGTGTCAAAGTCAAACATGGTAGAAACCACTTGATTACCAGTCAATAATGTAAATTGTTAACAAGTGTCAGAGTAACCACCAGTAATGTCAATGGCTCTCAAATTACTCAGTACAATCCATGAAATGTGAATGAATGAGCTGAAGTCGAACATGTCACGAAATCATTTAATCATACGTCAATGATGCAACCTATTGTCGAAGGTGAGAAACCTGCCATTGAGGCATGCAGATTTCAAGGTACTGACGATTTCTATTTCAACATCCTAGATAATGAGTTGTCATCGATAGAAAGCGATCCGTCGTAGGCAAGCCCACAACACGAAATCATAGATAAATTTTTGAAGAAATATATTGGCAAGGACTGACTCAGGGATGGTCAAAATGGAAGACAAATATTTCGCAAATGAACGGTTTGTTTGAACTATCCTCTTGAACACATAACGACACTGCAGATGGTTTGGTGATAATTGACCCAAAGCTAATACCCAGAAACTGGCTGAAGACTTTCAATATGGTTTGATTAACTCTTAGGTAAAGGATTTTCCCAACCTAGGTGAACAAAAGTGTCGTGTTCAAGAGTGGTTAACGATTTTCCGAATAATAAAAATGTAACAAACAGGTTCGTTTTTCTCTCTTTTCCCCCACCATTTCTGGCAAGTACCTCTTTATTTTTGACAAGCTTGAGGAGGGTAACATTTTCTTTTTTATAAGCTCATCCTTCGGATGAGTCCAACTTAGTTTAAGATTCGAACCCTAAGAAGGAGTGGTTCATTCCTAATTGAAAATTGAACAGGTCCTTGACTGTTAAATTTTAACTAGTCCAATATAAGAGAAACTCGGTGTTTTTAAATTTTAGGGAATCCAAAGAAAAACTTAAGAAAACTCTGTGGGTGTACTTTTTCGTAAATTTAGTCTCTCGAGCCTGAAAAAGGATAGAATAATGCAGGAGAGAACTCTATTGACTGTAAGTAGTCAACGTATACCTTTTTTCGTAAATAGTCCATTTCAGTCTGTAAAAAGGGTAAACGTATACTGAAGGGATGATCGTTCATTTACTTTAACAAGTTCGAATAATCAAGTTCTCAGCAATCTTTTCAATTTTCGAGAATCGAAAAACAGCTAAAAGAGGACTCCAAATTTTCGTTTTTTCGTAAATTTTTGAAAGAGTCCGAAAAAGTGATAAAAGTATTCTCTTTGCTAAAAAAAATGATCAGTTTTACTGAAAAATCCAATATTATGCACAAAAACTCGAAACAATTACACATACTTGTTTAAGATAAATAAATTTTTTTTCAAAAATTACCTTTTTAAAGTGAAAAATAAACAAATTAAAAATTCATTTATTTGAAAAAACTTATAAAAAGGACTTTTCTAACTTCATTTATACTATTTGAATTCAGAGTGAAAAAGTAAGGGCTTTTGGATAAGAAAAAATTCCTGTGAAGATTCTGGAAAATCCATTTGTTGGAATCAGAAACTGTCAGCTCCAAGTAATTTGTATAAATTCTGGCCCATACAAGGGCTCAAGTTGATCTCCTGATATGGCTAGTGAATAGGTAGGAGACATAGGACCATTTTTTCTTGTTTTTCGGCCACCGGCTCGAACTCGAACTGGAAGACATATATTTTTTGACTGGTTTGTCCAAGAGGGGCGGACACTTATCTCTATTCGGGACTAGACTAGGTGGCCAGTCTGTTGCTAGTCTCAAAGAAAAGTTTTGCAATGGTTTAGTAGACCCCAAGGATAAACAGATAGATATCAAAACTATTATCCATCCTGAGTTCAAATTTATTGTCTTCACTGTTACTAGACTATACAGGATTGCAGAATTACGTGTTACCAATCTCATGTTGAGGACATTATGATTGTTAGATTTCTATCGACGTTTTTTTTTTGGTTGAACAACCAACTCTTTGTCATTAAGTACTTTCATACACCGGGATAGACTACCGCGGCGATAAAGACATGGCTTTTCTTCCAGGAGAGCAATGGGATGATTCAAGTGAAAATCCTTCTCAACACTTTCTAAGTCCTAATATTTTTTTATTTTAAGCCGTCCAACACAATACGATGTATATTTTGAAACACACTTCTATGCTATGATATATCACTATTATCGGCTATCTTTGTACATGTTACTGAATGTTGTTTAATTTACTGCCTTTTTTATTGCAAATGTCTATTTATCATACTAGAAGCAACTACATCTGCTAAAGTATTTAAATGTCTTGGAATATGATGATATTAAATGTAATCAAATTCACGTTCCAAGAGACGAACTCTTAAGAATAATTGTAACAACACTGGATTTCTAATGGCATAAACCCTGTTAAGCTGTAATACAAAAAGTTCAGAATCCAACCTAACAATCAAACTCTAAATCCCAAATGATATGGATTCATATAATAACTCAATCACTGCACTATACTCTGCAATGTTATTCTTTGTTTGACCGAGGCTTACCCCATGCATGGATACTAACTCGTCAGAGGGTGAATAGATAACCCAAGCCGCGGAAGAAATGTTTCGTGTACTACGACAAGCACCATCAACAAAACCAATGTAGGTTTGAAGAGACGTCAACATCTGCAATATCAAGAGTAAAACTTAGATAAGCAGGAACAGTGATAAGAACACACCCTAAACTAGGCATGCTTTTCTAATATAAGACACACCAGCAGTAAAGAATCTAATCTAACTAAAAATATCCACACCAAGTTTAAGCATAATATTTCTTCAAATAAAGCCCATTTCTAGGTTTATCTAAAGAGACACCGTCAAAATCTATCAGCTCATAGGCCCCTTTTGCCAGCTTTCGCTTAACAATGAAAGGAAAATGCCACATAGGCACAAATTTTCCAGCCCCTAGCTTATCGTTGGCTTGATCGTATACTAAAACTAGGTCTGCTTCTGAAAAACTATGAGGGGTAACATTTCTATCGTACTGAGTTTTTATTCGTTTGACATGAGCTTCTTTTGCTAATGTAGCATTTCGTTGATTCTCATCTAATTGAGCCAAGTACAAAAAAAAATTCTCCTCTTCAAATGTAGTTGGGAGTAATTCTATGGCTAATTTCAATGACAAAATTCCACATTCAATAAGCAATACAACTTCCAAACCGTAAACCAGTTGAAAGGGAGTGAAACTAGTTGATGTTTTTACTGAGGTCCGATATGCCCAAAGTGCTAAAAATAACATGGAATGCCAATTTGACTTATGAATACCAATAATTCATCTGATCATAGTTACTAAAACTTTATTGATAGCTTCAACCAGACCATTAGCCTGCGAATAATATGGAGTAGAACTATCGTGGCGCAGGCCAAGTTGATCTGTCAGTTCAGTCATCATGATATTTCGAAAATGACTTCCATGATCTATAATAATGGCTTGAGGAACATAGAATCTAGCAATTATATGATTGAACATGAAAGTTGTAGCAGTCTTGCCATCTGCTGAAAATGTAGGCATCGCCTCGGCCCACTTAGTAAAATAATCCACCGCTAGGATAATATACGCATGCCCCCCGGCTGAGTGAGGGTTACATGTAATAAAGTCAATACCCCACTTTACAAAAGGACCGATAGTAATTATAAGGTGAAGAGGAGTGGGTGGTGCACACATTTTACGATCAAATACTTGACAATTGTGGCATTTTCGACTACATAGATACAATCTTTCAATAACGATGGCCAGAAATAACCAACGTACAATATATTTTGGGCTATGGCATACCCAGACATATGACCGGCACATGCTCCAGAATGGCAATAATTTAGAATCTTATCATCTTCTTCATGAGTAAGACAGCTTTGGAAAACAAAATCCGCTCCACGAAAATAGAGTGTATCACCAATAATATTGTATTGTTGGGATTGGAAACGTATTTTCCATCGCTGAGACCATGAGATTTCAGGTTGAAAATATTGGGTTTGGAGATGAACAATAATATCCCCATACCAAGGATCAAGAGTACTGATCAGAAACAAGGATTCAGCCGCAATGGGCTGCTCTGCCACAGTTTCAGTATCATTAGAGGGCAAATCACACATCAGTTTTGCAAAAACCAAAGATTTCTTTGCCTTGGATTTTTCAAATTCCAAGTCAAATTCCTATAGGATAACTATCCATTTGGAATACTTTCCCCCTAGAAATTGTTTGGTCAAGATGTACATCATAGGGTTACAGTTAGAAATTACTATGGTTTTGCGTAATAAGATGTAGTGTCGAAATCTTTGGACAGCTTGAACAGCTGCCAAGGCCAATTTCTCCGCATGCGTGTACTTGATCTCAGTCGGATGTAGATTTCGACTAAGATAGTAAATCACATGTTCATTTTTGAATTCATCCTCCTTAACTAAAACCATCCCAATGGTGGAATGAGAGGCGGCGAGGTACAAAAAATAGTCCTGGTTGTAGTTGGGAGGATGCAATAACGATGCATGGGTCAACGCGTGTTTGAGTGCATCAAAATATCGATCAACAATCTCATCCCAAAAGAATGGAACATTATGTTTCAACAACTAGGTAAAACCCTTTGTTAGCTCGGCGTAGTTAGGAATGAACCGATGTAAAAAGTTTTCTTTCCCCTGCAAACTTTGGAGTTGGCGCAGAGTCGAAGGAGGAGGTAGATTGACAATAACTTCAACCTTCGATGGATCAATGTGAATGCCTGCTTTAGAAACAAAAAATCCCAGTAAGTGACCCGATTCTACATATAAAACACATTTGTGTGGATTCAGCCGAATTCGATAATGCCTACATCTCATAAAGATAGCTCGTAAATGAGTGAGATGGTGGGTCCTACACGATGAATGAGTGGGTAAATCATCAAGATAAGGCTACACAATGTGCTTAATGTCATGAAATGCGTAAGACATAGCCCTTTGAAAAGTTTCCCCAAAGTTCTTCAATCCAAAGGGTAGTTTGCAATAAGCAAATGTCCCCCATGGACAAATGAAAGTTGTTTTAGGCTGATCAGCAGGAAGTATGTTTATTTGATTGTAACCAGAAAAACCATCCATAAAGGAGAACATTTCACTGCTAGCACAATCATCAATTATTTGATCAATATAGGGGGTTGGATAATTGTCTTTAGGACAAGCTCGATTAATATCCCTATAGTCAATACATACTCTTATCGTTCCTTGTTTTTTTTTAACAGGAACAATATTCGATACCCAATCGGTTAAAGGAATTGGATAAATGAAACCTGAACGAAGTAATTTTTCAACTTCGGCTTTGATAGCAGTAGATTTTCTCGGATGTATTTGACGTAAACGTTGACGGATAGGTTTGGCATGCGGGTAAGTCTTGATTTCATGTGCAGCAATTGACGGATCGATTCCTGGCATTTCCTCATATGACCAAGCAAACATGTCATGGAATTCTTGAAATAGGGCTTTATAAGATTGGAGTTCATCATCTGTACAACAAGCGCCTATATGAATGTTTTTAATTATTCCTGGTTTAACGGAAATTTCAATTGGAATCGTTCGAGAGATATTTTCCAAATTTAACTCAGAATCAGGATTTTGCAATGGATTCTACGGTTCTTTGACATATTCAGTAGTAAAAATAGAAGCGAAATCATTTTCAAAATGATCTAGCTCAGGTAAAAACGAAGATTGATGATGTAGATCTTCCCATGGTAAATCGTCAACAGAAAAAGGTTCACGAATCTGCTCATTAGTATGAACAAGATAGGGAAATTTCATTGTTGCTGAGCTAGATATATAAAGTGATTCTTGATGGATCTCATTCATTGGATCAATTTCGGTTGAAGAAGGATCAGAAAGCGACTGTACAACCTGATATGTAATTTGAAAGGGACTCAAAGCCATCGCGCCATCAAATGAATCCAACTCAAAGTCGAAAGGTACGATCCAAGGATCATCAAATGTAATAGTATTCGACGAAATCATATGAATGTTTGTGATAGAAGGTGATACGTTAGGAGGAGGAAAGGAAAAAGTTCCTAGTAAACTAGAATCTTTAATCAAACCTACCCCATCATCCTTGTAAGGGATAGTCGTTTTACTGATGTGGTGGATAGTTTCTGTAGTGGCTGGATCAGATGAGAAATAAGTGAGCTAATCTATTGTAATGATATTTCCCTGATGTGGAAACTTGATAAGCCAAAATATCGATGAAACAAAAACAGTCATATCATAAGACCAACTACGACCCAGGAGAAGGTTGTAATCTAGAGGGTGCATCAACCACCTCCACATCTAGATTTACGGTTTTGCCTTCGACCCCTATAGGTAAATCTTGAAAAATACCGAAAGGATGGAACCCTCAGCCATAAAAATCCTTTAGAATCATTGGAGATTGATTGAGTGTAGGATAAACAAGTGATTTCGAACACTCGATTGACATAATACATGTAGAAGCCCCTTCATCAATCACAGTCCGAAAGATCGGTCTGTTTTTTACTAAAACTGGAATCTAGAAAGCCATTTGATGAGGTAGGCAGGGTGTACTATTCTCTAAATTGAAGATTATAAGGTTTGAATCCTAAATATCGACAGCTCCTATGGCAGACAAAAGTAATTTACGCTATGATGGGCATGATTGCAGCACTTCCAAAGCCGACATTGCTGAAGGGGAAATTGCTAAGTCCTCAACAATGTTGTAATTCTGAGCAGCTCTCGCATGTGGATTGAAAGTTGATTTATGAAGTACACATTTAGTAGGCGGTTTGATTACTAAGTCTGAATTGGGTTTCTCGATCTATAGCGGATTAGAAATGAGAGGAGGTGTAGTTGATGTGTTTGAATTAGAAGATTCTGCTTCTTTACCACCAACAGTATTTTTACTACCATAATCTTGCGATCGCGTCGCAATCCTAACATGAGACATCATCATAATAGGTTCTTCTGAGGCATTCAAGGTGGAACCAATCATCTTACTGTCTTGAGTTGCAAAAGGATCCTTCAAGATAGCAACCTGTTGAGAACCTTTAACAAATTTCGAAACCTCTGCTCTATGTGGACATTCTTTAGTAAAATGATCCTCGTCACAAATGAAACAAGGATAGCGAGGCTTGCGTTTTTCGTCATTAGATTCAGTTTTATCTGTGTTATATTTTGAATTCTTTTTGTTTTTATTCTTCCCCTTCTTCTTAACGTCGGATTTAGATTTGGCCGTAGATGTCTCTACGACATGAATGTCGGCAAAAATTTCAGCAGAAGATTCTCCTTTCGGGGAATCAGGTAAAGTGATTATAGGAGAAGAATTATTTGAAGATTTCTTCTTGCTTTTAGTATTAATTGTACCAATCATACCGTCAGCGGCATGAGACCCTGAAGGAGCTGCAGTTATTTGACCCTGTTTTGGAAGATCGGGGATTTTTTCATGTAAAGTACCTGACTGCGTATAGACGAGGTTAAGATACTGAGCTTGAGAAATGACTTGCTCCTCAGTAAAAACTCCTACCTTAGCTACATCTTTAGTGATTTTGGGTAATAATGATTTAACAAACCATTTCACCAAAATCTGATCCGAAATGTAAACTTTCACTAAATGCCTTCTCCGTCGCCATTCATTAATATGATCAGAAATATATGTGGACATGGATTGCTTTAGCGAAGTCAATAGTTTCGTGCAATTTTTGTATCAAACATGCAACTGAAAATGAGTTAAGAAAGAAGTTGCTAACTGACTGAAATTATTAAAAGATCCTCGTGGTAACTCAATGTACCATTTGGCGGCAACACCAATAAGAGTTCGTTGAAAAAGATGTAAGTGAATTGAATCATCATTTATCGAATTATACGCACACCAAAGGTGATAAGTAATAACGTGATTTGACGGATCCTCTCTTGACTTACCCTCAAATTTCGGTATATCACTGGGCAACTTATGCGGCATTGGCGGCCAGTAAGGATAATAGAAAATTTGATCATTCGTAAGGTGTGTCAAATCAGGTAAATCCAAAGTTGCAATAAATGGTAACTGATGGTTAGGGTCGCGAAAACCTTGAGTAGCAAGAGCAGTTCTGGGAGGAGGATACCCAGGATAACTGGGAATCGGATTTGCATTAGGAATGGTATAACCCCCCAGGAAACCAGGATTAACCGGACCAAACTGGGGTTGTTGTGGCTATTGATAAGTATAGCCAGTGTACGGTTGATACTAATAAATTGGGTTTTGTGAAATGGGACCAAATTGATACTGTCCCTAGTATGGTTGATATGTGAATTTCGGTTGACTTGTGACAATCGTACTTGTACCATCTTGTCCAGTAGGTATCTGGACCGAAGTCTGAACTATGGGTATTGACTGGGGTACAGAGACTTGAGGTATTTGCACAGATGTAGGGATAGAAGAAATCGGAGCTACAGATACTCCAGAAACATTCGTTATAGGTTGAACAGACATTGTAGCAGTTGCAGCAGTTTGAGGCGGAGTCTAAGGTGTACTAGGCCCAGTCTGCTGAATAGAACCAGGTGCAGGGATTTGAACAGTATGCTGGACAGGTTGCTGGGTTGGACCAGAAACCAAAGGCTATCCAGGTTGAGTAGATGACTACACATTAGGTTGCATATTTTGTTGAATTTGGGACGGATCCCACACCATGTTCATTCCAAGGTATTGTCCCGTAGAAGGTTGAACGTAACGACCATAACCTGGTTGAACGTAGGGTTGATAATTAAGAGGTAAATTTCTAGCTCCTTGTACAAATTATTAACCAGAAGGCAGTTGAAAACCTTGAGTTGGGTACTAACCTTGAGTTTTATAACCCTGAGGCGCGTACTGAATCTGGGGTTGATAAGGACCTTGAGGAACATATTGAGTTTGGGGTTGACCTTGGGGTATGTACTCTCCTGAAGGTTTATAACCCTAAGGTATGTACTGTCCTTGAGGTTTTTCTCCAAAATAATATTGTGATCCAGTTTTTCCTGGGAAAAAATTACCCTGTAGTTGCCCCCCAGGCGGTAACTGACTGCCTTGCGGTTTCCCCCCAGGTGGTAACTGACCACCTTGAGGTTGAGGATTCGAAATATTACCAGACATCATAAATATTTACTCTATGTTTGATGTTTTAGTTTTAATACCATTAAGACCAGGTGATAATACTTGTTCAATCGGTCGAGGAGCTACTCCTGAGAAAGTACCAGAGAGAGACTGATACCCCGAAGGAACAAAAGGAACACCGTGTAAAAATGCTTTCGGTGATTGGGAAAACATAGATGACTCTCCCACCATGATGGATGAAGGATAGTAACCTCTGGGCGTAGGATGAAATAGAATTCGAGGTGGAGAAAAAGAAAGACCCGGATTTTCTAAAAATTTTGTCAAAGATAGATACCAAGCGTCACTCGTAATAGGGTTGTAGAAAATAGATTCATGCTTCCTAAGATTAAAAGACTGAGGGGATTAGGGAAGAGATATCTCTTCGTAACAATACTTCTTACCCTAGGTGAACCAGGATCGCTAGAAGTTGGAGTATTAAATCCTAAGGATGTTTCCAAAACAGAATATTCAGTGTCAGGTTCAGAGATTTCAGGTTCTTCAGCTAGTTCACTAGAAGGAGAAATACTACCAGAAACTTCGGAAACTGAAATCGGTTCTTGAATGTGTTCTGTCATGGGTATTTGATGATCAGGATGAACAACTATAGATGAACTTCCAATTTTTGTTGATTTAATTCTACTACTAATAGATGATCCTAGAGCATGCAACCCTTCAAGCTGACTTGGTGTATATTCAGGGGGCTTCCCCTGAAGTCTCTGGGATTGTCTCGGTAATTCTACCATTATTAAATATTAATCAATCACACGCAAAAAAAGAAAATTTCAATGAAAAACACCTAAAGTCTCTAAAGAAAAAAATAGCTGAATCACATGACTAAAAAATCTAAGAGTTCAAACCACACACAAACAGCAACTTCCCATACTAAAAACACTAATTGGTGATGAAATCCAACTTAGTAAAAGTTTAATACAAAAAGGGCGGTTGGAATAGTTACCCTGACAACCTGCTTAATGAATTAGACTGGCACAAGTTTCTTCACAAAACCATCTTGAGTGAAGAGAACCCCCTAGAGAGTCCAAGTGAGTCTAGTCGATGTCTGCTCCAGGTACAGTGAGATATTTCCTTCACCGTAACCTTAGGAAATAATCTTAAGCTTATGTATACTAAGGTTACCAACAGTAACAAATACAACTGGGGGAACAGTCTGTGATACGATCCCATGCGCAAGGGCATAGTAACAAAGCTCAATCCCCTTGAAGGCTCCTCGACATGGTCAATCTGAGGTTTACCAACAAGTGACCCCAGGCTCCTCGACAATGGTTAATCCAAGGTTTACCGTTTGTAATGCACGCAGAATCTTCTATATTTCCCAATGAAACAGAATTGATTTTCTCAAAGGTTCGGACATGATCTCGTGATAAACTCCTTTAAGAGAAGCTTCCCATATTGTACCAATTAAAATTGGATTTATTTCCTACCGTAATATTTATCTACTTGTTTGTTTTTACTATCTTGGAGAGTTAATTATTCCCTACTCCAAGATACTAGCCTAAGCTATATTGGTGATAAGAGCCCTAGAAATAGAAATATTACTAGATCAATTTTAATTAAGAATTTTTTTTATGGGTTGTTCTTTAAGTCAATAGGTATGGAAATGAAACTTTGATGGTGTGAATACTTGACTTCCAAACACACTAAAAAATGCACCTAAAAATGATAATCAATTCGTTTTTCTTTCAATGAAATTCTAGCTAAAGAAAGAGTTCGAGAATGCAATTCTTTTAAAAGACAATTCTTTCTTTAAACATGAAGAATAAATGGAAGAATTTTTTTTTTTTTCAATAAGAACTCAAAACAAGACAAATAATCAATGCTCACAATAAATCCCTTTTTCCTTCAAAACTCGAAACTACAAAAAACAAATTTCCTTCAAAATAGATCTACAAGTTCTAAAAAGCACTCAAAACTACAAAAACTAATTTTGAGATCTACAAACTTTAAAAATCTAATTGAATAAAATCTTTAAATTTTTTTTTGAGAATGTTTTGCTTAGTTGTTTAGTAAACTAAGGATTTATTTGCCTGGAATAACAAATAAATCAAAAAACATCCAGATATGTTTTATAAAAATGAAATTTAGAACTTAAAACAAAGTTTGTTCAAAGATTTGCAAAGAGAAAACTAGATCTATTTCTCAAAAGAATGAATTTCACAACCAAGTCAGACTCATCAAGAAGATAAAAGATACCAAGGTGATCTAAGGCACTTTTAAGCTTCTAATCTTTGGGTCACTATAGAGACAAAGAAAAAACCACTCTAAAAATGCAAAACTTCTAGAAAATCATTCAAAACAAAAGTGCTATGAGACTCATTCACAAGAGATTTTCGACAGAAAACATACAGATTTGGGCAGACACTAAGAATCCTATATCAAATATAAACTAAAACTGAAAGAAGAAATATAATTTTTTCAAGACTTTTAACAGGGTCTGCAACAATGTGCGGTCCCGAGAAAAGTTCAAGAGAAACAAAGAAGATTTCTAAGATTTCCAAATCAAAGTAAATCTAAATTACCCAAGCCCATACAAATCAATCAAGAATCAGAAAAAAGCATTTTCTCAAATCAAAATAAAGGAAAATAAAAACAAGTTCTTTCCCCAGTGGAGTCTCCAATTTGTTGGCCAGATAAATCGATCTTGCGGACAAGATAAATCTCCATAGTGTCAGAAGACAATCTAGCAACAAACGGACAACTAAGTTTGTCTTTCTCTAAATATATTCATTTTACAAGTAAATGCTATGAAGGTGTCGATCCTACCTTAGATCCAAATGCTTATTTGTGGTTGTAGTTCTTCCGTCGCATCAATAATCCTTCCGTCACTATAAGAGTTCTTTCATCGCAACAATAATTCTTTCATTGCAACAAGATTTCTTTCGTCACAACAATAATCCTTCCATCGCAAAAAGAGTTCTTTCGTCGCAAGAAATTTTCATCTTTCGTCGCAAAAAAGTGTCGTCTTTCGTCACAACAAAGTGTCGTCTTTTGTCGCAACAAAGTGTCGTCTTTTTTCGACCTGCAATCACAAACAAGAAAATATTAAATAGCACCTGTATAACAAATAATTATAAAACATACCTATCAATGTGATCAAGGAATCTATGAAATAAACGATCAATCGACAGCTTATTGAAATAAGCAATCGAACGACAATTTATTGAGAAAAACAAAACTTAATTGTATTAATCTTAAAATAACAGAAGAACCTTACAACCTTAGCCTTGATGTTGAACAGGCTTTCCCGGGGTCCGAAGTAGGAGTCTCCTCTACTTTGATAAGTCTTTCATTCTTCCTCCAGGAGCACATAGAGGTATGTGATCTTTCCTCTCAAAAGCTCAGCAGAAAGAAGTCTAAATCTCAACAGCACTTCAACTCAATCACACATAAAGCTTCAACTCCCTGTGAGGCTACCCAATGCCTCTTTTTATAGAGAAGATGAGGAGGTTAGGGTTCCACCTATGAAGGGATAGAATCCTCCTTCAAAGGGATAGGCTCTTCATATCAAGGGATTAGTTCCTTAAGGTGTGGGATACATGCACCTTATTAAAGCGTACTCATCCCCAAAAATTATCATCTAGAAGCTTCTATAATTGACCTCAAATCAACTTTTTATCTTTTGTTTCTCGCTTTTTTTACTTTGAGAAGGGTATGCATACATTACAAGGGAAAACTGCATTTTGTAACGTAGGTAAGCAGAGTATTACCTGCCTACCCAGGCCAGGAATGCAGGCAGGCTTCATGTTACCTGCATACCTAGGGTTTTTGAGCTTTTTAGGGTTTTTTCTCTTGTTTTAGGGCTTGAAATGAAGAGTAAAGGTTGTAAGACTTGCAGAGGAGGTATGTATGAGTGTTAATGAGCTCATACATTCAGCAGAATTTCAGGATGATAGTTTTTAGTGCAACACTACCAAAGTCACAGATGGACTTCATGTTCGGTGAAGACGATAAAGTGGATGGACATGACGATTAAAACAGAGTAGTTAATTTCATTCAACGGATACAACATATACATGAAGAAGTGCAGGATCATCTAGAGAAGATCCATGCCAAGTACAAAATGCACCACGAAAAGCTTCGAGTCGATCATTATTTTCAGGTTGGTGATCAGGTATGGTTGTATATCAGTAAAGATAGTTTGAAAGGAGACTGTAAGAAACTGAAACCCATCAGGTATGGTCCTTTCAAGATTGTTAGAAAGGTTGGAAATACTGTATTACGATTATATTTACCACCTTACATGCATATTTATTCAGTTGTGAATGTATAAAATCTGAGGTTCTATGAACCTCCAATGATCATTGATCCCAAGGAAGATACACAGATTCCTATTATTGATGATTTGGCACCTAAATATATGTATGAGTTGCATGAAGATACCATCTTGGACAAGATAGTTCGCACTTCTAGACGATGAAATGTTGAATATCGTTAAGTGGGACTCAAGGGCATAAATTTGAGCGAGGCGAGGTGGATAGAGATCGGAAAAGTGAGGGAGTTTTACCCTCACCTGATGTTTTCTTAAATAAAAATTTTGTGTTCCAAAAGCTTTCAAGTGAAGAGGATTGATCTAGGAGGATCTTCTTTCAATACAGATCGACATTAAGTTCTAGTCAGCTCTAGTTTGTATGATGTTCAGTTCAGTCTTTAGATCGCCACATCCTCTAGTATTCTGGATGATAGTACTTCGTCATGGTTTAGTGTGATGTCATGGTTTAGTTGGATGTCATGGTTAAGTAAATTTATGTCATGGTGTGTGGTATTTGTGATGGTGGAAAAATGTGGTATTCATGTGGTGAAATGTACCTATGAATTAAATCCTAAGTGGTGGACCTAAACCTAAGCACTAGTCCTAAGTGTTATGGCTAAAGTGTTAAAAAACCTAGCGCAAACCAAAAAATATGTTAAAAGCTAGCACATGGTGTAAAAGGGTTTGGGCTATAATATAAACATGCTAATAAAACAAAGTTTACAACCCAGAGTCCTTAACCATTGGATGTAATTGTGTCAGAATCAACATACAATGTGAACGTGGTTGAAAGGTTAGCAGTCAATGCAACAGTTAATTGCCAGCATCTAACCACATCTTGAATGTATGTGAATAGATATCAGGACTGCAGTGGGATAACCGTAGCAGTTGTAGATGACCACAACTGCTGAATGAGAGTTGGTATTTGAACATGCGGAGATATCTATCAATCGTTAATGCATACCAGAACCGCCAGAGGTAGGGTAGTTGTCACATGTAATCTGTCAGTCCTCCGCATTGTTATTCTAACCACCAGGGGTTAATTTTACTATAAAGTTCTATTTTGGGTTTTATGAATAAATGCATAACGTGTAAAAGATAAACACCGTAGCACTTAACCACTAGGTGTCACCATATGAGAAGACCGACACCTCAAACACCTGAGTTTCTAAACCATGTGCCTATTTTGGCATCAAAGGAGTTCAAAGACAACCTTATATAAACCATGAAATTTTTTTCCATGAACACACATGAGTGACTTTGAATTCAGATTTTGAGCAAGAGAGGTAGTTTTCTTTTCAGTGTTTCGTGGTCATCCAAAGGTGGATTTGAGCGAAGAGAAAGACGTTCAAAAGCTAGGAGAGAGATCTTGTTGTTGTAAGTGACTAGAGGTTCCTGCGAGCACATTTAGTCTGGTGTTTTTTTTGTGTAAATAATTCCCGGGAGCAATCCTAATAAAGCAGACGACCAACTTGAAATATGACCCAGAGACGTAGTCGACCAGGGACGAACACCGTAGTCAATGTTTGTTTTCTCTTTTCTCTGTTCTCTACTGTAATTTCATGTTTAAAATGCTGTTGGTTTAAGTCATTAATGTTTTAGATTTCCTTAGTCTTCCACATTAAGTATTTCAGTTAACAATCAATTCACTAATGGAAATTAATAAATTCTACCTCAACACATAATTTAGATCACATTCAGATCAGATAATGACCTCAAGCATGGATCACTTTTTTAGGTTGTTGATCTAGGAAGGATCGTTTCACTTCCATAATATTTGCTTTACGATTTCTTGTGCAATTTCTAAGATAAAACACTCATTGGACATTAAAAACATGGTTACCGATGAAATAGATAACTGAAATGGTACCTAATTTTTTGACGTAGCAAAAAAGGCACCTGATTTTGAAAAGTGGTGATGCAGAATCACCCTTTTTTTTGTGTGCATATTTTTAAAACTTCAAATTTTTTTATTTACGAAGTATGAATATTTGTTTTCAAATATTAGTGATTTTTTAAAGGCGGTGATGCAACCTCAACAACATTTTTTTGGAGTAGTGATTTTCATGTTGGTAATAAAACATAAAATTAAAATTAAAAAACATGACAAAAAATAATCAAATATAAAAAAAATAGTAAAAAAACTAAAAAAAATGTAAAAATAAAAAAAAAAACAAAATTAACTTCTAAAAATAAAAATTTTAAACAAAAATAAATAAATAAAACGCAAAAGAAAACTAAAAATTTCGAATTTTAAATTAAAAAAGGAAAAAAATTGAAAAAACAGACGATTTAAGAAAAATAAATAAAAATAACCAAACCAAAAAAATCAAAAACAAGTTTTCTAGTTATTAAAAAAAAACAACATAATAAAAAAAAAAAAAAAATTAATGACAAAAGAAAATAAAAATAAAAATTTTAAAATAATAAAAAATTAAGTTAAAAAAAAAATTAAAAATTAAAAAAAACAAAACAAAATTGAAATTAAAATTAAAATAAAAGTTTGAAAAAAAAATTAATATTAAAAAAGAAAAATAAAGAAAAAACATTTTAAAATAACTTGATTTTTTTTTTATTCAATTAAACCGTTTTAAAAATTTTTAAATTAAAAAAATAGAAGTAAAAATAAAAAATAAAAAACGTTTTTTCAATTAAGATTTAAAATTTAATGAAAAATTTAAAATTTAAGAAAAAAATAAACAATCTTAAAATATTAAATTTAAAAAAAAATAAAAATAAAAAGCTTAAAAAAATAAAAATATAAAATTGAATAAAAAAATCAAATATTAAATTTAAGAAAAAAAAATGAAATTAAAAAAAAAATTAATAAATTACAACTAAAAAAATTAAAAACAAATTGATGAAAGCCTCCCACCCAGGTGACGGCTGAGGTCGGCCACTAGGAAGGCGGGGGGCTACGTGCAAGCACCCCACCCATCCAACGGCCAGCCTCCACTGCCACCTAGGTGGGAAAAACACAATTTTATTAAAAAAAATAATATCTTTTAAATTTTTATTTAAAAAAAAATTATATTTTTTTAACTGACTTAAATTTAATATGTATCTTTTATTTCTTATAAATTTTGTTTTTTTTTTAAATTAAATAAAATATAATGTTTAAACTTTGAAATTTAATATGTTTTATTTAATTTTCATTTTTATATTTTAAATTAATTTTCTTTTTTAAATTACTTTATTTTGTTTTATTTTATTTTTTAATTTAATAATTTTAGTTTATTTATTTTTCCCATTTTTAATTTTAATTAATTTTTTGTTTTATTTTTAATTTTAATTTAAAAAATGTTTTTATTTTTTTTTATTTTTTTAATTTCTTTTCTATTTTAAAATTTGTTTATCAATTTATTTATGTATTGAAATTTAATATCATTTTTACATATAATTTTTTTATGTTAATATTTTTTTTTTTTATTTAATAAAGTTTAGTATATGTTTTTCTAATTTATTTTTTTATATTTACAATTTATTTGTTTTTTTAATAATAGGTTTTTAATTTAATAATTTAAATTTTTTTTTTTCATTCTTAATTTTCAATCAATTTAAAAAAATAATAATAATTTGAATTTAAGTAATGTTTTTTATTTTTGTTTTTTGTTAATTTTTAATTTGTATTTTTTATTTTCATTTTCATTTTTTGAATTTAATAAAAATTAATATGTATTTTTTTAATTTAATTTTATTCTAAAAAATAGTTTTTTTTCTTTTAATGTAGTCAAATTTTCCTTCCTAAATTTAATTTGTTTTTTTTTTTTTTTTTTTAATTTAAATTTTTTCCTTTTTGCAATTTTTAATATATGTTTAAATTTTAATTTTTTTTCTTAATTTTTTTAATTTGAATTTTATACTTTAAAAAAATATAATGAATTTTTTTTTTTTTCAATTATTTTAGAATGGTTTTTTTTAATTTTTACTTTCTTGATTTTGAATATAAATTTTTATTATTATAAAATTTGTGTTTCAACACTTTTCATTTGTGGCCTGTTTTTTGCACCCAAAAAAAATGGATTTTACTTCTATTTTTAAAAAAAGTTGAAAATTTACCCGGAAAAAAACAAAGGTTATTCCAAAATAAAACGTTTTTTTATAGATGTTGAAAATTCACATGTTGTTTTTTCATGAGTTTTTAATGTTTTTTTTGTTAGAGTTCCCGTTTTGAGGTGATAGTTCCCGTCTCATTGGTAACTATGTTTAAATTTTTGTTAACAATCTAACTAATTTATTTGGTTCACAATATCATGTTGAATCATTGAAATATTTCTAGATTGTCTACGATGAAGAGGGTTTTGGGGGTGTTTGCTTTTTAGAAAAATTTATGAGCTTGAAGGATAGGAAAGCTTTTGAATGTTATGATGAACTACTTTCAGATGATGTTCATCTAAATAATCAAACTTAGTATCTTGTATATTTCTCTATTTTAAAAATCTCTTTGTGATTTATTTTCTAAGTGGATATCATTAATTTTATAAAGGAAAACGACACATACATGATATGATTTATGTCATTTCCTTCAAATTATGCAGGTCTAGGTCAGATTTAAGAGTGGATACCATTGAAGAGATCATATAACAGAAAAACATCTAGAATTCATATGGCTCATCCTATAATAGATATAATATCACACCGCAAACTCTAATCAAATTCTATATTATGAATCAAGGAAATTACACACATATTTATACAAGAAATAGTCTCAAGATAGGAATTCTATCTTAGACGTAAAGTAATATGGTTGAGAGATTCTCTCAACCACACACTAAACTAGGAGAAACTATATTCTAGCTACTTCCTATTATGTAGGAACAAACTCCTCAAATGGAGAATTACAACCATAGACAAGTAGGAATTAATTATTTCTAACTCCCCCCCTTAATGACTACTTGTCATGATAGTGATTCATAAAGTCTGGTTGTGGTCAAACATAATAAAGAATATGTCGACGTCCATATAAAAGAGCAACCATCCACTGGAATGCATGGGTACCAGCCACTGCAACTGCTAGTCCTGTAGGATGTCTTTCGCATACATGATTCTGTCGACCATTATCACGGCATATATGTACCTACAAATCCACCACCATCGGGTGAATTACATGTGTAGACTCTCCAAAACACAATCTGCCTCTCTCGGACAGATCCGCAACTTCTCAGATCTGCAACTCCTGCAGATCTTCCAGCGAAGATGAGGCTTCCCGCGGATCTTCCAATCTGCCTCTCCTAGATAGATCTGCAACTTCTCCGATCTGCACCTCTCGCAAATCATCCAGCGAAGATGAGGCTTCCTGCGGATCTCCATGGAGTTGAGTTGGCGTCTTCCTGAATAAAAATCCGTGCCTAGAACAAAAACTTTGCAAGGTAAAATGTTGACGTGGGATTATCGTGCACTTCTACACCAATCCCATGATTTGGCGCGTTGGCACGAGTATGTACTGAACAGTTGCGCCAATTTCACTTCTCAGCACGAATGTCAGCTAAGAAAGCACACCAACCCCCTTCTGCTCAGAGATTAATGAATCATCTGAGACTGTGAGCCAGGTGTTACTGCAGTCCACCTGCTCGATCGAGCACAAAGCTTTGTGAGCACATAGCTCTCATGTACACGCGGCCACTCGTGTAAATGCAGCCACAAAGGCAACCAACCAGAAAGGCTCTATAGGTGGTTTCTGGCTCACCACAAACCATTACAAAGTGGTTTTAAGATCACCACGAACTTTCAGATGCCTTTACCAGGCTTACATTCCATACTTCAACATTTTGGAGTTTCTGGGTACATACAATGACCATTATAACAACTAGACTTGCTTATAACATTCTAGGGAGTCTATTCCACAAACCACACTAACTCAAACAAACATCTACTTTGTTGTCCACCATAAACTTTGTTGTCGCTGCTTTACCTCATCTTCTCATAGTTCACATCTTGGGCATCCTTGTCTTTGTTAAATAAATTCTTGGAACCCCACGCTTAACCTGTCATTTTTTAGAGTCGCGAATTCTAAAAAAATAAATTTTACCTAAATTGAGTTAGCTAGGCTCAATAAGGCTCAATAACTTTAAACATGATTCCAAGAAACTAAATAAAACATGAACTCTCCACATTAATTTCTTTCTCTGCCCAAAGATGATTATTTCCCAAGAATACCAGTAACCATTCCAATGATACCTATGAGGGCTCCACTGATAAAGAAACCAGAACATAGGCACTCACAGCCACACGAAGAGAACACAATTTTCCCTTCAAGAACAATAATCCAAGACTCCACGGTCCAATCCTCCGTTGCGTTTCAGTATCCAATTCTCTCGACATCGCAACGTAATGTCACTTCCCCTATTCACAGTATCAAGGCTAGTCATTGTTTTCAAGCATGCTACCTCATACTCGCTGGCGTACTGCAACAACTAAGATCCCTTATCCAGCTAATCTCCTCACAATTGAACATGCGGATATGTCTCCACAATTTATTCCCATCACACCGGGCACGCACAAACTTGATCATTTTCCAATCTCTGATGTAACTGTCATGTCTTCATCATATCTTGCAAATTTGTTTAGTGTTGGAATGACCAGTTCCAACACACACTCAAAATTGTGACAATAGTTGGTCACACTATTGTCACTTAAATTACAACCAATTTCATTGTCATGACAGTTAATCAATACATTACAAATTTAAAACATCATCAGAGAACTGCAATTCAAGCCAATGCCGCTACAGAGGGGAAAAGAAAAAAAAGGTTCTCGACTCTAGATCCCATCATGAAATAAAACCTAGACGTGACACAGCCTTTGCTCACGGTATATTTCCATACTTAGCCTTGTAATCGCTCCAAAGTTGAGACACAGATTTACCAATGATATCATTGAAGTATGTGGTGTCCCATGAATTTTTTATTTTGGCATTGAGCTTGCCAACGAAACCATGGGTAATAGTGTCCACATACTGAAAAAAACCTGGCAGTAGTGTCGTATCCATCGTCCCACTACTTCCCACCGCTGGGCTTGATCCATGTTGGTGGGGCCAGGCCGGCAGCGAGGCGAACATAATCTGCAACGCCTTCAATCAGCACCACCGGCGCAACACCTTCACCATTCCACTGTGCATTTCCTCGTGGTAGAGAAGGCCCGTGATCTTAGTCTTTACATCGCCCGCAGCATATTTGGCAACGTACTCATTGTTCAAGTAGATATCGTTGCCAAACTCGTACGCAATCTCAGTTATATTTTACACATACAGAGTTATCGTCTTCACGTCCATCTCATGATCACGTAGCTCTCGAGCCTTTTCAAAGTCCTGCCCTCGAACAACTTCATTCTTTTCTTTTGTAATCTGCCTGAGTTCTTTGTCAAGTTCTCTAGCCTCTTCAGAAAGCTGTGCATGGCGAAGGTGTACTGGAGAACCATCCTCATCAATCAGATCAATTGCTTTGTCATGAAGGAAATGATCACTAATATATTGATAGGACAACTTCGCAGCAGCCACCAAAGCCTCATCAGTATAACGAAGCTTGTGATGAATCTCATATCGCTCTCATAAACCTTTTAGTATCTGTATTGTCTCATCAACAGTTGGCATTGGCACTCACAATTTATGGCTCTGTATATTAGCGCTGACTCAGCGGCTTACCAGCCATGGCTCGGCTCCACCAAACAGTTGTCATTGCAGGCAACATATTGATGTAAGTGCACGATGCACAGCAACGTCCTTCCAGGCAGGCGAATGCTGCAATCAATAGAGTCACATCCTCCGTTCGCAGCGTCTCTCCTCTACCTCCACGAGCCCTCTCCATGCTCATGCCTCCTCAAGCTTCATCATCTAGATCTTCAGATCAATTAACCCACTTTGCAGCAGCAACAACAAACCATCATCTCACGGCATCCCCCTTTAGCACTACTCAGTCACCAAGCTTCAATTTATAGAGTCTGAGAATGGCAGTTCAGGTCCCTCAGCGCACAAATTATTATGGTATGGGTAGTTTACAGGCATATGATCCAATACACCGGGGCAGTAGCACCTTACAACACTAACAACAAATTATAAGATAACTACATCAGCAATAGCAATAGCATGATCATTCTCAGCAGCACCATTACCAGCTAATACTTTCCCAGCAGTGCGAATAAAACTCTGAACTAGAATCCCAATTATTCAATGGATCAGTGGTTTGGTTCCCACTGCCTTTGGCCAGTTTCATTTTATCAATCCGCAACAGTCGCTGTAGATTTTAACTGCTCACAAAACTAGAAGATGCAACAGATCAATCAGCCACAGTGAGCATAGATCGCTGAGGAGAAATGATGCCTCTGATATAATTCGATATGATCCGTGCAGCAAATTCATGGAAAACATAGCTAGCATGCCTCCTTCGAAACACAGCGGCCACACCACACCTCTGAACCGCAGCTCCCATAGTCATCAATCCGCTGCCAGTCGCTCCTCACATACTGCTCCTCAGGGAGCAGCACTACTCAGATGGACAAACCCAAAAAATAAATTAAAAACAAAACTCTCTTATTTCCTATTTCCCTCAGTGCACGAGGGGTAGAGGCCCAGGCTCTGATACCAAGATAAAATATCACACTGCAAACGCTAATCAAATTCTATATTATGAATCAAGGAAATTACACACATATTTATACAAGCAATAGTCTCAAGATAGGAATTCTATCATAGACGTATAGTAATGTGGTTGAGAGATTCTCTCAACGACACACTAAACTAGGAGAAACTATATTCTAGCTACTTCCTATTATGTAGGAACAAACTCCTCAAATGGAGAATTACAACCATAGACAAGTAGGAATTAATTATTTCTAACTATAATTGTAATCAAATTTTAATGTACACAGAAGCATTGTAGAGAAGATATGGATAATTGTATTTGGCCTATGAGATATCATGTGGATGCATGGATATGTGATAGGTAAGCTCTTGTTATTTTCTCACATTAAGTTTAGATTAGAGCACCAGAAAATTGTTGCACTATATCCTAATTTTATACGTGTCTATGGATTTTTGTCCATGTTACATGATTTAAAGGGAAGTGGCCTCAAATTTTTCTTCCTTGTTAAATTTTATTGCCTATAAATTAACATATTTTATTTCTTCTTGAAATATTTCTTATTATTTTTGTGACTTGAAGCATAAATTTATATATGAGATCATTCTTCCAACTACAAGGAAAAGACATTCTAGCAGAGGCTTTAATAGAGGTTTTTAGTGTTATGAAATAAGAAAACGTTGTCAAAACACCATTGTGTAAAACATATGTTTATGGTAGAGGATGTTTTAGGCAAGATTATAATGGAAATTATTCATAGCTGAAAAAATATGGGTGGCCAAAGGTTTTAGCAAATGTTTTTTTTGTAGTGTGCTTCACGGAACAATTAGCACATATGCACCACATATATAAATGCACCAGGTTGCATACATAACTAAAAGCACCGAGGAGTTGAATGAAAATAAAATTGGTGCATATATATTTCACTCAAGTGCTAATACGTAAAATTACCCAAGGCATTCTTGTAAGGAGCAACACTGGAGCACATAAAAAATAATTATAGTCCTTGTGCTTTGGTTTAAACTTGTAGCACCAATGACTATTATTTCTATAAACACATTGGAAAGTTAGTTGTATTACATGACTGGTGTTCTTAGTTTTCATAATGCATCGATGCTAGAAATACTATTTTGTAGGAAAAGGGTGTTAGTTCTATGAAAGCATTGGTGCGTTAAGAATTACAATGAATGGTGGCATTGATTGCAAACAATATGACGCTTGAAGAAGAAAAAAAAAGTCACAATGTTGTTGTTTTGCGAATAGGCATCAATCATCCAAACATATGTCTTCATGGTACTTTTTATATAATATAACACACTAGTGCATTTTCATGTTATGGATGCATCATTTTTAGTATGATATTTTCTCTTTTTTGGAAACATTAACCCGTGATAGTGCAACAAGGAGAATTTTAGGGGCTAATATTTGCAGGTGGGCTAATTTTCCATGCTTTTTCAAAAAGCAAGATTCGCCAATTCCCATTTTTTTCTATAATAATTCGCCCAAATTTTATACCACACCAATATTTTACCTTAAAACCCACCAAAAGATTATATTGACTAATATAAAATAATTGGAAATATAAATATTTCTACAAAAATATCGCCAAAAATTTGACAATTTTCATATTGGGGACTAGTAATATTCGCCAAGGTTTATAAACTTTATGTTAAAATTCCATCCTTCAAATTTTCCCTGTAGTGCAATTATTATAATTTTCAAGTCTGATATTCATCGAAAAATCAACATATATCTTATAACATTATTCATATAAATTAAAATTTGATTTGTGCATTTTTATATGATGTTTGGATTAATTTTTTATATTATCAAATTTCACATCTCGTCATTACAATATTTAATCATCCATATATTTAATCAGTGTTGTAACATTCACATTGACATTAGATAACAAAATAGAATAAATTAAAATGTTTTTTATTATATATCAATAAGGGGATCTTTGTTACAAAAACTAGGATTTGCATTGGTAATCCATTATCTTTCAATTAGGACACTATGCCCATTACATTAAACAAAAAAATTGGTTTTCCCAGACAATTATTTCAAAAATTACAACAAGTTGCATTGATATCCAAATAAATCATCATTCTATGCTAGAACTGCATGGTCACGGGCTTAATTTTATGCTAAAAAATAAAAGTGTTTAGATTGGATCGAAACCTAAACGAATGCATAGTGCTTGCCGATCTGAATCTCGTGCACTTCGATTCATGAAAAATTTTCACCTTATGCTCCTGGAAACGACTTTTCTCCGCTTTGCTAAATAGGTAAATTTGAAAAAAAATGACTATCAAATGCCCAGTGAGTATTCTGTACTACTGACGTTTCATGTTGACTTCGCAGGGTCATTGTTTGGCATTTTATCTGGGCAAATGGGAAGCTTCCAAGTGGCAACATGGCACTAGTCCATATTCAGGGTGACATGGCGGAGTTTCACTGGTTTAAATTTTGGCCAACCAGGTGAGGACACATGGTGCAACCTAGGGCCTCCATGTGCTCCCCATCCTCCCCCCTCCCCCCTCGAGTTTAATTTTCGTAGAGAAATTTTGGTCAAGGTCCGGGTTGAGGAGCCAGGGTTCGACCTCGCGTGTAATGTCCCCTAAATAATAATGATAATAATAAAATAAAAACAAATAAATAAATAATATAATATAATATAATATTATTAAGTAAATATTAAATACATAATAATTCAATAATAGTACATAGATAATAAATAATAACAGAATAATAATAATAAATAACTAAAATAGAGTTCTAGATGAAATAGTAAATACTAAATTGAAGTTATAAATAAAAATATATAAAAGTAAACTATAAAAATAAGTGAAGTTAAGAAAAGTAAAAAGAAATAGAATAAGAAAGACTTGAACTAAGAAAATAGCAAAACTAAGAAAAGTTAACAAGTAAAATGGAATAAAATAGGAAAGATTTAAATTAAGAGAAACATTAAATTAAGTAAAACTTAAAACAAAGACGTTGATGAAGATGAGATTCATCATTCCTTCATTCATTCTCCCGGAGAAAGGTAATGTGAGACAAAGGATTCCCTGCTAGTAGTACGTTGATTGAGGACTCAGGGGTGATCAGCTATACAAAGATTAAATGCAACTGAGCCTATGATTGGGTGGAGAGTTGTCCCCAAAAATTTGTTGCGGTTAGTGGGATTCAAATACCATTCCACTTCAGAGTCTCAAGTAAGGATTATCGTCGTTACATGTAAGTCATATTTACTTGCATTTATGAAATTTATATGCTATCTTGTTAATAGTTTGTGTGTTTATTATTAATTGCATATTTGATATAATTAGTTGCATGTTAAATTTTGGGGTTGTTACACCGTGACCTCCCACCACACAACACAATGGCCTACCGTCCCACCTACCGCATGAGTATTGAGTATCACAGGACTCCCCTTATATTTGAATTAAGGCTTGTTTAATGGCGGGGGAAGGTGAGGGCCAACCCCGAAGAGCTAGCACCTAGCCCATAGAACCTCAACACGGGACCACCAGTGGAGCAAACTATTATCGTAAAGGATAATTAAGAAGTTAAGCCATGGTTAATTAACTATAATTCATATTTAATTAGTGGCTAATCCATTTGTAAATGCCGATTAACTTAAGCGTGATATTAGTGTGTTAAGTGCACTTAATTAGTTCTTAAAATCTGTATTAAATTTAATGCAGATTTAATTTCCAGACCTCCAATTTCGGTGGATTGCTAGTTCTAGTTACACTTAGCTAGTTTAGGGCCCGATTTAGTGGGAAATTGAAAGGCCATAACTTTTGCATTTTGCGACCAATTTAGGCTCATAAAGAGGCTAGCTAACCATTTTGAGCCATTTTGGAGTGATTGGAATAGGTTATCGCACAAAAAGAGCATTGAAAATAGATCAATTCAGCAATTTGAGCATAATATAGAGGCCCAAGCGATGGAAGTTAGACCAATGAGATGTAGCCCAGGACGGGTGAACTCCATCATTAAATACGTATGATAATGTTATGTGTGGTGATGTTTTGTACTTTATTTTTTGATTTTCAACTCTTATTTTTATTTTAAATTTCTCACTAAATTGACATGAAAAACAATCCTGAGACTTGATAATTTGAGAGAAGACTTGAACCCTTAAGCACACATATGGCATTGAATTTATAATATGAATAGGTAGTTAGCACAACAATACTAGCATACTCCATTTAGATCATTTTTGGCGTCAGTGCCTGAGTTCATTAGGTTTTGTTGTGCAATAAGGGATCTAATTGTTTGCGAGTTTGTGTCATCCTTACAAGGTTAAAACTAAAAAGAGGAGAAGGGAAGTTGGTTGAGAGTAGTTTAGTTTGGAAGGAGGAAGAAGGGAAAGGTTTCCAAAGTCTTGAACACCAGCACATACTCAAGCTTAAGTTGAGTCTTCAGGGAGCATGTCTCATGAAGGAGAACCTATCATTACAGAAGACGAGAGAGCATTCAAGAAGGTATTCGTTGATATGACTGAGATTGTTACATTCCTCTATGAGGAAAGGAATTTAAATATGCAAGGATAGAGTTAAAGGCATCCAATAGGAGAGGGTTCTCTAGGAGAATGAGGCCGTGGAGATGGTAAGAAGCCACCATATACTAAACCATCATCCTCACCACTTTCTTCACCTTCCTCATCATCATCTTCCACTACCACAACTCTTCCATCTGTTTATACACATAATTCAGAAGGATTCGGTAAATCAACTTTTCTTAAACTTGATATTAAGTTTGAGCTTCCAATGTATAATGGCGAAGTGAACGCAGAGAACGTGGATATTTGGATTTTTCAATTGAAGGTTTATTGAAAAATTCAGAACCTTCAAGAAGATGACATAAATATTCAATTGGGTTCCTTGGGAATGTAGGGATCAACAGTTGTATGGTGGGAACAAAAGACACAAGAGGGGATTAAGAAACACGGTAAGATCTCAATTCCTTGGTCAAATTTTATTGCTGCCATTAAAAGGAAATTCCATCCTCTAGCTTACATACAAAAAGCTATTATGAGTGGGAAAAATTTTAGACAATTGAAAGGTCAAAGTGTGCAAGATTATACTCATGAGTTTAGGAGAAGAGATTTTATGCTAGGAGTTGATTTTCATAGCCAAGAAACTTTGTTTAAGTACATAGGTGGATTGCATAGTTATCTAAAACATACCATCATAATGTTTAATCCCACTAGTGTAGATGAGGTTTGTGTGAAAGATACACACCGTGAGACAAGAGGGGAAAATGTACAAGATTAGGGTAAAAAGAAACCACTGAATGGTGGTGAAAAAGGGAATGGTTTCAAGGGTAAACAAAAGAAGAATGCATCCATTAAGAAATAATGGGAGAAGACCACATATACTCATTTCTCTAAAGAGGGTCGTGTTGAAGCCCACTGTTGGAAACTTCATCCAGAATTGAGGCCTAAGAAATTAAACTACAACGGGAAACAAAAAACAACTGCTACCACACAACAGGATCTTGGATCTGATTCACGAGATGAGACTAAAATTGTAGGCATGGTCAGAAAGGGAAAATAATCCATAGCAAGTACTAGTTCCTCAAATTGTCACAATAACACTCGAAGTGAAGAAACAAGAATAGATTTGTTTCCTGTGAGGGTGATCTCAAAACATACAAAAATTGACATACTATTTGGTAGTGAATATCAAGCGAACTTAATCTCTGAAGACTTAGTCAAGAAGCTGAATCTTGGAACCTTACCTCATCACAAGTCATACCCATTGGGTTGGATAACCAAATATACAAACTTAGAGGTTATAACAAAATGCATTTTCTAGTTTGCAATTACTGCAAACTTTATTGATGAAGTTGAGTTAGATGTTGTACCGCTTGACATATCTGGAATTGTTACGGGTATCCCATATCTCTTTGACACGAAAGTAGTCTTCTATCGCCATGAGAACAAGTACCACTTGTTAAAATATGGGGTGGAATATATTGTGAGAGCTCATCACAAAAAGCTAAACCTCACTTTCGTTAATGTTGGGAAAATGACATGGTTACTGACCAAATGGGAAACTTACCTGCTACCCGTTTTTTTGAGGTAGCAAAAAAAGCCCTTGATTTTGAAAAGTGGTGATGCAGAATCACCCTTTTTTTGGAGCATAGTCTTGGCACTTTAAATTTTCTTATGTTTCTTTTTTTTTAAATGTCATAATTTTCATGTTGATTTTGGAAACTAGTGATGTAGAATAACCTATTTTTGTTTTGGAGCTTTAATTTTTTTTTATTTTTTTTTTTAATGTCATGTTGATTTAGAAAAGTGGTAATTTTTTTAGCACTTTAAATTTTGTTATGTGTCAACTATAAACATTTGTTTTAAAATGTTAGTGATTTTCATGCTAATTTTGACAAATTTTGATGCAACACCAATCGTTTTTGTTTAGAGTGGTGATTTTCACCTTCGTAATAAAACATAAAAATAAAATAAAAAAACATGACAAAAAAATCAAATATAAAAGAAATGAAAAAAAATTATAAAAGTGTAAAAAATACAAAAAGGACTTGTAAATATAAAAAAAAAAAATCAAAAATAAAGAAATAGAAAAACAAAAAAAAATAGCTAAAAAGGAAAAATTAAAAAAAAAAACTCATAATTTAAAGAAAAAAAAATGTAAATTAACCCTTTTTTAGTTGAAAGAATAAAAAGCAGCATAATTAAAAAAAAAATGATAACATAAAATAATTAAAATTGAAAATTAAAAATAAGAAATTTCCCAATTTCTTTGGTTCAGGTTTCTTGGAGATTCATCAGTGGCCTATTGAGTATCCTAGAGAGTTTTAACTGGCTCCCTCCTACGATCCTACGAGACCATAAAAGCTCTGTTAGCCAATTGAGCCATAGGTAGAACCTGAAATTTTAAAGGTTATATGGATAAAATAATTCATGGTACAGTTCATGAGAATCATGCGTTCAAAAGATATTGGCGAACTTCGGGGATTTTGGATGATTTTGGTCAGTATCATTTAGAAAACCTGTGGCTTGAAGCACATGGATATAGGACAGTCTTCTCAAGCTGAGAGGGTTTGTACAGATGGGACTTGTCTTCCGCATAAGATGCGCGTGCTATAGACAGCTAATCGCATGCTACTTTTCTGCTTCCGGACTTTTATTGGGATTTCGATTCCAACAAATAGTAAACGAGGATATTGTTAAAAGATATTGACATGACTAGTGTACGCTCGAGTAAAGGTGGGAGAAACAGCTGGTCTGGTACCTACAGATCTCGAGGAGGATAGTCTGTAGCCTAAACGCATCTTGTGTTGGGTTTCAGAATGGGGTTAAGGCCTAGATCCCATTTTTTCTTCTTATTTAATTTGCGACGGTGTTCTGGATCTAGGGTTTGTGCAGTGGTGTGGAGTTTTCATTGTTTTGTTGTTGGGATAAGAGGCGGTGGTTTTCACAACTATGGGGTTTGACCGGGAGATAGTGGACATGGAGCCGGCATCGGAAGACATTTTAACCTATTGGGGCTTTGAAGTTTCATAAAAGAATTTGGAGCTATTCTTTCCGAAAAGTCTGTAGATTCCTCAAACCCTTCAAGGGTTTCCTTGAGGAGGAAGATTTTTACACGGGGTGGCGTTGTTTGGAGACGCGGTTCAAAGTTCGTGGAGTGACTATAGGAAGAGTGGGTTTTCGCTGGGACAGCTTGAGATCAAAACCCTAGTGTGAGAGAAAAAGAGGAGCAAGGAGTTGTGGGACCTCTGCTTTCCCCCCTGCCTCGGCCCTCAGGTAATCAAGCAAACCCTCTTTTTACTGGTGGCCTCGAAGATGTTGTGGCTAGTTCTGGTTTTCACACCCGGGCGAGGCTTAAAGCCCTAGGAGAAGATATTCATCTTGACCAGACCCCTCTGGGAAAAGGGGTTCGAGGAGAGACTTTGAGATTCAGGAACCCTATTTTATGCCAAGGTTACCACTCCTCTCGTTTGACGTTGTCGTCTGCTCCTTCTGAGCCGAGGTTGTTCCAAGGTTTAGAAGAGCTTCTGTCATGAAATCTCTAGGCGGATGGTTTGGGTCGTAGAAAATCAAGGGTTTCTTCCAATGAAGCCGTTGATGGGGAGCTGAGAGGGGTGGAAGAGGGTCATTTAGACCTAGGTGAAAGCCAAGAAGTTGTGCATGTATTAGCCGAGGGGGTCTGGCTCAGGAAGGAGGGTTTCAAGGATTATGTTGAAAGGCGACTGAATTTACCAGAAGCTGCTAGGACTGATGCTCCTGTCACCCATAATCCTGGGGAGGGTGAAGAAAAAAAGAAAATAGGGGGTGGAAAAAGGAAGAAAGGTAAATCCATTAGGACGAAAGAAAAATGTCCCCATTGTGCTCTTGGGGGTGGACATCTGCATAGACGACGCAATGGAAGCCTCGAAAACAATGTTGGTTGGAAGAGTCCGTGGGAGGAAATTATTAGTGGACTATATCACAGATTGGGTCCAATATGAGTGGACTGAAGCCCCTGGGAAACCGATCGAGATTAAATTTCTAGATAGAGGGTGGTTTAGCATTCATTTCAGTCATAAGGAACATGCTGACTGGGTTCTAGGGAGGAACTGGAATTTTGGAAAGAGACCTATACTATTTCGGAAATGGACCCATTTGTTTGATGCTCAGAAAGAGAAGATGGTCGAATGCCCAGTATGGATTAAGTTGTCGAGCCTCCCAATCCCATTTTGGATGAATTTAGCCTTCATCTCAATCAGAAACACTTTGGGGAAATTTTTAGATGTTGATAAATATTACATTCAGTCCAGAGATTGGAGTGTGTCCCGCATTTTAGTCAGCCTCAACCCGAGAGAAGGCTTAGCTGATGCTATGACCTTGTCTTATTGGGACCTGGAGTTTCTGTAGACTCTAGACTATGAAAATCTTCCTTTCAAATGCCATAGATGTCACAAACATGGGCATATTTCAAGGGAATGTCCATTGGGATACCTTCACCATCGAAGACAAGTGAGGTTCTTTGCCCCACAAGAGGGAACCGTTTTAGGGGAATTCGGAAACGACAAGGGGCCAGAGCAAATGAACGTGGAGACGGGGAATGTGTCTAGGGAGGGGGAAGAAGCGGTGCAAGAGCAGGCCATGAATGTTCCTTTGGAGGAAAATTCCCCTCAGGCGGCCTCTCTGGTTCCCTCGTCAATGTCGAAGCTGGTCACGGCGTCTCAGGCGGGTATGCCTCTTTCCTCTCCTACCTCTCTTTGCACTTCGTTTTGTTTCTCTCATCCTGTCTCTGTAGAGCCTGGTCCTTCCAGGAAGATCCCTCTTGATCTTTTTGATTTAAAGAGTATTCGTGCTTCAGTTGATAGTATCATTCTATCAGTTCCTCTACCTCCCATCCCTTTTGTCTCCCCTATGAAGACTGTTCCCTCTCCTATCCTTTCCAAGGTTGTGGTTTCGGATGGCCCTCCCTATAACCTTCGACCTCAGGCTTCTAGATTGGGGAAAGGGGCAGCTGTTGGGGGCCTAGAGAAAGACTTGATTTCTGTTGGGCCTAGGAAGTTAAGAGGAAGGAAATCCTATCTGCCAAAGGCCCAACTCAAAGCGGTCTTAGACCTTGCTGATGGGAAGCAGCATTCACTTTCTGGGGTGCTTAGAGAAGAGTGACCACCCCCCCAAGGTTTATGGTGATCCTCTTGTCTTACAACTATACAGGTATTGCTAGCCAATCCAAAAAGCTAGCTCTAAGGGATCTGGTCTTTTCCCTCGAACTGGATGTTATTATGCTGCAAGAAACCATGGGGGCGGGAGAGGTGGTGATAGAAATTATGTCAAAAATTTTCTCGGATTGGAAGTTGTATGCTCTTGATGCGAATAGTCACTCTGGGGGGGTGGTTATGGGTTTTGACACAAGGAAGTTTAGAGAGGTCTCATCATGGGGGAATGCAACGCACCTTGGCATTGGAACTTTACTCAAATGAATTTTGCTTTCCCCTTTTGTTGATAAATGTATATGGGCCGCGTGTGGAGCGTGAAAAATTCTAGAACCTACTTCTCTAAAAATCGTTCATCTCTCACCCTCATCTTATTATCGGGGGAGATCTTAACTTTTATTTGGGAAAGGTTGAATCTTGGGGCACTGCAGCTAGGGCGGATCCTCTCTTTGAGTTCTTTCTGAATAAACTGGTTTTCTTCCATTTGGTGGATGCCCCTCTGATCAAAGTCAGGCCCACCTGGAGAAATAGAAGAGTAGGTGAAGATTGGGTGGGGAAAAAACAATACCGTTTTTTAATGAAGGAAGACCTAGTGGAAAAAGTTTCATCCTTCAAACATCAGGTGGGGGAGGGAGGTATGTTGGATCACTTTCATGTGTTATTGGAAGTGACTGGATCTTTTAAAAGACCAGGAACCCCCTTCAAGTTCAATTCCTCCTGGCTGAAAGAAGACTCTTTTAACACATTTTTTCACAACACCTGGCAAAAGGACTGTCTTAGGGCAGAGGAAGATAGAAGCAGACATTTCATGGATAATCTTAAGAGGATGAAGTCAACAACAAAAGAGTGGGCTCTTGAAAATAAAAATAAGGAGGAGGAGGCTCTACACTCCATCAATGCTAAACTGGAACTTCTTGAAAGTCTAGAAGGGAAAGGTTACACATCCTTGGAATCCAAGGACAGAATCAAAGAACTAGAATCTAATAGAAGAAGGATCCTTCAGGTGAGAGAGGGAAGCTGGTGGCTTAAGAGTCGAGCTATATGGTTATAGGCTGGAGATGAAAATACCATATTTTTTCAGAATTATGCAAAAGGAAGGAGAATTTAAAACACTATTTGGGAACTCCAGAAAGAGAATGGATAAATGGCCCAATATTTTGAGGATTTAGCATCCCTAGGGGTTAATCATTTCAAAAAGCTCTTCAAAGAACTGGAGGAATCTTCTATTGTTGAGGTAATTAGAGTGGCCTAGTTCTTCCCTAGATATATTGAGGAGGAATGGAACGCTTATATTATGGAACCTGTTACCAAGGAGGAGGTTGAAGACATCCTTAAATCTATGCAGAAGGACAAAATTCCAGGCCCGGATGGCTGGACGGTGGTATTATTTCAACATTTCTTTTAATCCCTGAGAGATGATCTGGTTGCTGTGATAGAGGAATCCAGAAGTACTAGAACCATTTTCCATCCTTTTAATGCCACCTTCCTAGCCCTCATTCCCATGACCGATCATCATGTTTCCTTTGATGACTTCAGGCCTATTTCCCTATGTACCTGTGTCTATAAAATAATTGCAAAGGTCATTACCTCTCGTCTTAAACCTTTTCTTTCCAAGAATATTTTGGCTGAACAATTTGGCTTCTTAGATGGTTGTCAAATTCATGAGGCAGTGGGAGTAGCTCAAGAAACTTTACACAATCTTAAGTTAAGAGGGAAGAAAGACGCAATTGTAAAAATTGATCTGTCAAATGCCTATGATTGCCTCAATTGGATGTATCTTAGACTCTTATTGACCCATTTAGGCTTCAGTTATGAGTTTGTGAGATGGATCATGGGTTGTATCTCTTTGTCCTCTATTTCAATTCTAGTGAATGGGGCTGGCTCTCCATTTTTCATCCCAGAAAGAGGGCTCTGGCAAGGCTATCCTCTTTCACCTCTTCTATTCCTTCTGGTAGCTGAGGGCATCAGTCTAATGATTCATAAGGCTAAGATACAAGGACATTTTCGAGGTATTCAAGTGGCGGTAAACCTATGGGCTAATCATCTGCTCTTTATGGATGACATCCTATTGTTTTGCGATAGTAGCCTAGAGGACTGCAGAGCCCTCAAAAGGATCCTGGATCTCCTTCTAAAATCCACAGGCTTATGTATAAATGCCCAGAAATCAACCCTCACTACTGTGGGTCTGACTAGGGAGGACTTGGAAAAGGTGAAAGACATTCTTCAGTTTTATGTTAGATCTTTGCAGGATACTTTTAAATATCTGGGTTTCTTTTTAAAGCCAGAAAAGTATCGCATTCAGGACTAAAAATGGTTACTTGCAAAAATTGAACTTAAATTGAAACATTGGAGTTTTAAATGGTTATCCAGAGCACGCAGGTTAGTTCTTATTAAGTCTGTTCTGATGGAAGTTCCGATGTATTGGGCCAATCTTACCTGGGTTCCAAAAGGTATCTTGGCATCTATTGAAAAACTCTGTAGCAAATTTCCGTGGGCAGGTTCTAAAAATGATCATGTAACCCCCTGGATAGCATGGGAAACAATTGCGAGACGTAAATAATGGGGAGGATGGGGTATCAAAATTTTTTTCCTTTCTCACAATCGTTAGCTGCGGAACTTGCTTGGAGGCTCATCTATGGAGATAACCTTTGGACCTCAGTGATAAAGCAAAAATATATAGACCCATTCCCTCTTCTTGACTGGATAAGACTGCCTCAAAAATCTACCAAAAATGCGTCTGTGGTTTGGAAGGAAGTGGTAGCCTCAGTTAACATTGTTGAACAGGGATTGGCTTGGAATGTGGGGGATGGTACTAGTGTCAGGCTAGGGAGGGATCCTTGGGTAGGATGCTCTTTAAGGTTTGCTCTTCCTAGGGAGTTGGTTCAATGGTTAAATAACAGAGGTTTCTATAGCCTTAATCAAGTGGTAGATCATAGAAGCACTTCTCTCTGGAGTCAAGGGTGGATGACTAGACGAGATTTGCAGTTGGAAGATCGGTGGCTGGAAGTTTGGGAAAACTATAGGATGGATCTTCATAACTCCTCTATTCGAATTACGGATTCTAGAGATGAGCTCAGATGGGTCCATGCTTGAAATGGGTTCTAATCCCCCAAGATGGGCTATAAGTGGTTAATGTCCCAAAATGGGTGGGAGGAACCTCTCTAGTGGGCAAAGTATCTCTATAAATTAAAAATCCCTCCGAAAACAAGACTCTTTTTCTGGTGTATTCTTCAAAAGAAAGTTCCAACCTGGGATCTCTTGCAAGAAAGAGGGAAGATTGTGCTTGGTTGTTGCTCACTTTGTAAATCTAGTGAAGATTTGGGAAAGCATATTTTTCTCTTATGCCCTTTCAACATAAGTTTGTGGTCTGAATCCCTAAGGATACTTAAACTCCCCTATAGGAGGGGAGGTTTGGAGGTGCAGGAAGCTTGGAATAAGTGGGGGTGGTGTTACACATTAATTTGTCACCGTCCCTACCATTCCCTGTCCCGCACATTGGAGGGTCCATTATGCGACCTGTGAGCAATGTCATGCCTTGAAACCACTATCATTGCATTCCTCTAAATATGAGCTTCAATTTCCCTGAAGACATCTCCTTGGAAAAAACCATAAAAACATCCCTTTTTGCATTGGCGCGGGCAGCCAGTTCATCACTCGCGCCAATGGGGAAATTCCTACAAAGAGGCCGCGCCAACTGGCGCTCTGTCCCAGAGTCGCAGTCGCGCCAGCCAATTTAAGGAGTGTTTTTTAAATAAAATGGCGGAAGTTTCATTTCAACAGACTCACAAACTGATATCTATCTTGAGTTGGGAGGTTTGGCTCCGGGAGTTCCATAGAGGGGAAGTGGTTTTCCACCTCTCATGGAAGCTTCCTTGAAGATAGGGCCAATCCCACAATTATAGGGATCCCAACTCCCCTTCCTCCATCTATAAAAGCTTTCCCATTACCATTGCAAGCTAGTCTGGAAGTGCCCAAGCTTTGAATCTCCAAGTTCTCAAACTCCCAAGAGCCTTAATGCTGCAAGAGCCCTCATTCTTCCCTTAAGGCCAACTCAAGCAAGGATACTATCGCCGAGAGACTCTAAGAGAGGCTTGTCCCATCCTTGGCAAGCTTTATGAGACGCGTACTACTGGAGACCCATCCGAAGGAAACCTCAGCGTCAGAACATTGGTTGTACTCTCTTTCGATTGTTTATTAATGAATGACTACTGGTTATGGTTCCACTCTGTTTTTCACTTATGATAATGATGAGTTATATCCTTTCTGACTGATATATAGTTGCGTATTCTGGATTTTATGCTTGTATTTGTATTGTTTCTTGCATGTGCAAGTGTCCATTCACAGAGATCGTGGGAATCGTGATCTGTCAAGGCTGAGGAACAAGAACACTGTCTCTTCTACGAATCATAGTGTTGGACTCCAGGTAGGCCTTCATCGTTGGTCTGTTTATTCGCAATTAGGAACTTGCGCTGTAGCATTTGATGATTGTTGCTAGACCAGTTCTGGGCTAGTAGGGATCGCCTCTGTCCGTAGAGGGGATTTACCTCTTCAACAGGTGGGAAGCCCCCAATGACAAAGTAAGGTGCCTTCCTCTGTTAATAGCTTGGGGGACTTGGATTTCCAGGAATCAGGCGATCTTTCAGGATTTGGGTTTCCCCATTGGCAGATTGGCAGAAGAAGGGGTTGCAATTTTTGACAGTATTCCCATTCCTAATGACACTCCTCCAAATTGCCCTATTCAACGGGAAGTGATCAGAGAAGGAATGCCATCAGCCTATTTCGATGGGGCCTCAAACATAAACCAAAATTGTGGTGCAGGCCTGGTTGTTCATCTTTCCCCAGGTTTTGTCCTTAAAGCTGCAGTGGGCCTTGGTCAGGGTTTAAATAATTTTGCTGAATTGAAAACTCTTCATCTCCTTCTCTGTTGGCTTATTAGCAGGAATGTGAGATTGGTCCAAGTTTTTGGGCACTCTATGAATGTTTTCAAATGGTTTAATGGGACTCAATCTTGTAGGAATTATCTTTTGCTCCCTTTGCTTAATGAAATATTTTTCTTAAAATGCCATTTCACTGAGATTTCTATTTGCCACATTTACAGGGACCAGAACTCTGATGCAGACCGCCCGTCTAAAGAAGGGCATTGGCTTGTGACTGAAGATAAAAATGGGCTTGTTCGTCCTATTGAATAGCCTATTTTTACTTAACTTGTTATTTTGGTATATTATTAATGGTCCTTTTGTACATATTCAGCATGTTTTCGTTTTCTTAAAACTGGTCAAAGACATTTCTCAAAAAACTTGTTGTAGGTTCAGAGTTGTTTTCTTTCATGGAGGCTCTGGATCTACGTGCTAAACACTTGTGTCTTAAAAACGTTTTATAGGAATCTGGCTAGTGTCTACTGCCGATTTCTTGACAGAAATGATTGCCTTTCTAGCTAATTTTGGTACATCTCTCTATTTCTGATACTTCTCTATTTGAGGTGTTTTCCTTAATGGAGGCCGAGAGGAGTATCAGAATAGGGACGTCTTTTTTGCCTTTGGCTGTTTCTTTTTTTGACTTGTGGTTGTTTCTTGCAAAATAGCTGAAACTGCTTTCCTCTCTTCGTGAGGTGGGGAAGGAGTTTTACAGAAATGCTCGGCATATGCTATGTAACTTTCTATACTTAATAAAGGGTTCGATTTTTTCCTTGGAAAAAAAAATAATAATAATCAAAATAAAAAATACAAAATAATTAAAATTCAGAAATTTAAATTAAAAAAAAAACTTGAATTCTATAGAGTATGGTTTTCCTTTTTAAATATTCATTTTACAAATATTTAAAAAAAAAAAAATATTAAAAGATTTTAGACCAGGATTTTGATTATTTGTGTTGAATTAACCTTTTTCCTTTGAGTTAAGAAATGATATTGGCTTTTATGAAAGAGCAATGATGTTTATAATTTTATTTAATTTGACAATTTTTTTGCGTAAGTTAAATTTATGACCCATTCGGATTCACTTATATGATAAAACAACTATTAAACAGAAGAGAGAATTTATTATCTATTCAAATTGTACAAATAATACATAGTTGTATTTTAATAATTAATCTTATCCCATTAAAAATATTAAACAACTATATATAATCTAAATATTCAAGTTATGTATTCAAACTAATGTTTTGGCCAATATTAAACAATTTTTTTTTTTTTAAGAACATGACATACTTATACATCGAGTTATACCAAGTTATAAAATATGTCTCTGAACTCGATAAATATTTTGGTCTCTATCAATATTTACTAATACATATAGTATGTAAAAGATAATAATAATATTTATCTAGAAAAATAATGTAAATAACAATGTTTAACTACATATATACCTATAGTGTAATGAATTATATAATATAATTAATTATAAAATAAAATAACTCTTTAAGTTTTAGTAAAAAAATAAAATTATATAAATCATGAACACACCATGATGATAATGCTAATTTGAAAAGGATTAACTTAAGAAATAAACTTATAAGTCATGAGCAACCATGATGATAATGCTAATTTACAAAGGATTATCACGATGATATAATTAAAAGAATATAACTAAAATTTAGAATAATTTCTCATGAATATAAAAAACAAATGGAAAATTATAATATGAATTTTGTAATATTAAAAACCAAAACAATTATAATTTACAGCATTATCTCATTCTTACCCGAGATGTTATAATTTTTAACATGAGAAAGTCATAAATTAATATATTGAATTTTAAATTATATATGTGAAAAAAAATTATTTATTAATTAATTTAAACCTCACTTTTATTTACTTGTGCACTATAATATCTCAAGTTTATATTGTTTTCTAAATTCCTACTATAATATGCTATATAATAGTGTAGAGTGATTAATATTAATTTCTAAATTTATACTCTAATATATAATATTATAGAAATTAGTATATATTATAATATTTTAAAATTTGGCTTATTCGTTATTAGAAATTTAAAAATTACCTTACATTGTGTTTATGTTTTGTTTTATCTTGAGTACTAGTTTATTTAATTTAATTTTGAGTACTCGTTGTTCAAATATTTGCGAGTCTTGTAAGCAACAGTTTTCTACGGTAATATAGTGACCATTTTCCATCCACCATTTTCCATCCACTTTCACCGAGATTTTGAAACTCAACTTTGATGGTGTTTCTAAAGGAAACTCAGGACAAGCATGCGATAGGTGGTACATTCAAAACTTCTCAAGGAAATGTTTCGAGAATATATTCATTTCTAATAAGATTGGCAACAAATAATGAAGCAGAATTAATGGCAGTCAAACAAGGTTTTATTATAGCGGTTAGGGAAAACTACCAAAGAATTATAGTAGAAGGAGATTTTGCAATGACAATAGGAATCCTTAATAAACTCCAACAAGGAACTCAATGGGAAAAGATCAGTAAAATTTGGAGAACATCCAGATTAATTGAAGAAATTGTCCATCTCCTTCACCAAATAGGATATGTTATTCCTAATCATGTGCGCCAAGAAGGTAATGAAGAAGATGATTATTTAGCTAATTGGGCATGCAAGAATGAAGATCATCACCTGGATGTAAATCAAAATCATCAGGTTTGGAATGTGGAACTTAACTCATTACAAATTATATTAGAAAAAGACAGATCTCAACCCCGATCGGGTTGCCAAGAGAGCATTGACGGTGATCAGAGCAATCCACGTGGTGGATGAAGCCTGCAAGAGGTTTTATAATGCGGGATGGTGTCAGTCCTTTCCATCACGCTCCATCAATGCACATTAACAGGCCAACAATTAGGCATGAAGTGATGTCAGGCCAAATTCGATATTTATGCCAGTAGCAGGGGGGTTGTTTTGGTAAAAAGCTTAGTTTCCCGTCAGGTAAAACTAGTGTCGCAGAGCATGGTAGCTTGGTTCACTCTGTGCATGAGATCTTGCAGGAGGGAGACTGTGGGCAACTTCGGCGTTGGATTTTAACTTGGTATGTAATGATTATACCGACCTTATTTTCCCAATTCGTTGTTCTGAAAAACAAGGATGATGGTTATTCTGTTGCCTTTGATAATTGCATAGCGAATCCCTGTTCTGAAAGTTTTAGAAGAGATGAGGTTTTCTGTATAAAAATCGAGCCATGTTTTCTTAGTCCTCCTAGTTATACTCATTATCTGTCTTGGAATAATCATTATATGTCTTTGTATATTTCTAGGTATTTTCTTTGGGTCGTTAGAAATATTCAGGTGCTGACACCCTCTCTGTACAATTTTGGGCTGATGATTTGTAAAAAATGTATGATGCTTTGCATGCATTTAGGTTTTGGTTCTGCTTCATTGAAAATATGTAGGATAGGATATGCACTTGGGTTTTTAGTCGGCATAATTTGCCAGTGCCACATATTTTGCAAATGCTGAGTCACGAGTCTCCCCGGTTGCTTTCTGATAAATTGCTTCATACAAAGGGTCTGTATCTCTGTTGTCTCTTTCTCAGTTGGTTTAAGGATAGTACTCGGGGTTTTATTTATCAATGGTCGTCTTATACTTTTCTCAGTCGGGTTAAGGATATTACTTGGAGATTTGTTTATCAATGGCCATCTTTTACTGTGTGGTTATTTTACACCTCCCATTGCCAATTTTTTCTTTGGAAAATGCATCAGCACGATGAGGCTAACCAAACCCTTGTTCTCGATACTCGTAAACGTCTGTTCGATTCGACTATGGAGATTCTAGGGCTTCAAGAGGTAACTAACAGAGTACATTTGGATCAACATACTGATATTTCTCTATACATAGGAATTATATTCAGGTTTTTGGGTGTTCATTGATTTAGAATCATCATGGTGAAAGCCCAAAATGGTAGAGGAAAGGCAATCAATGTATCAACCAGAATATTGGACCAAGTAAAAGAGGGCGGAAGACAAACAAACAAATTCTGGAAAATATTGTTGATTTTTATGAATCTGGGAATTTGGTTCATATACGTAATACAATACATGGTTGGGAAATACAAACTGATAGTGAAGATGAATACTTGAAGGAACATGAGGCTAAAATGGCCTTCATTTCAGATCCTGGTAGTACAAGAGGCCGTGTATTGTTGTTCCAACAATATGTTAAAAGTTACTGTAAAATGAAATGTGTTCTAGCCAAGGCAATGGCTAACATGGAAGTGAAGGAAGAAAACTCATCAATGCTCTTTGAACTTAGTCAAATCAAACAAGACATTCATAATATGGTGAAGGTTCATATTAAAGTTAATGAAAGAATTGGAAAGATAGAGCGACAACTTCACAACATGCAACGAAAGGAATTGTTGGGTTCTATAGCAAAGGACCCTATCTAGGTGGACTCTTATGATGGGATTTATGTTTAGACCATAGATGTTTTTGCATGTTTTTTGGGGATAGTAGATATAACTTCTGTTTTAACTATAAATGTTATGGACATAGAAAAGCAATAAAAGTCATAACTAGAAAGAAAAGACAATTTTAATTTTGGTTGGCTTTTAATTCTTTGTGGTGGCCAACAGACCTGATTTCCTTCGAGCAGGTTAAGACTACAACAAACAATATAATATGTATAGCAACTTGGTTGTTTAAAATATGAAAATAAAAAAGCACTACTAAATTTTAAAAAATAAAAATAAATAATAATTCTCTACGGTAAAACTAGCTGGTCGTGCTTTAGATCTGGATCTTAAGTAGTAGTATTATGTACTATTATCTATATTTATAAAGTTGTCATTGTAAATATATTATCTATATTTACAAATATGGCATTCTCTCTATTTATAGTTGCGACATCGGCAGTGAATTATCTTTATGTTTATAAAACGTTCCATGATCAAAAGGTTGTATTCCAACTATCCGACATTTGCATTCCCACTTGATCATTGTGATTATTTGTGACGACCTGCTCCAGGGCACAATGTTTAGAGCTGAACGGGTCGGAAAATACATGGAGGAACAAACGGAAGAGCATCAATACTACCAAGTAATTTGTAATTTCTATTTGTTCATGAACTCAAATATTGTATTTTCAGTCCATTAGTTTGAAGATGTACATGATGTTGATTTACTGAAATTCTATGTTGGTCTATGTCATTTTTAGGTTGCACTTTTGGCTATGGAAAACTGTAATGAGCTTGAGGCGATCTACAACTGATTTAGAAGCTTACCTGTGAATTATGAGATGATGGTAAACTATGATCTTATACAGCTGTATAAAAAGGTACTGTTAAAAATATATTTCTGTTCTTATATGCCAACATATATATTAACATTCATATAAATGAAAATTTCTGTTAGCATATCTTTATTTATCAAAATTATACATGAATCCATGTTTTCAGAGAAGTAATATATTGATGAAGTAATTTCTTTATTCGGAATCGTGGTGATTATGACCAACTTAAAAGTACGCCAAATATGGAATTGCGAAAGAAATTTTGCATCCGATTGGTTCGACTAGTTTCTATCCTGTCAACTTTCTCAATGTAATAGACTTGGTTTTTATGACTTCTTTTTATTTCTTTTAAATTTATGTCAATTGCAGTTGTCAGGATTCTCATGGTGAGCGAAGATCAAACACTTGACATCACGAATCACTGAACTCTAAAAATATATAAATATTATTTTTTAATATTATTTTTTTTATTTTTTTATGTGATAAAATTATTATTATTAGAAATATTCTCCAATTAAATCAGATGAACAGTAGGATCAAACACTTCACTAGAATTATGTCTTAATGTTCACTTCCACTTTCAATTTTCATTAAAATATTTATCACAATCCAATTTTTATTTTTTGTCCCTCGTATTGATTACTATTTTACGCCGCCTCTCAAACTAGTGTGGAAACATTCGACAAAGTGTGGTATTCACTGGCAGGTTGCACTGAAAAGTTTTTGAAATTGGAAACCACCACACCATTGGACGTACTAAAAATCATTGCGGTTGTCATATTTGTTGTTCATCTTCACTCCATTTCTAGGTATAGCAGAAATATGCAATTTTACTTGCATACCATTTTGGGGCGCGCCTCTTTGAAATATGTGGATCTGTCAAAGATGCTTTCTCAACACCGTTGCTGCCCGCTCTACTCGTCTTTATAAAATGGTTTGTGTATAGCCCTGATATGATTATAGAGGGTAATTCCTCTAATGTTATAAACCAGGAATTGGAACATCGAATAGACAGAGCAAGATGGTCGTTATGGAGAAATTGCGTAGGGTTTCTTCACAACACCTTGGCAGGAAACACATGCAAGGCCACGCTGATATCTCGAGTTCCTACAAGAAAAACAGCGAGTGTTTAGATCGTGTTTAATGTAAATAATAGTTGAGTTATAAAATAAGAATGAGTAATCTATTTGTAGATATATTCTTTGTGAACGGATAAAAAATAATATTTATTTCTTGAAAATTTGCTACTAAAAATAATACTATTGTTAGAACTAGTTGAGGTAGTGAGGTACTTAAACAATGAGCCAGTACATAAAAATTAGTAGCTTGTTAGTATTACTGTCCATATATTTTTAAAAATAATTAGAATACAAATATTTTTCTAAATATAATAAAGTCAAGAAAAAGGATTTTTATGTAAAATGTTGGAGAAAATGCAAAGTTATTTACATATTCAAATTAATGTCCATATATTTTTAAAAATAATTAGAATGAAAATATATTTCTAAAGATAATAAAGTCAAGAAAAAAGATTGCTATGTAAAATGTTGGAGAAAATGAAAAGACTTTCACATATTGAAATTCTTTTTATTTATTTATCTATTTTTGTGTAGAGATTAGTCTCCAGTGATGCAACACATTATTATTGTTGTAGCTTTAACATATTTCATTGACATAATAAGAGACCAAAACACTTTAAGTGTTAACAAATAGAATATAATTGCTTTGAATTGAAGTTTATAACTTGTAATACCCTTTTTCTTACAATTTTTTTTATATCATCTATGTCCAATTTTGCTAAATGAAAATGTTCTTATATTGTAATGTTGAAATATACAATATTAGAATAATGTGATGTCCATATCGTTTCTCAACAACTAGAAGTGGACCACATAAATCACTGTGCAAAAACTGCAAAGGGGCTGAAGCGTACCAGGAGGCATGTCTGTTAAAATTGTCTCGATGATGTTATCCAAGTACATGGAAACAAACACCATCTCAAAAAGATACCATAGAAAAACTTGCCACCATATTTTCTTTACATAGAGTTTGAAGAGGGAAATAGTTTAAGTGATCAAATTGCTCACGCCAAAGTTTGCTCACTTCATCATTATGAGCAAAAAAAAATCGAGGGAATACATGATGACCAAAAGTTATAAAACTTATACAACCTTGTGGAATCATCAACAATGCTAGTAGATAAAATATGTCTAGGATCTCTTAGGTCCTTAATTACAACATCATGAGGTGAGAATTCTACGGTTTACCCTTCACCTGAATCGGTTATCTGATAAACAGATAGAAGGTTGTAGGACATGGTAGGAACACATAATACATAATTAAACTTACTATTATCTTGATGAATGGTTCCAAACCCTACAAAGCTAAGATATCTATAATAACCAACATAAGTAATTTTGGTGTTACAATCTTTAAAGAAGAAAAAATGGCTTTATTTTTTGCCATGTGGTAAGAAGCTCCAGAATAATAAGATACATTTAGTGCATAAGAAGATCTTGATTCTTGACAATCACATATATAAAGTGTCATTCCCGAAAATAAAGTTGAAGAGTTCTCCAAATGGATGTTGTGCTTCTTCATTCTTGCTTTCAAGGCTTCCATCTTCTTAAAAAATTTGACTCTCCGTGGCCATTACGATTACAAAAATTGCAATGTCTACCTAGATTATTCATTTTTTATTTATTTGTGTTATGAGTCTATTGACTAGCTTTTTCAGTTTGCGACGAAGATTTCTTAAGACACTTGTTTAGTTTAGGACCATTCTTTTTAGGATCTTGCTTCTTAGGCTTCTTTGGATTTGGTTTATGTTGGGGTGATAAGGCTTTCTTAGAAGATTTTCCAGTATTAATAAGACCAAGGTGTACGATATTTTCTTGTTCTCTTTTCAGATAATCAAAAAAGGGATCAAAAGAGGGAGACTTGTAGGTTGTTCCTTGAAAAATGAGGGGTTCTCTATCGCAATAGAAGGTGGAAATAAATATAGAGTATGTAGGTCCTAGCTTAGTAAGAATGGAATAGATAAGAATACCATCTTCCATTTTTAGCTTAAAACCTTCTAAAAGAAGTCTAGGGGTCTTGAATTTCCACAAAAAAAATTTAGTAGTGGAGAAATTATTGGGGTCCAAAGTAAGCAACTCATTTTCAAGATCATGGATTATGATTTCATTTTCAATACTGAAAATAGTATTTATCTTTTTCATAGCTTCATAAGGGGAGTCAATTTCTTGGATATGAAATCTAAGCCCTTGAGAAATGGATATTCCTATCAATCCACATTCTTGATCTTGTTTATTCTCCCATTTAGCTTGTTTATCTTCATCAGCAAGTTTAGATTCTAGTCATGGGGCTATTCTATGAAGCCCTTTACTTCTAAGTATGTCTACCATGTAGGATTTCCATTGGAAATAATTGGTGTTGATAAGAATAATCGGGCATGCATTTTCCATTTTTAAAAACTAAAGCTATAAAGGTTGAAAATAAGTGCTCCAATGGAAATATCTCTAAAAATTAGGCCGGTTAAAAAAAAAACGGCTCAGAAAACGGCTTTCGGATCAAGAAGTCGCGTCTTTTTGAAGAAAAGTTGTAGTAGATGCCGAGTAGTGAGGTGATAGGTTGAAAGTTGATGAAGTTGTACTTAAAAAAAAAAAATCCTCCTTGCTTTCAAAAATTAATATAATAAACTCACCTTTTTTTTTAAAAATACTTTATGTTACCCACTTTTTATAAATAAGTGAGAGTCACTTTTACAATGTTACTTTTATGAACTTTAAAACATAACTTACATGAGTTTTTTTTTTTTAATAATTTTTTTTGTGCTTTTTTTTTTGACAAAAACAACAATACAAACAATAATAGTTTGAAGGCTGAGTTTTGACCTGCTGAATTCAGAATCTCCACAGTATGCATTTTTGTGTCTATGTTGGTTGTAGATCAAGACCCATCATCAGGAAAAATCCTACCAAGAAGAGAGGAGGTTAGATGAATTAAATATAAGAAGGAACAGAGAGATGAGGAGAGAGCATGAGCTCCATCACTCTATATCTTTGTTCTTCCGTCCAAGTATATCTAGATTTGGTATATATATAACAAATTCAATATTATATTAAATTTAATATGGTATTAATAAAAAGTTATTATATTTAATAATATTAATATTAGTTTTAATGATGTTTTTTTGGATAAAAAAATTTATAATAAAACTATATCAAATTAATATTTTTAGATATTGCAATTTTGATGTGTAAATATTTACGTCTTTAAATATTTTAATATATCTATAGAGTATGGTTTCCCTTTTTTAGATTGATTTTACAAATATTTAATTAAAAGAAATATTAAAAGATTTTGAACAAGGATTTTGATTGTTTGTGTTGAATTAACCCTTTTACTTTGATTTAGGAAATGATATTGGTTTTAGTAAAGAGCAATGATGTTTAAAATTTTACTTAATTTGGAAATTTAATTTGGTAAAAAAATTTGTTAAAGGAAATTTTTGATAAAACAACTTTTAAACCCATGAGATGAATTATTATCCATTTAAATTATATAAATAACACATAGTTATATTTTAATAATTGATATTCACCATTAAAAATTTATATATTATTTAACTATTTAAATTATGTATTTAAGTTAATGTTTTGGCTAGAGAAAATTATTTATTACTTTTTCCAGAACTTTACTTAATTTCTTTATAAATATTTTGATCTCTTTCAATATTTACCATTCATTTAATTTATATATTACATTTATTTATTTTATTTAGACAATTTTCTATATATAAAACATTACTCAAATCCATCATATATATATATATGATAATTATACTATTTATTTATAAAAAAAAACTCTAAATAACAATGTTTAACTACATATACCTATCTCTTAATTAATTATATAATAAAATAACTTTTAAGTTTTACTTACAAAATAAAATTATAACGCATCCCACACTAGACGATAATGTTAATCTACAAGGATTATGATCATAATATAATTAAAAAAAAAAAAACAAAAATTTAGAATAATTTATTTGAAATATAAAACAAATAGAAAGTTATAATATGAATTTTGTAATATTAATAACCAGGAAAATTATAATTTATAGAACATCTCATTCTTGCCCGAGATGTTATAATTGCTCATGATGTTATATTTTTAACATGAATAAGTCATAAATTAATATATTGAATTTTAAATTATTTATATATATATATATATATATATAAAAGAGAGAGAGATTCGTAGAAATATATTAAATAAATAAATAAATAATTATTAATTGATTTAAATCTCACTTTAATTTACTTGTACAGTATAATATCCCAAGGTTGATATTATTTTCTAAATTTATACTATAATATAATATATAATAGTGTAAAGTGATTGATATTGATTTCTAAATTTATACTATAATATATAATAATATAAAAATTATTATATATTATAATAACTTCTCATTTTAAAATTTTAATAATGGCTTTTCCGTTATAAGAAACTTAAAAACTATCTATACTGTGTTTTATCTTGAGTACTAGTTTAGTTTTATCTCGAGTACTCGTTGTTTAAAAATCTGCGAGCCTTGTGAGTAGTAGTTCTCTCCGGTAAAACTAATTGGTTGTGCTTTAGATCTGGATCTTAAGTATGAGTTTTACTATTATCTATATTTAGAAATATGCTATTCTCTCTATTCATAGTTGTATATATAAAGTTGTGACATCGGCCCTCAGTTATCTTTATGTTTATAAAACGTGCAATGATCAAAGCGTTGTATTCCAACTTTCAGACACTTGCATTCTAACTTGATCGCTGTGATTATATTCGACGACCTGCTCCACGGCACAATGTTTACAGCTGAACGGGTCGCAAAATTCATGGAGAAACAAACTGAAGAGCATCACCACTACCAAGTATTTTGTAATTTCTATTTGTTCATCAACTCACATATCATATTTTCAGTCCATTAGTTTGAAGATCTACATGATGTTGATATACTGAAATTTTATGTTAGTCTAGGTGGCACTTTTGGCTATGGAAAACTGTAATGAGCTTGGGGCGATCTACAACTTATTTAGAAGCTTACCTGTCAATTATGAGATGATGGTAAACTATGATCTCATACGGCTGTATAAAATGGTACTGTTAAAAATCTATTTCTCTTCTTATATGCCAACGTATATATTACCATCCATATAATCGACAATTTCTGTTGTATATTTTTATTTATCAAAATTATACATGAATCCATGTTTTCAGAGCAGTAATATATTCATGAAGTAATTTTTGTATTCAGAATAGTGGTGATTATGACCTCCTTAAAAGTACGCCAAATATGGAATTTCGAAAGAAATTTTGCATCCGATTTGTTCGACTAGTTTCTATCCTCTCAACTTTCTCAAGGTAATAGACTTGTTTTTTATGACTTTATTTTATTTCTTTTAAAGTTATGTCAATTGCAGTTGTCCGGAGTCTCATGGTTAGGGAAGATCAAACATTTGACTTCAGGAATCACTGAACTCTTAGATTCTGAAATATTCTAAAAATATATAAATATTATTTTCTAATATTATTTTTTTATTTTTTTAATGTGATAAAATTATTATTATTAGAAATATTTTCCAATTAAATCAGATGAAGAGTAGGATCAAACACTTAACTTTACTTTTATCTAGAATTATTTCTGAATGTTTATTTCTACTTTCAATTTTCATAAAAATATTTATCACAATCCAATTTTTATGTTTTTTTTGTCCCTCGTATTGATTACTATTTTATGCCTTGTGTCCAACTAGTGTGGAAACATTCGACAAAGTGTGGTATTCATTGGCAGGTTGCACTGAAAAATTCTTGAAATTGGAAACCACCACACAATTGGACGTATTACAAATCATTGCGGTTCTCATATTTGTTGTTCATCTTCACAAGATGCTACCTGTGGAGGTGGGGATCCATTTCGTGCTATTGCAGAAATATGCAATTTTAGTTACGTACCATTTTGGGGCACGCCTCTTTGAAATATGTGGATCTGCCAAAGATGTTTTCTCAACTCCGTTGCTTCCCGCTCTACTCGTTTTTATAGAATGGTTTGTGTATAGCCCTGATATGATTATGGAGAGTAATGCCTCTCATGTTATAAACCAGAAATTGGAAAATCGAATAGACAGAGCAAGATGGTCGTTGTGGAGAAATTGTGCAGGGTTTCTTCACACCACCTTGGCAGGAAAAAACTTGCAAGGCCACGCTGATATCTTGACTTCCTACAAGAAAAACAGCGAGTGTTTAGATCGTGTTGCGCTATGGGAAGATAGTGCGCTTCAAGGATTTGGCCCCCTGGGTCCAGTCCGGTGTGCACTAAAATTATCAAGACCGGTTTCGTTTCGGTTCGATGAAAACAAGAATCGTATGACGAGAATAGCCGACGCAGCTCTGAAGGCGATGAGGCTGGACCGAAGAAGATATTGGGGTCACTAAAATAAAATTCGTGCTATGCACCTTTGATGGGTACTTCAGTGTTGAAATCCCTTGTCATGTTATTAACCCTCTGTGAACAGACGCGGGTTGAATTTCTCTCTGGGTCCATTAGATTCGGGGTCCATCAGGATCAAAGAAATTATAGGAGCGTTACGGGAAGTTAAAAAATAAAATAAAATTGGGGTCACTAAAATCAAATTGGTGCTATGTAGCTTTATTGAGTACGTCAAGGTTTAAGCCGCTTGTCAAATTATTAACCCTCTATGAACAGACGCGGGTTGAATTTTTCGGTTCGTTCATCAGAATCGGGGTCCATCAGGATGGTCGTGAGAATCTACAATGGTCCATCAGGATGGTCATGGTCAACCTACAAAAGGGAAAGCTGAAATTGGAAACTTCGTGGTTAGAAAATGTTGGGTTTGCTTTAAATTTTCTTTTAATTAAAAATTCGTTTGCCACATGTCAGGAATGTTATATTTCCTGTTGGGTTTGCTTTAAATTTTATTTTAATTAAAAATCCGTTTGCCACATTTCACGGACGTTTTATTTCCTTAATAGTATGGGAACAATATTTTTGGTTTTTTTAGTTTTACGATATTTATTATTTATTTATTTTTTAAAATATTTTCGTTTTCGAGTAAAATCAATAATGGGAACAACTGGGACTACTTATTATTCGCCAATGGTAAGGGTAGTAATTTATCGGTAATATATAAAGGTGTAAGTCTTTCATTTACCAAATGCCTCTGTGTGGGATTTTTAAATATGAGAAAACAATTTCTTAATCAAACAATTAAATTTTCGAAAAAAATTATCTTTCGAAAATTTAAAATATTATTTTTTATTTTATTTGTTTATATTTATGAAAATAATCCTATGATGTTCATATTATTATTTTACTTCATTTATTACGTTCATATTATTACTTTACTTCATTTATAATAATAAGAGCTAATTTATTTTTCTTGATTTATAATAAAGACTAATTTATTTTATATAAAATATATTTTAAAATTTAAATTATATTTATATATTTTATTTTGTTTTGTTTCAATAAGAATAGTAAGCAAATGGGTTTTTTAATTTATAATCTTGAAATTTAATCCAAAAAATTACGTGTCATGTTGGAAAGAGAATAATTTTGTGAACATTCTAATTCGTTAAGTGTTTTTTTTTTTTTTTTTTTCCATCCTGCAATGTTTTGAAATAAAGATTAAGAGACGTTGGAAAATCTTCTTTAGGTGGAGAATAATCTAAAATATATTTTTAAATAAAATATTTTTGATATGTTTTTTTAAATCAAGAAAATATTTCTATAATTAAAAATAGAGATCACTAAGAGAGTACAGGTGGTCTCTCAAATAATGATATGAAAAATTTTGTAATTTATAGAGTATTAAGTAACTTATGATCTACCAAAATCATTTTCAAATGTTATACCTATGTGTTGTATGATAGAGAATTTTTTTTATCCTAGAAAAGTAAAACATATTGATATTTCGGTAAATATTTGATTAAAAACATATAGTTTAATATTAACACTAGTATATTTGAAAGATTATTATAAATATCAGATATTTTGACTCTTAACATATTTAATGTAAAGAATAGTTGAGTTTTAAAGTAAGATTAAGTAATCCATTTGTAAATCTATTCTTTGTAAAAAGATAAAAGATAATATTCAACTCTTGAAACTTTGCTACTAAAAATAATACTCTAACTCGAACAATGAGTCAATATATAAAAATTAGTTTGTTAGTATTAGTGTCCATATATTTTTAAAAATAATTAGGATAACTATATATTTCTAAAGATAATAAAGTCAAGAAAAGTCTGATTTTTATGTAAAATGTTGGAAAAAATTCAAAGATATTAATATATTGAAATTGTTTTTATTTATTTATTTGTTAATGTGTTGAGACTAGTCTAGAGTGATGCAACATATTACTATATTTGGAGCTTTAACATATCTCATTCACATAATAAGAGACCAAGACACTTTAAGTGTTAACGAATACAAGATAGTTTCTTTGAATTCAATTTTACGACTTGTAATATCCTTTTTCTACATGTTTTTTAAAATAACCCATGTCCAATTTTATTGAATGAAAATTTTGGTATGTTGTAATATTGAAATATGAAAATATTATTGTAATATTTTCCAGTGATAACTTAAACAAGAATGTACCTTATAAAATGTGGTTTGAAAAAAATTACTTGATAGGTAAGGAAACTATCATACATATAGAAATTAACCCTTACAGTATCTCTAGTCATACAACAAGTTATAACAAGCTCATACTTCTATTATGTCATTTTGTTGTAGAAAAAAAAATGTCCCATTTGCGTAGTATTTGTTATTGGCCTCACATTAAAGAAATTATAACCACATATGTAAATAGTTGTGTGATGCGCTTTATTTGTAAACCCACTAATAGAAAACTAGGGCTATACACACCACTTCTATTTCCTTCTCATCTTTGGGACAATATCTCCATGGTTTTTGTAAGAGGGTTTCCTTTGTCAAGAAAGGGCCATGAATACTTGTATTTAGTGGTGCATAAGTTTAACAAGATTTTTTTCTTCATGCCATGTAAAGAGTAGATTACTGTCAAGCAAAATAAACTTTTCTTTCACCATGTATGGGTCCATTTTAGACTACCCACATCCTTTGTTTCATATTAAGACTCTCAATTTCTTAGAGAGTTTTGGATAATATTGTGGAAGATGATGGAAAACAAGGGTAAAAAATTCAATCCACAAATTGATGGACAGGCGAATGTTGTTAACAAAACAATGGTTCATTTTCATTGAGGGTGTTGCAACAAGCTTCCATTATTATAGATTGGGGGGTTTTTAAGACAAATTTTTATGACAAAATATCTTTCGTCTTAGAAAATCATAATTTTATTCAAATTATTTAAATTTAAAACTAAATTATTTCAATTGTCTTAATATAAAAATATCAAAGAAAAGATAATTTCAATTGTCTTGACATAAAAATTTAAAACAAAATATACCTCTCAATGGTGTATAACTAGTTCCTTTCCCTTATTAGTGGCAACTCATCTATCAACGCTACTACACCAAATATAGTCCAGTGACATTGAGCGGTGGTGAGTGGTGGTGATGAAGTGTTGGTGAGTGTGGCGAGGAAGTGCCCAGAGTCACTAGTGTATGGGGTTTGCAATGTGTGAGTCAGTGTAGGTTACCACCTACTAGATAACAACATATGCAAAGACACCCATCAAGATCACATGGTTGGTTATGTGGAAAGGGGGTTTTTTTGGTTGTTTCACCCATGGTGCTTGGAGAAAGGAGCGGCGCTAAATTTTCCATGCACAACAACCCTTTAATGTCAAAGAGGTTGCCTTGAAATTAAGGGTATACTCAGGCATGTCCCATGAGATGCCCATGGGAGTAGAAACATCATGTTTAGCAACTTTTTCACGCTCTTTAGGGAAATATATTAATAATCCTGAGCTAAAGGTTGTAAATTCGTGGACACGGTGGTGTAAGGCAGGGACAAAGGAGATGAGGATGACACTCTAGCCATTTTTATGGGGAATATGACCAGATTTTGGTGAAGCTAGACTCCCTTTGTAGGGCTATGGGATGAGCGAATTATCATAGTAAAAAGATACAAGGTAGTGAATCAGGTTATTTTCACATAAAACTTGGGAGGTATGAGCAAGGGATTGGTATTTGTTGACAAAGTTGTGTTGGATGTGTCTAGTACTTGTATGACTATTTCACAGAGTGTTGGGGTTGAAGGTGATGGAACTATTTGGATTGAGGGTTATTGGCTAGGATTTGGCTTTTACACATTATATGTTTAAATATTTGGGGATGGCTTTGCACAAAGTGGGGGAAATGGGGGTTTCTTTGCTTGTTAATGCATTGTATCAGCAGTTATTTCAGTACATGAATACCATTTTACTATATGAAGGCTAATGGAGATGAGCATCTAGGTTCTCATGCCACTTTTTAAATGTCCATACAATCATTGCAAGACATTGAATGCAAAGGGAAACCTCATTGTGCAATTGAGAGCATCAAATTTCTTGAATTTTCAAAATTTAGATGATGGTTTCATGAGAAGAATAATTTCAGTGAAAACCATGTTCAAATTTTTTTTCTTTCTCAATTTGAAATATAAGAAATGATTATTTTTTCATATGTTAATTATTTCCAAATTAGAATTTCATTTCTTCTTGATTCCTGTGTATTTTGATGTGGGAAGTTTATCTTTTGTAATAGAATATTTCTCGGGGATATAGTAAGAAACAACAGAGAAAGCCAAGCCTAGAAGGGTATGCCCTAATAGTGAAAACCATGTTTAGATTTTTTATTTCTTAATTTTAGATATAGGAAATTATTTAATTTTCATATGCTAATTTTTTCCAACTTAAAATTTCCTTTCTCCTCAATTCATGTGTATTTTTATGTGGGGATTTTATTTTTTGTAATGGAAAATTTCTTAAGGCCAAAGGTAAAAACAAAAAGCAAAGTCAAAGGGTGGAGAGGGATTCCCTAACCTACAAATATAGGGCACTCCTCCCAAAGGACTTGATTGAGGTTTTGTATAAATCCCCACTCTTCATCTACATGTCAGGGTTAGGGTTAGAATTTTTTTCGTAAATAACTCCCTATTGTTCAACTACTAGATATTGAATGCCACCTAGAGTTTAGAATCTAGACACATTGTTATTCATAAAATTCAAAACAAGTCTAGTTCATTTTGATTTCATTGTTTGGATTGGGTTGGAGTGGGTCCTTTCTTTAGCTTTATAGAATTTACATAGAACAAGGCTTCTCTAACATGTCAAACTAGGAAACATGAAGTTGAAGCATGTCAAAAACATGAAAATGATAATGTTAATTTTGCAGTGCCTGATACAAGTTCAATACCCTATGAGGGTAGTTTTGTCTTTGCTGAAGCCAAAGCTAAACCTATTCCCAATGGAGAGGAAAAAAGTCATACAAATACTTTTATGGAGTCAAACAACAAATTTACAACCTCCTAAACATAAATATGGTAATATTAAAGTGTTAATTTTATGTAATATGACCATTATCTATAGTGCATCTATCAAACCAAGGAGGAATTCCTCTAAAATTGGGGCTAAATAGGAATAAAATCCTTCTCTTACAAACTTTTTTGATATTAGAAAAAAACATACATCATCATGTACCATACAACTACTAACACTATTAGATTTGGATACAACAGTAGTACCAACATCAACTATTTTTAACAATGTTTCATAGGTTCACAACAATTACAATTGTGTGCATAGATTCTTGTGTATGGATCTCTTATGTGGGGTATCGTTATTATATTTATTATATCCGAGAACCCATAGTTTTTCTTAATTTGGATATGCCCTTTAATAAGAAATGCATGTCATATTTTGGCAATTAAGGGCCATTACTAGATGAGGGTCATTACATCATCAAATTTTAGAGGGAGAAAAATGAAAATATATTTTTTCAAGTCATATTCTCAACTTATCTCCATATGGGTTTACTCAAATTTCAAGCGGAAACACTCATTGAATGCATAAATTGATTTCCCATCTACGGAGTACCCATGTTCCATAATTTCGATGGACAATTCTCCATGAAAAATGAGAAATACATTAAAAACGTGATTGTAAACACAAATTTTCACGTATTTCTCATTTGTGTGTAGCAGGGTCCATCGAAAGTATGCAACGTTTGTACTCCTTGGATGAGGAATTAAATTTTGCATCCAACGAGTACACTTGCTTGAAATTTGAGTAAAAATAATAGAGATAAGTTGAAAATACGAGTCAAAAAAGTAGTTTTATTATTTTATTACTTTTTAATTTTTTTACTTTTTTACTCCAAAAATCGTGAATCATCCCCCATGGTTGACATCATCATATTGAACCTTATTGGTTGTTATAAAGTTTATTTTTTTGTACATTTTTCTTATGAGGCCAATTTTATAGCTCAAAATTCCCCTAATGTTTGTTTTCTTGAAGGGAGATAGGGCCATTCCCATTCAATGATTACAATAATGAGGGAATTTGCCAAAAAGATAGTTGAAGTTGCTTATGCTGCTACAAAGAGGGCATAAAATTTGGATGCAGTTGTGAGTGTAGCTGAACTAGGTAAACGATATGTATCTAAAGCATGAGTCGATATAGCCATGGGTGATCCTGTTCCATTACCACTGAATGTTTTACTTGATGTTGGTCATGATGCTTATTGGAAGATAATCGACGATGATGATGTTCATAGTGAAACACTAGCTCAATAAATTTATGTTAAAAATTACAATATTTTTAAATATTACATTTCAAAGGATAAGAGAGATGTGTTAAAGAATGAAACCTCAAGGAATGCAAAAGAAGACATGAAGGGTCATGCAACGGAATTGCCAAAAAAGGTGTAAAAGGATGTCATACATATTCTAGGTCATTCACAATATCATATCTAGATTGAAAATGATGTGGAAGCTCATAAAGAGAATCAAGTTCTTCGTACAACCTTACTAAATTTACCTATTTCTATTACAGAGACAGTCACCAGGAATGAAATAGTAGCTCTTGAAACTAAGCCTAATTATAAAAAATAACAGGGTTGTATTTTCTTCAAAGGATAATGATCCAGGAGGACATTGTTTCAATATAGATCAGCAGTGAGGTCCAGTTAGCTCCAATATGTTCAATGTTCGGTTCACTATTTATATCGCCACGTCCTCTAGTATTTTGGATGAAATTACCTCGTCATTGTTCGTTGTGATGTCATGGTTGAGTTGGATATCATGGTTATGTAAAATGATGTCATGGTGTGTGGTATTTGTGATGGTGGAAAAATGTGGTATTCATGTGGTGACATGTACCTATGAATTTAATCCTAAGTGGTGGACCTAGACCTAAGTACTAGTCCTGAGTTTTAAGGTTTAAGTGTTAAAAAACTAGCGCAAACCAAAAATATGTTAAAACCTAGTGCATGGTGTAGAAGGGTTTGTGCTATATTACAAGCATGGCAATAAAAAAAAGTTTACAACCCACAATACTTAATCATTAGATGTAACCGTGTCATAACTGCCATACAATGTGAATGTGGTTGGAAGGTTAGCAGTCACCTCAATAGTTAACCTCCAGTAGCTAACCACATTGGGAATGCATGTGAACGGATATCAGGACTGGAACGGGATAACTACAATATTTGCAGATGTCCACAACCATCAGATGAGAGTTTGCATGTGAACAGGCGGAGATAACTATTAGTTGTTAATGCAGGCCGAAACCGCTAGAGTTGACCGCAACCGCTAGAGGCACAGTAGTATTCAAATTCTATATGTCGTTCCTCCATGCTGTTATGATAACCTCCAGGGGTTAATTTTATTATAAATTTCTATTTTTGGTTTTATGAATAAATGCGCAAGGTGTAAAAGATAAACACCATAGCACTTAAACACTAGGTGTCACCATATGAGAAGACCAAGACCTCAAACACCTATGTTTCTCAATCTTATGCCTATTTTGGCATCAAAGGAGTTCAAATACAAACTTATATAAACCATGATTTTTTTTTCATGAACACACATGAGTGACTTTGTATTTAGATTTTGAGAAAGAGAGGTAGTTTTGTTTTCAGTGTTTCTTGGTCATCCAGAGGGGGATTTGAGTGCAGAGACATGTGTTGGAAAGATAGGAGAGAGATATTGTTCTTGTAAGTGACCAGAGGTGCCTGTGAGAATATTCAGTGTGGTCACTTTTATTTTCAAATACTTCCTCAGATCAATCCTAATAAAGCGGACCTGGAGACATAGTCCACGAGGGACGAACTCCATAATCAATGCTTGTTGTCTCTTTTCTATGTTTTCTGCTAAAATTTCATCTTTAAACTATTGTTGGTTTAAGTTGTTAATGTTTTATATTTCATTCATTTTTCCACATTAAGAATTTCAATTAAAAATAAAGTCATGAATGGAAATTAATCAATTCTACCTCATCACATAACTTCAATCACATTCAGATCATATAATTTGGTATCAGAGCGGGTTGTGCTTTGTAGTATTTTTTCCAGTGGATGTTAACCAAGTTATAATTGCAACATGGAGGAGGAATGCCTGAGGAGTTGGATCCAGAAATTGGAAAGAGAAAAGTTGCTCATCAATCGCCGATGACAGAAACTGAAACAGGTGAAACTCCTAAAGTGAAGACCATGGATGAGAATCAAGTTCATAATTTTTTTTTGAACATGAAATAGATGTTGGGAGAAATATACAAAGATAAAAATGTGAGAGATGTAGCTTCTTTGTCAAAGGCATCGAAGAAGGACAAGGGGAAAGGAAAATCCAATAAAACTCCTCCTCCTCAATCATGTCTATCATCATCATCATCTTTTTCTTCTTTTTCTTCTTTTTTTTCAGATTGTCAAACATAAAAGAAAGCTCGGAAATATATTTTGAAAATTGATGTAAAATTTGAACTAATTTTTTATGATGTTGAAATGAACCCATAGAAACTAGATAATTGGATTAAGCAGTTGGAAGTGTATTTTAGGATTCATAACATTTCTAATGAAAAGACAAAAATCTAGTTAGCTACTCCGAGGATGGGGGGGAACTTCTTTAATCTGATGGGAATATATTTAAACCGTAAAGGTAAATTCATCTCCTAATGGTCCAAGTTTTTAAAATAGCTCAGGAAACAATTATATCCATTGGGATACACACAACAAGCTGTTATTGATTGGCATCATTTGTGACAAGGTAAGGGACGTAATGTTCACGAGTTTACTCTGGAGTTTAGGAAGAAATAATTAGCACTTGGTATTCCTTGGGATACACGTGAAACTTTATTAAATTACATTGGGAGTTTGCATTCATATTTTTAGCATATGTTATTGATTTTTAATCCTAATGACTTTGATGAAGTAGGTGTTCAAGCCATACATATCGAATCAGGTGGTATACCATTCAACTTTTCATTGAACACATCCAAATAGCTGGATTCCAAAGACAACAAGAGGAAGATCAGTTCGAAGGGAAAGAAGAGAACGACAAATCAGAAGCAAGGTTAAATACCTACGTGTACTCACTGCCAGAAGATCTAACATGATGAAGCTAGATGTTGGAAACTTTACCCGGAACATAGACCGAAGAAGTTCCAAAAGAAGAGAGGTGAAAATAAGGCTAATGCAACAATCCAACAAGACTTCAGCTCCGATTCAGGTGATGAAGGGAAAATAACCACAATGGTTATGATAGGTAAAAATTCTAAGATTAGTTCAAGTTCATGTACTTCTGCTTCTTCTTCAAACATTATCATCTGGATGAAAGTAAAAGAGTTGAGTTATTTCACATAAGGGTAACTTCTAAGCACACGAAAATACATACATTTTTTGACAGTGGACCACAAGAAAATTTAATATATGAATCATTAGTTAAGAAATTGGGTTTAGAGACACCTAATCATCCAATACCATACCCATTAGGTTGGATAAAGGAACAGACTCAGATAAATTTAACAAATTAGTGTCGTTTAAAATTTTCCATCCCAATTAATTACATTGACGAAGTGGATTTATATATGACATCGTTATACATATGTGGAATAGTGCTAGGGAGACCTTATCTCTATGATCATGATACAATTTTTCATAGGAAAGAGCATAAGTATCATTTTAAGAAATATGGAATTGAATACATCATTCGAGAACATAAAGTCAAAACTCACTTGGATTTAGATAATGCTAATCATATGAAGAAACTAGTAAGTTCAAGTAAAATATATATACTCATGGTTGTAAGAGAACAACATAATGATCTTCATGATGCTTTTTCAGGTTGTGAATCTTAGTTTAAATATAGTTTGGTTAAATTGTTAGATTCATTTCAAAGTCTATTTAAAGATAAAAAACATCTACCTCCTAAACGGGAAATACAACATGAGATATAGTTGATGTCTGATTCCCCTCTTCCTAATGTCAAAATTTATTGCATGTCAGTAATAAAATAGAGAATGAATAAATAAAGAAAAAAATTCAAGCGCTGGTTGAAAAAGTTTTATTTTGACCCAGTTCATCTCAATTTGGTTCACCCATAATTTTAGTTCCTAACAAAGACAAGACATGGAGAATGTGTGTCGACTTTAGGGCCTTAAATAAAATAACAATCAAGAACAGGTATACTCTTCCTAGGATAGATGATTTACTTGACCAGTTGAAAAATGTTGTCTATTTCACTAAGATGGATTTTCATAGTGGGTATCATCAAATTCAGATAGCAGAAAATGATATCTGGAAAAATGCATTCAAAACTAGGCAAGGACTATTTGAGTGGTTAGTAATGCCTTTTGGTTTCTATAATGTACCAGCAACTTTCATGCATGTTATGAATGATGTATTTCGTCCATACATTGATAATTTTTTCATAATCTACTTAGATGATATCCAGATATTCAGTTTGAGTAAGGAAGAACATGTTACACATGTTAAATAGGTTTTCGAAGTGTTGCACACGGAAAAATTATACATTAAACTGCCAAAATGTGAGTTTGGAAAAACTTCACTGGTTTATCTTGGTAACATACTAGTTTGAGGTGGTCATTTAAAGATAGATCCAACTAATATAGATGTGATTGTTAAGTAGCGAAGACCAAATAATGTAACCGAAGTTAGAAGTTTTGTAGGTGTAGTTCAGTTTTGGAGAAAATTTATTGCTCAGTTTTCTATGATTGCATCACCATTACATGATTTAATAGGATCTAAAGTTTCCTTTCAGTGGGGAGGGAAACAAAAAAAAAATGATTTACTTAAGCAAAAAATTATCACAGCACCAATCTTAGCTTTACCTAATCTTCAACAGCCATTCGAAATTGAAACAGATGCAACTGGTTATGCAATGGGTGCAGTCTTACTTCAAAATGGGAAACCAATTTGTTTTCATTCTGAAACTTTTTCTAAGGAATTAATCAGTTATCTGACATATGATAAATAAATTTTTTCTTTGGTTGAAAGTGTAAAGAAATGGAAACACTACATAATGGGTAACAAAACAATGATTCAAACATATCTTCATTTTCTTCAATACCTTCAGTCACAGACTAAGTTGCAAAAATCTCTCCATTGTAGATGGATGGGATTTCTTCAGCAATTTCACTTAGTAATTAAGTAAAAGAAAGGTGTAACAATCAAAGTAGTTGATATGATGTCTAGACCATATTTGAATGCTTCATTAGTACTATTGAATAGTTCATTTAAACATGAAATTTATGTATAGCAGTACAATACTGATGCTGATTTCAAAGATATTTAGGAATTTCTAACTCATGGTACTCAAGGTGGAAGAATTCAATTTCATATTTCATGAAAGGTTGTTATATCATCTGGGTAAGTTGTACATACCACAGACAGAAAGGGCGCATGTTATTCGGGAAGCACATTCTTCTCGAATTGCAGGACATTTTGGCATAAGAAAGACTATGGAAAAAATTCAAAGGTATTTTTACTGGCCTTGCATGTATGAAATAGTTGTGAATTACATTAAGGGATGTGTGATGTGTTCGACAAGCAAGCCAAGCAATCGCAATATTAGTTTTTACATGCCACTTCTAGTTCCTTTGCGACTATGGGACATCATTTCCATGGATTTTTTTGGAGGACTGCCTATGTCCAGGAGAGGTCATGATTACATGTATGTCATGGTTGATCGATTCAAAAAGATGTGTATTCTTGTTCAGTGCAAAAAAAAACTAACTGCCGAATAGACGACATAAATGTTCTTTCAACAGGTATGGGTTAATTTTTGGTTGCCTACTTCTATTATTTCTCACCGAGAAACTCTCTTTTTAGGAGAATTTTGTTCCACGTTTCTTGAACTCATGGACACAAAGGTAAAGAAGAGAACATATTTTCATCCACATACCAACGGAGAAACATAAGTGGTGAATAGGACAGTGATACAATTCTTCCAGGTTACTGTAGTAAACATCCTAAGTTGTGGGATGAATCTTTACCTTATGTGCAACATGCTTAAAATTGAGCCTTACATTCTTCGACTCATTGGTCACAATTTGAAACATGTTTGGGGTATCTACCTATTGGCCAGATAAATTGATCTTGTGGAAAATATCGATCTCGCTAGTGCCAGAAGACAATCTAGCAACAAACGAACAACTAAGTTTTTCTCTCACTAAATATATTCGTTTTACAAGTAAATGCTATGAAGGTGTCGATCCTACCTTAGATCCAAATGCTTATTTGAGGTCATACTGCTTCCGTCGCATCAATAATCCTTCCGTTGCAAAAAGAGTTCTTTCATCGCAACAATAATTCTTCCGTCGTGACAAGATTTCTTTCGTCGCAACAATAATCCTTCCGTCGCAACAAGAGTTCTTTCGTCGCAAGAAAGTGTCGTCTTTCGTCGCAACAAAGTGTCGTATTTTGTCACAACAAAGTGTCATCTTTTGTTGACCTGAAATCACAAACAAGAAAATATTAAATAGCACCTATATAACAAATAATTATAAAACATACCTATTGTTAGAGTCGGTATCTTCATCCCTCCATCAGAGATCAAATTTCTCTTGTTGCATTTCATTTTAGGTGTCTCATTCATTTCAGCTAGTTGTATTCCATTAGGAGCATGGATCATCTGACGGTAGGGTCTTGTCACTCATATCCCTCATGTTATGTACCTACTGGCCTTGGCCTAGTTCTGTTCATCAAAATTCATCAAAATCATTTACAGCCATTTACAGTCATGTTTGGTCTCTTGGTTAGCAAAGAGTCATTTTAGGGTTTTTTAGTCTCATTAGGTCTAGGGTTTCGCTAATTTAGTCTAAAAAATGACTAATAATGTTAGAAAGCACATGAGGAAGCTTCAAATAAGGTTTCAGTGCAAAAATTTCATCATCATAATGCTTGATAATGATTTTTCTTCAAAACTTTGTTTTGAAGAAAAATTGTCTGTTTCATCTTTTGTAATAAATGCAATGTAATTTTCAAAGTTTTTTCAGTTGTCAAGTACTTCAGGCACAGCCCTGGTCACCTTTTCCAAATCTCCATGCCAGCTATCCCTGCAGAGACAAACAAGAAGTTCTTCATCAGTCAAAAGAATAAAGGAAACAAAAACAGAGTTCATTTAAAAAAGTGCCAAAGTTTGCAACATTAGAAAGTGGGTTTGCCCAAATGAAAAATAAAATTCTTTGATATATATAATATATTTTCATATTAAAACCCCATTTACATGCCAAGAGACAAGAGTGAAGCCAAGAAAATCATGGAGGAGTGAAGCAGTTGTTTGAGGGTGGACTGTGTGTTGAATTTGGTTGTGCGATGCACTGGGCAACTGGCGCGGCGCACTGGCTAAGCGCGGTGCATAGGGCCGATCTACACTATGAAAATTTGAACGGTCGCGGCGCACTGGCTGAGCACGACACACTAAGCAGTGGTCACGGCGCATTGAGCCGACACCCAAATTTTTTTCATTGCCTCCAAAAAATTTCAAAACGATTCGGCCTCCTTTGCTCCAAGTTTATGAGACTTTGTAATTTCTATTAAGCAATGTTTGGTGTTGATTGATATTGAATATGAGATTTTTAATGCCAAAAAATTAAACCCTATCTTCTTGTTAATAATTTCTCTCTTAGGGTTTGAAGTTGGTGTTTTAAAATAGTTTTGTGCCACATACTTCATTCCGCACCTTGTTTTCCTCCCCCCCACTGTTATCTCATCATTGAAGTCCATTTCCCATCTCCCTACCTCTCTAAAAATCACTTACTCCTAAGCCCCATTTCCCTATCCCTAAGTCATTTCATTTCATATCACTCTCCCTTTCCCATCTCACTTATAAAAATTCCCAAACCCCAAGTTTCCCAAACAGTCAATTGGCTGTCCCTACACCTCAGATATCATTTGATTGAGGTCCATTGTTCCTACTACCCTATTTTTCCACAGTCCCTCTCTTACCACCATATATTTGGCAATTGAAATAAAACACCAAATTCTCATTTTCATCTCATACAAGCCAACATACACCTTGCATGGACATCATGGAGACAGACACTGATACATCATATGACAGAGATAGTGATTCTACCACTGAGCTACATGCACCTATAAGGCATCGTAAAGGTGGTAGACATGTGAGAGAGGAGCCCACCTCATTGACTCAATTCTAGGCTTGCCCACTTGCCATGGCATGTTTTCGAGAATAATCATGTTTTCAATATTGTGAAATGATTGCTAGGACCCATTATCATCAGTAGTTGGCTCGTTTGTTTGTATTACATTTACATGATGGTCAGGTAACTCTTGCTGGTGTAAATTTCACTTTGACACCGGAAACCATCTCTCAAGCAACTGGAATATCGAATGTGGGTGAACAGTGGAACAAAAGACAACAAGTGGATAGAGTGCATTATGAACCATATATCAGGCCTAGCTTTGTGAGACAACTTAGCCGAGTGTTTCCTTTCAGGTTTTTGAAGGAATATTATGAACCTCTGATGAAACTCATTATCAGATACTTCAATTGTGAGGGCCGGTTTTCACGCCTCTATGCCTATCATATCAGGTTATTGATGCATTTCACCAGAGTGAGGATGATGAACATTCCTTATTTCATGTGCCAGAACATTGAGAGAATGACCACTCTTGTGCAGAAGAAAACTCTCGAGCAGTAGTACAACAATATTTATCACTATGCACTCATCAAGATTGTGGTTGTACATCAGCTTGGATTGCAGGGTATTTCATGGGAGGATTTCATTTCCCATGACTTCTTCACAGCTCCTCAGGTTCCTCCAGAGGTTTTCCATGATGCAGGTGAACCTTCACATCAGTATGGAGGTCAGGAGGCAGAGACTACTAATGTACCGACATGTGTCACTTATCAGAGAGGCACTAGAGTATGATTTGCAGTAGCTCGGTGAGTACTATCTCCACTGGGGGTGGAAGGGGTCTTGTTTATGTCATCAGCAGCACAGGTAAAGGTACATGACAGAGGTAAGAGGCCTATGCAGGATGAGGGGCCTTCAGGAGGCCAGGATACTGATTTTATACTTATTGATGAGGATTTGAGCTCTCCAAGCTCGAAGTTGAGAGAGACTATTCAGGAGAAGAAGGCTGAGATAGATACCTTGACCGTCAAGTTGCAGAGAGCCCAATGGATTATAAAATACTTGGAGCAGTGAAACAAACATTTGGAGGATCAACAAACAATCATGGAGTTTCAAAACATCCATGAGAACCGGCAAGCTGCTCAAAGAAGCCAAACCGAGATGACACCCATTGAGCGGGAGATTGAGGCTGATAGAGAGACTTGGCTTGAGAGGGTCAATACTCATATTGAGAAGCTATTGGAGAATTCCAACAAGGAAAAGAACAAGCTCAGACACATGAAGAACCATTATTGGGCACGAAATCATGTTTGGAAAGCGAGGATCAAAATCCTGAAAGCAAAGCTAAGGAGGGCACTAAAGCATCGAAAAGGCATGATAGACTCCAAATTTTGGCCGAAGCTTCTTTGGCCTAGCATAGTGCTTGATGGTGGAAATTCAGCCCAAATTTCAAGAAATTTGGGAAAAAGTTTGTCAATTTTGAATTTTTTGGCCTTAACACAGATTTTCCTGCCCGACGTGTAGCGCCACTTGGCACGCGCTTATAATTGGTAGCTCTTTTGGAGGAAAATTTTGCATTTCTAAATTTTTCATCAAAATTTATGCATGCCTATCCATTACCTAAGGATTTTGACAATTTTTGGGATGCCTAAAGGGTCAAAAACACCCTAAAAATGACCTTTCTGCCACTTTTTGGACACACAGGAAGCAGTGTTGGGAGATTTGATTTTTGGAGGGGAAAATTGCAACCAAATCCAGAAATTCAACTTGGGTTGGAAGTTATACAGGCAGATCTTTCCAACAAGATATCCTGCACTCAATTTGGACTTCGGGAAGGCCCTCAAAATCACCCTCAAAGTTGCGCTACGCATAAAGATTTCAGGCACGGCGCATTGGGAAATTTGGCCTAGTTTTCACTCAGCAGCTCATTTTTTTGCCTAGTTTTGGCTAGTTTGACTTTTTCATGTAACTCTTGATGTAAATTGATGTAATTTCATGACTTTGATGTAATTTTGGCACATTTTTACTCATCCTAGAATATTCATTCACCAAAAATTGAAATGTAAGTGAATGAATCAGTTTCCCATCATATAGAGGCAAGTTGTTTCATTGCCTATTTTCCAGTTCTTAGTTTAGATATGGTTGAAACAACTCCTGGAATGGTGAGATTGACCCCTAGAGGCATGGGGATGAGTTAGGCTTGTCTATATCATGTAATTCATCAGTCATTTTCAGGGTTGAACACTTGGGATTGCTTGGCACTTCATTGTACATTTCATCTCTGCAATTTTGGCAAAGGAATAAACCAGGGTTTGTAGCACTCTTTGGGATCCATGTGGCTCTGTTTTTTGATGGTGTGTTTCTCTATGTTATTGTAAGTTCATTGATGTTTTATGTGTATCATTTCCCTTATCCTTTCTTCTTAAATTAAACAAATGAGTGATAAAGGTGGAATTCATTAGATTGCTTTGGTTTGCCTTGAGTTTTGTTTAATTTTCCATGTTTTCATCTATTTGAAGAGGATTATTGAAAGCCTCTTGCCCTATTTAGCTCATCACCGGTCTTAACTATCCATTCGTTCAATTCAAATCATCAAAACAATTGCCTTCCTTGCCCCATTCAGAACTCTGCAAAAACTAGGCCTCATCCCCAGACCCAAAATATGCCTTTCCCTTTGATCCAACAAAACCCCCAAAATAAAATAAAATCCTTTTACTTATATACCTAGCCTCAAATCAACATTTATTTCAAGTCATCTCAAGCCTTATTGATTATCTTTGCCGAGATTGACCCGGAGAGAGCCCTCTCCTGTTCTGCTAGGGCTAGCTACCAGACTGAGCGTGGTTTGATGTTACCTTGAACTCTGCCTTCCTTCAGCCTGAGGTAGATTTAGGAAATAACACCTATCATAGTGATCAATGAATCTATTAAACAAATGATAAAATGATAGATTATTGAAATAAACAATCAAACGACAATTTATTGTGAAAAACAAAACTTGATTGTATTAATCTTAAAATAACAGAAGAACCTTACAACCTTATCCTTGATGTTGAATAGGCTTTCCCGGGGTCCAAAGAAGGAGTCTCCTCTACTTTGATAAGTCTTGAACTCTTCCTCTAGGAGCACATAGAGGTATGTGATCTTTCCTCTCAAAATCTCAGCAGAAAGAAGTCTAAATCTCAACAGCACTTCAACTCAATCACACATAAAGCTTCAACTCCCTTTGAGGCTACCCAATGCCTCTTTTTATAGAGTAGATGAGGAGGTTAGGGTTCCACCTATGAAGGGATAGAATCCTCCTTCAAAGGGACAGGCTCCTCACATCAAGGGATTAGTTCCTTAAGGTGTGGGATACATGCACCTTATTAAAGCGTACTCATCCCCAAAAATTCTCTTCTAGAAGCTTCTATAATTGACCTCAAATGAGCTTTTTATCTCTTTTTTTCTCGCTTTTTTTACTTTGAGAAGGTTATGCAGGCATTACAAGGGAAAACTGCGTTCTGGAACACAGGTAAGCAGTGTATTACCTACGTAACCAAGCCAGGAACGTAGGCAGGCTTCATGTTACCTGCATACCCAGGGTTTTTGAGCTTTTTAGGGTTTTGTCTCTTGTTTTAGGGCTTGACATGAGGAGTAAAGGCTGTAATACTTGTAGTAGAGGTATGTATGAGTGTTAATGAGCTCATACAGTCAGCAGAATGTCAGGATGACAGTTTTTAGTGCAACAGATTGCCCCCTAAAGGGAAAAGTCTGGAATAGATGAAGATGAAGTCTGTTATGTATGAAGAGTGAAGTACTTTATCATTTCAAGGATCATCCTGTGGACACCCTAGTCGAAACCTGTAAAAACATTCAATGAAAAATATATATATGTAATCATATCATCACTGAAGTAGGAATTCCCATACTCATATCAAAACTAACTAGAAAACTGATTTAAGTTGTTCTGATACAGGAATGATTTTCAATACCACTAGTATAAAATGGCTAATTATTTACTAAAAAAATGACTAAAATTTTCATATAAACAACTATTTTTCGGTCGGTGACCAATAGTAGCTAATTTACAGTATCTTATAACGCGACCAACTTTTGGTTGTTTTTAGCTTAGTCATTAATTGGTTATCTCAATTTTGTTGTCTAGTTGTATATTTGGTCATTAATTTAGTCACTGATTTAGTAATTGATTTGATCATTAATTTAGTCATTGATTTGGTCATTAATTTGGTAACTGATTTGGTCATTAATTTAGTAATTGATTTGGTCATTGATTTAATCATTGATTTAACCTTTGATTTAGTCATTAATTGTCGCAAATAATGACCAAATATAAAACAAAATATATTACTATATGATCACCCGAGAAAACCAATTAATGACCAAAGAAATATGACCAAAATGTTGGTCATGTTATAAGATACTGTAAATTAGCTACTAATAGTCATATATATGGAAATTTTAGTCATCGTTTCAAACCAATTAATGATCGAAGAAATATGATTAAATTTTATTCGTGTTATAATAAACTATAAATTAGCTACTAATAGTCGTATATATGCAAAATTTAGTCGTCATTTGTAGTCACAAATTTATCATTTGTAGTAGCCATTTATTCATTATATAAATGACTAATTTAGTAGTTTATATTCATTTCATTTACTTTCATTAATAATCATTATAAATGACTAATTTAATCGTATATTCATTTTATTTATGTTCATCATTAATCAATATAAACTATTAATTTAGTAGTTTTAAATTCATTTTTTGTTCATTATTAATCAACATAAATTAATTTGTATGATTTAAAAAATGTCATACAATATGCATGTTCATCTAATATGAAAACACAAAATCACATATTTTAATTACAATACTAAACAATATCAAGTGCAACTATAAATAATTTCAACCACATAAATTATATTATATGAAATGTTAAAGTATTACAATATGATTTTCCAACTTAATATTGGATGGACTACAATTTACACATGAAATGGTGTTTCATCACTTCAAAACATTATCGTTGTGTTTTCAAAGCATTGCAGGTGAATTCACCAACTCTGAAGACTTGACCATCGGCCTTTATATGTGTCTTATGTAGGATATTGGCTCTAACAGTATCACTGCACCAGTTCTCCTCTCTCTCTCTCTTTTTGCATTTGTCGCTCCAATGTTATTGCTCCCCTCCATTTTCAATTCATGCTTCTTACCATCAATACTGAGTTCATTTTCTGAAAGAAAAAGAAGATAAAATGCAGAGTGTAAAACATGAAAGACAATGAACACTAGAATATAAACTAAATTGGACTATAAATAGTTTATACAACATATACCTCAACATCAGCAATGTCAAAGCCATTTTTCCCCATACAAGTAGGAAACTTGAACAAATTTTCTTCATTGGGGTGATAATTGCCACTATAATGTGGGTAGATAACCTGTATAAACAAAGAAAATAAAATATCACTATATATAGAAAATAACACCTTAGTGAATTAGTATTCAACTTTCAAGGAAAGCTTAGGAACAATCATGTCAAATAAGTTATATGCTAAAAATCTCCAGCTGTAGATAACTTGTGAAAACAAATAATCTTAGGTGTGATGTTTAATCCTTGTCATTTTATTCACAACAAAATTTCATTTTCTAACCCATGAACTTATTCAAGTATATATACAACATATACTCAAATAACAACATGAAAGTAACTTTTTCTGATAGTCATGAAAATATTTTAATACAAAATAGCTATAAGGATTCCAATCAATATAGTGTAATACTAATTTCATCTTCAAGCTTTGGTTGTTGTATAAATAGACATGGTACTAAGTATTTTCAATTTCATAGATAAAAGACAAAACAAAATCAAAAGAAACATCCAAAATACAATCAAACAATAAAGAGAGGATAACATGGAATGGGAATTGCAATTATAAAAAATTGTTTACCTATCCACTGATGTCGTGTCTGGCATTCATAAAACATTTTCTTGCCCAAAATAACCATGAGGTGAAATAATCACAACATTAAAAACCATAGGAATTCCTACTAGAAACATTTCCAAAGTTGATGGCTTGGGTGTCTAAGCAATCTCTAAGCGAATGAACCATATCCAAGACGTGATATGCATCGTCTCCCCATCCTTTTTCCAATCACATTTCTTGTAACCTGCCCATAGCAAAGACAAGTGACAATCAAACAAAGACATTGTCATTTGTTTTTATCTTTATATCTATAAAATTTGAATCTGATTTGTTTCATGAACATATTAATTCATATTTAAAGCCTTCCTGACATATGAGAAAGTATCAATCAAATAGGACATCAGAAAAATCGACCTCAATGAGGCCCTCAAACAATTTCTACAATATCAATATTTTTCTTGTTGTGATATCTTGGGTACAAAAAATAACATATCTACAAAAGAAAAATGCATATATTACTTATGGTCAAACTTTGTATATGGTGTGTTCTTAAGTAGTTTTTTAAGATGTTCCTCTGCCTTTACCAAAGTGAATTGTAGCTTGGTTAAAACGTGTATCCTTTCATTCAGCATCAATTTTTGCAAGATAAATGTCACACATTATTCTTTCACATTTCTCAACATGCTACATATGATAAATTGAAAGTCGCATAAAACCAAGAGCAAACCCTTTTCTAACCAAAACAAACAAACAAACAAACAATGTCTCTAATAAAACTTCATTATAATATTAGAAAATTAAAAGAGAGTGGACCATTTTTGTTGTTTGAATTTGCCTATTTTTTTTATGAAAGTGCTCGAGCTTCAAGAACCAACAAATGTGAGGGAAGTTGTAAATGTGAAAAAAATTATGTTGACCTAATTTGTAGACTTCTTCAAAATTATGTGAATGATGTCATTTTCGGATGTGGTAAATCTCATACTAAGAAATGGCATGTATTCTAATAAATTACGTTGCAATGACTACCATGGGCCTCCACGGGTTATAGGTCCTTAGTATGTTAATCTTGATGATGAAAGAGAGATGGCAACGATAAGTATGGGTGGTCCTAGTTTTTATGGTGGATATCTTCAAACCAAGGTCGTCATCTCAATGAACCTCGGTTCTGACATGATAAACCTAGATCTGGTCTTCACCCAATTTCACTCCATCATACTTTGTCAAGAATCAAGAGGACATAATGTTCCTTCATCTTATAATAGGGTTGCTTTTGAGGTTAAGCTTATCCAAACCAAATGGATTTTTTGGCTCCAAGAGATATGGATAATTTAAATTATAACAATTATATGTTTTTTTTCCAAGATTCAAATGTAAGGATACATTTTATGGATTTTATTAATAAATAAAATGATAGAAATAATCCATGAGGAGAATCTACAGGTCATTGTGATTAGGGAAATACTCCGAGATAATAAGACTATTTAGGTTCAAATCAAAGATGGTGTTGATTCTTGTAGCTCCTCAGTTGTTGGTATTTTTTAAGGTAGGAATTTTAGTTCTTCAAGGGTGGGGTCCTTCAACATAGTTGCATCTACCTTGGTCATATCACCCAAAAGCAAAACATAATCAGCAAAGAGTAAATATGCCAAGTTTAAGGAAAATCCTATTTGTATAGTTGTCAAGCTTATAGTTCTTTTTTACTCTGTTATAACTCTGTTGAGACCACCTAGTCTACAGTAAAAAATGGTAGAGGAGACATTAGTCATACCTACCCATGGTCTCTTGTAGGCATGATAGAAGAATAGGCTGATCCATTAATTAGAATTGCACATACATTGAGGAAAGACAATTCATTATCTAGTTAAGAAATTGCACATTGAACCCTATATGGATGAGTAGCCCTAAATAAATCCAATTTTCTCTATCATATACCTTGGAAAGACAAAATAACATTTCTTGTAATTTTTTGGTTTCAAGTTATAAATCCCTTCTTGGGAAACTCCTATTTCGTAATGGATTTGTTTCCCAGGAAGGATGCAAAAATGTTCTAATGACATGGAATCAACTTAGTGGATTTTGACCCTACATAACCAAGGAACTCAGGTGCCTTGGGCACATCAATAGTAGCATCCTCCAATGAAAATATTACAATCTCCAACCTGGAAACATCAAAAATATATGTAGTTATAATTCATAATCGCAAGTGACCATAGACTATAGTAGTCCCTAAATAAATTCAAACTTGAATAAGAACAAACACAAAATTTCACATTACCCTTCAGTAATTTGTCCTCAATTTAGCAAGAAAGGCTCAAACTTGCATCAATGTGTAAGTAGATTCCAAAAAATATCAATTTCAACATCTTTCCTAAAAAAAGAATCTAATATCCAAAGTGAAACCATAGTTGAATGGAACAATGGTGCTTTAATGTCATATACACAAAAATTTACCTGATTCAAATCTCTCACACTAGATGGTATGTCATGCAAAATTAAGAAAAATTCAGGGAAAATTGTCGACTTCTCTAAAAGGCATAATGAAAATGCATGGAATATTTGTAAAGGAATGCACCTGTAATATTTTTTGATTGCCATTTCAGCCTTTTTCCTAAGTTGAACCTCAATGAGTTGTGAAATCAAAGTTCTTTGAGAAGAATGTTCTTACAGTTAAAATTCAACATTTGCAGTCTTCCCACTTCTGTCACCTGATGAGTATGAATTATTAAGCTCTCTTATGTCATTATCCAAAAAAATTTGTTCCTGGACACATGATTTTGCAAATAAAGGCTTTTCTGCAGCATAAGTCCTTGTCAAAAATTCATCCCTCATACAACTGGCAGCCGGTCAGAACTACAACCTAAAATCGAACCTGCACCTGTTCATCTATTACTCAGGATGTGAATGATGGAATATCTGATAGAGCACTCTTAGCATATGGCAGAGGTTGAGCCCTCCCTCTTATTCCTTTTCCAAGACCTCCCTTAGGACCAAGAGTCAAGTGGCCATCATCAGAAGCTCTGTGTGTTGAAGGGCTTGGCATAGACTGATTTTCAAATTGAGCCCTATCCAGAATCTGAGCATCTTGACTGGTGAATCCATAGTCATGTGGTCCCATATGGGGTTGTGGCCCTTTAATCCCACCCATATGTGGAAGTAAACCCATCTGTGCACCTGCCATGTAAGGTGGCATTGCAAGCCCTCTTACACCATGATCAAGTGGTGTCACAAGTATCTGACCTGAATGTCCCATATTGGTACCTCAAGATTGACCTCCCTGTCCATGTAGTTCTTGAACAACATCCCAATGAACTTCCTATATTACCTTGGGGCCCTCAACTTTCTTCCTTTGTTGCCATCCATTCCTCCTCAGATCAATCAAATCCCTCAACATGAACCTCAGCCTAGAGGGAGGCCCTTGGTTATTGAAAATTTTTGTCATCCTATCAAAGTAAGCATCAATATGTTCCTTGGCCTTTGACAGGTCAATCATATGACCAATAGTGCTCATCAATTTGCACAAAACTTCAAAATTTTCCTCCTCTAGATTTTGAAATTCACCAATTAATTTCTTGATGCATGCATGCATAATTCTTTCAGTCAATACACTTTCTTTATAAATCTCACTAATAAACCTTATATTTCCTAGCATTCATCGTCATGTTGCAACCTTCTTATCCCATCTTTCTTCTGCTAAAAGCTTTTTTCACCGTGTTCTTCTACTTTCTTAGCCTCTGGCTCTTCTCTTTCATATTTTTCAATTCTTCCTAACATTTGTTCAAAATAACTCGCTTGAAAACAACCTTCTTGTTATCTTCATAAAATTTTGGTATTCCTGCTGCAAGCTTAAAACTGAATTTTGCATACATTTCAAAAAAATCCAGCTCCATCAAGGCTTTTTCAAATATTTGAGATATTATACCATGAACACATGATGCCAAGTCAATGTTCACTTCTTTTACTTGTTCAAAAAGTTTCTCAAAGTTTTGGGGCATTAATTTATTAAGGATGGATTTAATTTGTCTTTGTTTCAACTGATCCTCATCAGAAACCTTGCCCACTTCATATCGGTTCTATGATATATGAATTGTGGGTAGAGAAATATGTGGAGGAGGAATCGAAACCTTCTGTGAACTAGAAGCACGTTGCCACCTATCAGCATAAGAATTATTTCTCACTAGTCCAACTTGTGGAAGTGGTGCTTGCACATAAGGTCCTCCAGGAAGGATGACATTCATACTCATTTGTGTTGCACAGGTATTTATTGCAAAGAAATTATTATAGCCTTGGCCAGGTTGAAACACAACAGAGGAAGCACCAAGATCTGCATCCATCCACATATCATAGCCATCAGCAAAAGCATCCACCGGCTTGGCCCATCTATCATCATCCAAACTGGCCATATTGCTCCCACGACGTTCAAGTAGATAATTCCCACTTAGCTACCTGTCAAGTCCTCTTGTAGTGCTTGCTAATGCACCAGCCTCTCCTACATGACTTGTAAGTGCTTGGGAATTTCCAAGTAATTCAATAATGTATGGACAAATTTCAAAATGATTTGGTAGATCTTTGCACTGGTCCTTGATTGTCAACAAAAAATCTTTAGAGTACTTTATTTCTCCTGAACATTTAGTAACTAAAATAGCTACTTAATTCATAGGAGTTGAAAGCTTGACTGCATCTTCCCAATCATCCACTTCTTTCAGGACTTGCTTCTCAAGCTCTTTTGAATTATTCTTAATCTTGACAACATTGGTTACTATCTTGGATGGTTCTAGAAGGTTCACATCTTCCTCCTCCTCTTGAACCTTATAAGCATTATATAAATCCCAGTGGGAGCTACAAAATTTGCCTTACTGGAAAAATCCTTCTTTTTCTTCTTCTTGTTGACAACTACTACCTTGGCAGCATCACCAATATTTGCAAAATTATTTTTCGCAAAAACATTGGAAGAACTTTTATTCTCCTTTTCTATCAATCTAGCTACTAAATCCCACTTGCCTTCACTTTCAACAGGAAAAGATGACACCTAAATTTGAGGAGACATTTCAAAAATATCACTACTAGTGGTGGATACTTGACCCTTATCTTGTGAGTCAATTGCCTTCACATTGGCAGTTGAACCTTCCCCAAGTACTTTAGCACTATCATGGTTAACCCTACCTTTGTTTCTATATCCAGAATATTTTCTGCAGTCAAAAAATTTGTTACCAGACAGAAAACTTGGTTTTTCCTCCAAAATAGCCATATCAGCATTAGGGAGGATTGTTGTAGCTTCTGATTGTAATTCCCATTCAAACACCTTGCTTGTATTTGTTGTTGACTACTCAGATACAACTAACAATCAATGTTACATGGGGACTCGCCCCTCCACCTAGGGGTCTAGAATCCTCACCCCCTCGCGCTTCAAGGTCTTGGGGACTTCTAGGGGACATTTCCCGATGCCCCCAAAAATCAAGAAATTAAGAGGGGCGTGAAAGGGGACATTTCCTCATATTGAGGGGTCTAGGGTGCTTTAGGGAGCGTGAGGGGGCGTGAAGGGGGAGGGAGGGGATGAGAGGGGGTGTGAAGGAGGCGGGAGGGGGTGTGAGGGGAAGGGAGGGGGCGTGTGGGGCCCACAATTAAAAAATGAAAATTTTTAAATGAAAATAAATAAATAAATAAATAAAAACATTTTAATAATCGATTGTTTAATTAAATTATTTTTTAGGTTTCATTTGTTTTCATTGTATCATTGTATCATCCGCACTTAGCATTTTCTGCCCAACCCTTAGCACTTGCAGCCCATAGCACTTGTCGCAATTGCCAGAAGAAGCCTGCAATAGCCCTCAGCTTGCTACCCGCAATCGGAAGAAGTTATGTTTTATGTTTTATGTTTCACTGTTTCAGACATAACTTTAAACTTATTTGCTTTTAATTTTTAATATTTATGTTTCAAACTTGAGTTGTAAACTTCAATTTAAAGTTTATCTTGAATATTGATATAATATCATATATGTCACAACTCATATGATATCTTAAACTTTATTTTCATTGTACATTGTTAGTAGTTACAATAATTATTATACAGTTACAAAGTTACATATGAATCTATGATGTATGTTTTAACTTTTAACTTTTAAATTTGTTTCAGTTAGATGATTCCTCATTCATCGATTTATAATTTTTATATTTTATCATTTATGATTTATCTTTCATGATGTAAGTGTATGATGAGTGTATATACATTCCTTGCAAAAATAAAAAAAATACAGTTGCATTATAAATATTTATTATTAAATTTTAAATGATATATCATATATAATATTATAATATTATATATATTTTTATATTTTATAATTTTTATGACCTTTTATAATTGGTAGGGAGCATAGGCCGCTCCCTCGCCCCCTTGCTCCCACCTCCAGGGGACTTGGTGGAACATTGCTATTTAGAGTGTCGTTCAACACAATATAAGTTTACGATTTTTGTATATAACTTATTTATGCCTTGTAACATGTTTGTGGATATTTTTATCTAATGGAAATGATTATTTCTTATAGATTCTCATTTAGCTGCTACTTGTTAGCTAGTGTATTTTTTCATTTCCACTGCAATTATTTTTGTTTCTTGAACTTTTTCTTACAAGCTTCTGCTCGTTGTCCTTTGTTTAATATTTATTTGAAACTATGAGAATATTAAAGTGGATGAATATATTTATACTGGAAATTGGTTTCATGCAACTATGCATTTGCAGACAGTAGCCAGAGATGGTTGTCTTCACTTTTAGTTTGAAAACTGAGTTACGATAGGTTTTCCCGATGTTTTAAAGAAATATGCATAAGAACATTCTCTTTTCAAATTTTGTATTAAATATTATATAGGATTTAGAACATATGAAGGCAATAAAAGTTCTAATTTTCTTGCTTCTAGCATCAATAATTTTGGATTCATATGTTATTTTGAGTAATAAAATTATCTTTTTTTTTTATTTCGGCTTACATTGAATTGTTTGAAGAAAATATTATCCAAATACCAGCTTGGTTTTCCTTCAACTCCAAAGTTTTATGTCTTCTAGTGACAATAATTTTGGATTCATATGTCATTTTTAGTAATAAAATTATCTTTTCTTATTTTCAGGCTTACATTGAATTGCTTGAAGAAAATAATATCCAAATATCAGCTTGGTTTTCCTTCAACTCCAAAGATGGTGTGAATGTAGTAGGTGGAGACTCCTTCACAGAATGTGCTGCCTTAGTTGATTCATGTCCAAACGTGTTTGCTATTGGCATTAATTGTAACCCACCTTGTTTTATTCATGGATTGATCCTTTCGATTTAGAAGTAGCATTTTTTCCCTCTGATTGACTAAACTGGGTCCCTTCATTTTCTTTGTTTCTTAGAATGATGATATCAATGTTTAACATCAAATCCAAAATTTGTCAAGGAAACAATTTTTAGATGAAATTAGTTATCAGTTGTAAGCTGTACATATTTTTCATGTTCTCCCAAGGATCTTGCAACTATGATTCCATATTTAAATACACAGCAAAAAACAGAAAATTGATGAATCATGTCTTAGATTTCCTACAAACCTAGCACCCGACACTTAAATTCCTAGCAGAAAATTGATCTACTGATTTAAATGCACTGCTAGGTTCCTAACACAATAAAATTTAGTGGAAAAAAATATACTGACAAATATACTGATCTCAATCACAAGGAAAAAACGGATTTCTACCCAATCACAATTCTTCATTAAAATATCTTAGAACTTACTTATGCTCCCGTGCTAGGAAAATTTCCCAACTCAGAAAATACAAAAATACAAATGCCTTGGATCTGATCCAGTAGATCTGCCCTAGATCAGTGCTCGATCTCGTTGGCAGATCTGTTTCTCTAGGCCGCTCCCTCCTATGCTTCTTCGAACCCAACAATATGGAGTATCACACTCCTCTGGAGGCTAATGCTGCTGAAGGGTGTGTCTTCTCCCTCTCTTCATCATTGCTTTTGTAACTTTACATTGAGCTAAATCCCTAATCGTAACCCTAGTCTCAGAGTGATTAACGACCGAGATTATATCTGGCCTCACTTGAAATCAATGACTAAGATTTTTTTTTAAAATCACTAAAGTAAATACTAAATTACTTTCATTTTCCAAAGTTTTGTGGGCGACTTCTGCATGCTTGGACACAAGGCTATGCAGAATTACCCGCGCGATCTACAGAAGTCAACATCATGAAATACAAAACATGTATAAAGAGGACATTCTCTACTTATGATCCTGAATTGGTTTTGCTGCTAAAGAACCTAGAGAAGTTTCATAAATCTATGAAGGATATATTATTGTTCTATTGAATTCGTGTTTTCGGCCTTGTGACAAAGCATTTTGTCTTTCCTTTTTAGGTTCTATAGTGTAAGTTGTAACTGTAGGCTGATCAAATTTTGATTGATGTTTCGTTTTCTGAGTTCTCAAAGTTGGCCATTTATTGTTAATGACCGAGAGCTTAAAAAATGGCCTAGTGTTGGTGGCCAAAAGGTCACCTATCTTGAATACGTAAATGGAACAGATGTCCTTTTTTTAGCCACTTTGGGGGACTGTTGAGGAATGAGAAAATTTACATCATTTATGCATGAAAAAGGAACTTTTAAAAGCAGAATATAGGGTAAAGGCCAAATACTGTACATCTTGCAGAGAGCATATCCCCCTTAATGGCCTTACTTTACCTTGTCTCTGAAGTTGATTCTGCTTCAGCATCGAGTGCTTCAGCGGATCCGTAGAGTCATGACAGTGGAAGAGGTACAGAAGTGATGAGAGTGTTGTGGCACAGCATGATAAGCAGATTCTGTAGCAGCAGTATCTATGTTCCTGTGCACAGTAGGGAGGCACATTGGTTGAGGGTGCTCCAGTATCGAGGATCTACAGCAGATGAGTATGTAGATAGTGATAGTGGGTGCATGCATGCCTACAACATGCATGTACCAGCCTTGGGAAGTTTCCAGAATTAGAAAATTGCTTTTCTTATTTTAGTTTAGCTTTTCCAGATTTAGCTAAAATGCAGGGATTAGAAGCCTTTCCAGATTTAGAACAACACATGGGTTAGGGATTTTTTCCAGAACTAGATAGGTCACTATTTCCAAGGATAGAAGAAGAAGCTTACATACTTGCATCTACTCTTCTCCAGTAGGCATACTAATCTATGCAAGTTTCCCATGCAAGCTGGGTGCACTTTTCTAGGGAGGGTTTGGGTTTGATACAATCAAACTAGGCGTCTTACTTGGGCACTCTACATGCATGTAAACCCTATAATCTCTTATTCTAGAAAGGAGAGATAGGGGAAGACGATATATACATATATAGGCATAGTCTAATTTATAGACGCATGTTTCTGGTTAATTTTAATCAAAATCCTGTCAAGATTTTTGAAAACTTGAGTTTAAGTTGTTTAATTTGCAGATTTGGAGTGCCCCAAGAGATTTATCAGGGTGCTGAATCCATTTATGCATAAAAAAATGCATTCTAAACAACAAAAAATCACATTATTTCTTGAAATTGTTTTACCCGATTCCGGTGAAAAAGTCTATTTCGTTTATTACTTAGACTATGCCTCTATATATATATATATATATATATATATATATATATATATGATTTTGGCACGTGAGTTGCTATGTAATTTTTATGTTTTGTAGATAATAGACAATGTGATTGATTGCTAGGTGTTCAATGTTCTGAGTTATCCATGTGTTTGTAGATTTAGCATTCTTACATGCAGTTTTGATAAGTAAAACAATTTTAAGGGATTGCAAGAGTGCAAATCTGGTTAGCATGAATTGAAAAACGGATATAAAAACCATATCCCATCAAATTGAATCTCTCGAAGACAATCCAACTTTACAGAAGAGATCTTGGATAAAATATTATAATTTTGCAAAGAAATTGATCTTAATTGTAGACGATCTAACAAAACAATATTATGGAACCCATGGGAGTAGCTAAAAGCTAATGAGGACCGACCATTTCTGCTAATGAAAATGTAATAAAGGAGGGAGTGCTCTGCAGCGTGCTTCTTGGCTGGTAGATTTGTCACTCTATATGAATGCAGAATGAGAGTGACATTGAATATATTACAAATATTGTCAAAATCTGAAAGCAAATGTGGGTACACTATTTCCCCAGAAATTTCAATCAATCATGTGGTAAGGGAGGAAAAGTTGTTCTTGTTCCTTGGGACAATTTGTCACACATAGGAATGCAGAGTGGAGGGTAAATGGGTGAATTACAATGATCGGGAAGCAAAATGTGTTTCATCCTTACCAGTAATGAGGGTCATGGTGACCTGATAAAAAATAAGCGTACTGCAACTTCAATCCTCTGCAAGATTAAACTTCGACAATTTTGTAATCTTAAGATCGGGCACATATTTGGAGGATTTCATTCTTACTAAGTTGCTATGCTACATTGAACTTGATGGCCCAACAAATATTTCTCCCTAACACGATAACTTTATAGGAAACAATAACAAGGAGGAACTTGCTAAAAAGCAGACACCCACCCCCAGGTAGATTGAGAAAAGTCACAATACTGGAACAAATGTTTTGGATTTTCATTTTTACCACAGATGGAGCATTTGGATTGGGCAACCCAAAATGAACTAATGTTTGGGCTATATGCAGATCCCCAAGGATCAAGGACTAGGAAAAAAGGCCTTATTTGGCTTCCACACTTTAAAGTTGAAATAGGCAGCTGTTTCAGTTCTACCCATATTTAAGCCTCCAGAGCTTATTTATACGACCATTTAAAACAACTTTTCTAACACTCCCATTTATATCCATCCGTAAAATTATATTTTTCAAAGGCCTTAGTCCCATTCCATTTCTAGTATTTCCACTAAGCTATAGTGCTTTGAAGGCCTAAATTAATCACAAGATTTAAAGATTATTAGGTCGGATCTCCTTGATGCACTCTAATTTTAATTTGTTGGGCTTTCCCAGGGGAAAATAAAGATCATGGCAACTTGTGATGAGATTGAGAAGTGCATAGGATCATGAGAAGATTTTAGATTCCAAGTTGTAATTTGGAGACAGTCTATTGAATGTCCTCCTCCTCTATTTGGTTGGCTAGTTTCTAGTTCTGAATTAGTTTTAGGAATCAGTAAATAGTCATTGTTATGTATTTCTTTGAAAGGTAAAGTTCAAACATTGAAGACATATCATGTTTGAGTGATATGATTGCATGTTAGGAAAATTGCCTTAGTAAGTAGCTGTTAGGAGTACGAATTGTATGGCAAGAATTGTCTCCCTCGATAAATGTGGGTCTTTGCTAATGTGGCTAGAAGGAAAATATAGATGTATGTAATATTGATGAGGCTACTCATTGGAGTTTTATGAAAAATTGTATGTCTAAGATGGCATCCTTGGATAGAATCTGGTTGTGATGTGTGGATGGGTTCTAGCTTTTTAGGCATAACAATTACTTATTAGGCATAATAACAGTTACTTATTGTCCATTGAAGATGGTTGGAATAAAGCATAATGAAGAGTTTATCAATTGCTCTTGTAATTAGCAGTCCCATTGACCTACTTTTGTGTTCATTTGTTGTACATCAATAAAACTATTTGTATATATTGTCTCTCATTCTACCAGACATTAGAGATGCTACACTTCCAGTTTCAACTCTAGATGTATGTCTGAAATAATCTGAATATTTGATCTGAGAACTATAACATGATGGAAGAACATTAGATACACATTGCACTACAAACTTCTGATTGATGTGTCAACGTCAAATATTCTTCATAAATCCCGATTGTATATGTTGCAGGTCCATGCATTTCAGATCAACATTGTCTGCATCTTAATTATTGTTATGCTGAGCTTTTAGCCTTGGATGATTGATTTTAACGATGTCATTCTTGTTTAATCTATTTCGATACAGGTCACTGAGAAGCCTATACTTTCCTATCCAAACAGTGGAGAAACATACGATGCTGAGAGAAAGCAATGGGTAGTAAGCTCTTAGATATCCATTACTTGGACAAATGCTGGCTTTAAATTACAACTCTTTTGCTGGATTTAAATTACTACAATACTTTTTGAGCTGCATATCTTAATAGGAATGTATAATCTTCATAGGCACACTAGTGTTTTGACATAATATGGACTCTCATACTCAATCTTCAATTAAACAAGAGAACCTAGCTTCCAAAACAAAATTGATAAAACAAAACCTTTGATAGCTCTGTAGATGGTTCAATTTTTTTTTGAAATGTACTTGATTTGACTGGTATTGATTGAGGGCTAAGATGATATTAAGAAATATGTTTATTGCTATTTAAAATGTAAGATATGCATGGTGGACATAATTAGTAACACTTCACCCTTTTCCTCTTTGAGAAGATTTTGATAAACAATAATTGTATCATTTTCATGTATATCCAATTGAGATGCCAACCTACTCTCATGCATTCCATTGATTTTTCTCTCCGCGGCATGCAAACTAGCTTTTTCTTTTCCAATGACAGAATTGAAAAAATAAGTCAGCTCTTTGTTTATGTCAGCGTCAGGTGAACTTGAAAAATTAGATGGAGAATCATAAACCACAACAGTCCCATGCCCATTCTTAGGATGGAGAACATTTCCAATATCTTTCTTCTCTCCAATTACAGAATTAACAAAATTATTGTTGGAACTTTTTCTAGCATTATCACTTGTTGATTCAGATTGTTTATTCTTCATATTTCTAAGTTTTGAATATGATTTAACGCCATCCTCATCGCATGTTGGGCTCTTCAATTTTCCTACAAGAACATTATTGTTATCAAAATTCGTATCTTCTGCTGCTTTCTTTACTACTCCAGCATCCTTTGTAGAAAACTCTATAACTAGCCCAGAAGTTTCTTTTTTTCCTTCATATCCCTCACTAGATCTTCCCAATGATGAAGACATATCAGCAATTATCAACTCACTCACATATTATAAATCTTGTAAAGGTTCCAAGGTTCCCCTGGAAATATCTGTTTCGGTGATCTCATCTACAGATGATGAATCTCATGATATCTTTAACGAGGGAGCGTCCACAACATTAACCATATTTCCCAATGACTTCTTTAGCAATAGTATCTTTTCACATTTTGTGGGATTACTAAATGAACCACAAATATGGGCTGCATAATCAAGCTTTGGCAGTGAAGAATGCAGAACTATTTCTATAGCTAGGTCAAAATTAGCCCCTCCATCAACAACTTTAACTGTCTTCTGTAAGGCTATCATTAAAGGAGTTATTGAGGTAGATGATGAAGTCTGACTCAAAAGTAACTCCTCCACCTACCTGTGAGAACCACTAAGTTTATAATCCTCAGCAATCACCTCTCCTTTTGACTCCCTTTCCATATTTTAAGAGCTTCCTACCAATGACACATGTTGTTGCATTTGCTGCTTTTTAGGCTTGTGCTCAAATTTTGTCATCTTATTTGAACATTCATTTATTGAAAGACCTGCTTTTTTTTTAGATAGTTTTTTCTTCTTTTCACTAGTATGATGATCTAATCTAGACTCAAGTGCAGAAACTACAGAACAATTTGAAACCGTATCATCACTGAGATCACATGTTGCCACAGTAGGCATGTTCACTGGTGACAATTTAACTCCATTTTCTTTATCTATAGTCAATACTTCATATGGAGGACTAATGGAAAACTGTAACTACAATTATCTTCGGTGTTGACAAATGCAACTACAAGAGAACTTGATTGATTTCCAAGAGATTCTGGCAAGGATTTTATCTTTCCATCCATAACTTGAACTAGATCCAAAGTGGTTTATGAAGCCTGTGGGAATGGTTTCAATATATCTAGCATCTCATCAGAATGGATTGTAGCCAGTTTATTTTTTCTTGTTAATGGGTGTGAATCATTTGATATGTTGTTTTTTTATTTAAAGGTTGATGAAAAGTAGATGAAATGTTACCATATAACCCAACTAGCATCAATGAGTAGAAATTCATTGGGCATGAACCACTTAAAGAAACAGAACCTAAAAGTGAAGGTCTGTATGTAGGTAGTCTTGCTAATGGAGGAATGGAATCTTTAATTGATGACACAACATCAAAGATCAAAGAAATGAAATAAAATCATTGTGGAAAGAAATATGAAAAACTTTCTCATTTTTTGCATATCAAATATGCTCCAAGTATGGGCACAAACATGAGATTTGAATTTTCAACTCTCTAGGCTCTTGTTAATATGGTCAACCAAAAAGATGTCAAAAAACTAAATATTTTGGGGGATTCAAAACTTGTTATGGATTGAGTCTGAACAAAGTCAGCATAGTGGCCCCTCATTTGGCTCACATTTTGTAAGGTATCAAACAAGTCTACAACAAGTTGGATTGGTTCTCTTGTGGCCATATATACCATGAACTCAATACCCTAGCAGACAATATCTCCAAAGAGGCTCTCCAACTTATTCCACGAGTGCTAGAAAACCAAGAGTATTTGTGGGGGTTGTTGCCTTCCATATCTAATTTTTTGTCTCACTTATTGCTGTATTTTGTGATTATATATGTAAACAATCCAATGATATTATCCGAAAAGTGATAGAGATTTTTTTTGGCATTTAAAAGCTCGCACAATATATAATTGGAAAAAAAAATTATTTCTAGAAATCAATCAATTACTTCTACATACCAATAAAAGTTGAAAAATCTCTATAACCTTTGATCACCTTGAACATCAAGCACAGTAAGAACCTCGAAAATGGGGTTCTAATAACATCGCCAAATACCCAAAATTGACAAAGCACAATTTCATGAGTATTTATTAGTCAAAATTACCATGTGGATCAACTACTCATGTCAAAATGATGGTATATTGGATTAGGTGTGGGTTGCACTTGCATTTGAAAGAGTGAACACAACGTGGATAAAGAACAATTCATGTCAAAATGATGGTATATTGGATTAGGTGTGGGTTGCACTTGCATTTGAAAGAGTGAACACAACGTGGATAAAGAACATTGAATACACTAGAAACCTAGAAAATGGGGTTCTAATAACATGACCAAAAATCCAAAATTGACAAAGTACAATTTAATGAGCATTGATTAGTCAAAAGTACAATGTGGATCAATGACTCATGTGGGCTGCTGCACACGTTCAAAGTGGGAGGCAGCAAAATATGAGTGCAGTGAGAGCCGAGAGCTGTGGCATACGCTCATTGCTAGAGGCAGCGAGATATGAGCGCAGTGAGTGATCCAGAGCCGAGTAACATTTCACCATGAGCGGGAGCTGAGTAACAAGGATCTTGGTGAGCGAGAGAGATCAAGGATCCTGGTGAACGAGAGTGGCTTGGCTCCCAGGAAAAAAACAAGGGGATATAACCATGTAACAATGATTTATCCTAATTGGAAAAAAACAAGGCAACAATAACCAACAAAACAATGAATAACAACACACATAAGAGGAAAACGAGACAACATTACAGAAGAGGGACACGTAAACTTACATTTGGGAAAACCAGCTTCGTGCAACAAAAAAACCATAGCCTATTTCTCAGACGTGCAACTTCCTCCCTTCCAGGCTTCAGATCTACATCAACTTTTATAACAGGCACCTAATTCTAATTCCAACACCTGATTCATAAATTATGATATATCAGAACAAACCTTAACATCGAGAGATTCCTAACTCTTAGACAAAAAAAAAAAAAAAAAAATCTTATTTCTCAAGCATATGATATATTAATGTATTAGATTTTATCTAACACAATTTCTTTTCGGTGAAGAAAGCCTCGGCTCTGTTCTAGTTTTTGTGAGGGAAAGGCAAGGTAAGGCGACAATGGCTGCATCGGTCGTGGTGCTAAATCTGAAGTTGGTGGCCGAGGGTCCAATAGGAAATATAGAGATGAGTATTCCTACTCCCCATCCCCATTCCCATTTCGACATGGACGAAGAAGATCTGTGCAGTAGATTGAAATCGCTAGAGAGACAGATGGATTTCATCGACATCCAAGAAGAATACGTGAAGGACGAGAAAAAAAATCTAAAGAGAGAAATGTTGAGAGCCCAGGAGGAGGTGAAGAGGATCCAGTCGGTGCCTCTGGTGATTGGGTAGTTCATGGATATGGTTGACCAGAACAACGGAATAGTGGGTTCAACGATGGGATCGAACTACTATTTGAGGATTTTGAGCACAATCAATAGGGAGCTCCTGAAGCCCTCCGCCTCGGTAGCCCTCCATCAACATTCGAACGCCCTGGTGGACGTCCTCCCACCTGAGGCAGACTCCTCTATCTAACTGCTCTCCCAGTCTGAGAAACCTGACGTAACCTACAATGATATTGGGAGCTGTGAAATACAGAAACAAGAGATTCGGGAAGCCGTGGAGCTTCCACTCACACACCACAAGCTTTACAAGAAGATTGGGATATACCATCCCCGTGGTGTTCTTCTTTATGGCCCTCCAGATACGGGGAAGACCATGCTTGCCAAGGCCGTCGCAAACCACACTACGGCTGCTTTCATTTGGGTCGTTGGCTCTGAGAGGGGCCAAGGATGGTTCGTGATGTCTTTCGCCTTGCTAAAGAGAATGCACCTACAATAATGTTCATTGATGAGGTGGATGCAATGGCAATAGCATAGTTTGATGCTCAAACTGGAGCTAATAGGGAAGTTCAACGGATATTGATGGAGCTCTTAAATAAGATGGATGGTTTTGATCAGACTGTGAATGTGAAGGTGATTATGGCAACCAATAGAGCAAATAAACTGGATCCCACACTTCTGCGTCCTGGAAGAATTGATAGGAAAATCGAGTTTCCTCTGCTTGATAGGAGGCAGAAACGTCTTTCTTTCCAGGTTTGTATAGAGAAAATGAACTTTAGTGACGAGGTAGACCTTGAAGACTATGTATCTCGGCCTGATAAAATTAGTGCTGCAGAGATAACTGTAATTTGTCAAGAAGTTGGTATGCATGCAGTGCTGAAAAACCGTTATGCTATTCTCCCAAAGGATTTTGAAAAGGGTTACAAACCCAATGTTAAAAAACCCGACACAGACTTTGACTTTTATGTTTTATTCAAATGTGATATAGAGACATGTGAGGATGGAAACGCTATGTATTATAATAAAAGTCATATATTTTACCTGAGAAATTACCCATGGCCAGTCCTGCTATCTTCTTCTATGGGGCGACCTTGCGAATCCTGTGCCATTAACTGCTAGCTCTTTACCCTCATCACTAGGTTTGTTTCGATTTATCAAATGAGAGTAACCAGTGGCAAGATCTTTTACACACAGGGCCGTGAATGTCGCTGCAAGACTAGGGAATGGGAAATTGTGCGAAGATGTGATTTCAGTAGAAGGAGATTTAAACGCACCCGGAAGGAATTGCACTAAGGCAGTTACAAGAACAAGACCGACAACAAAAGGCCTAACGTGGGTGGGAGAAATGTTATTTTAATTTGATGTCTAAAATTTAAATGAAAAAATAATACTCCCTCCCTCCATTTTTCCAAACATAATTTTTAATATTATGCTTTTCAAATATCATTTTTAATACCATACCCTCTATTTTCCCAAACATCATTTTTAATAGTATGCTTTCCAAATATCATTTTTAATATCATACCATAGTTGTTTGGATGGATGTTGAGCGCACTCATGATTCTTTGTAATGTCAACAATTGATTAAAAAAAAGCTTCAAAAATCAATTCAATTTCATTCTAATAAATTTATTTTAAAAACATTGATGATGAACCATACAATGAGTGGTTTGAAAGGCTCCTTGTAATGTCAACAATTGATTTAAAAAGACGCTTCAAAAAATCATTTCAATTTCATTCTAATAAATTTATTTTAAAAACATTTATGATGAACCATACAATGAGTGGTTTGAAAGCCATCCGACCTTAAAAAAATTATGTGATTTATCCAAAAGTGTTTTTAAAGAAATTGATTAATTATTAAAACAAAGTTGAGATAAAATAGTAAATTTAGGGGAGGTTTTTGCAACCCATGGTTTTGCTCATGGTATTCCACCTTTCCAACAAGGGATTAGGGATTGGGGTTAGGGGAATAATAAGATAGTGGTTAAGGGGTTAGGGATTGGGGGGTTATGGGTTAGGGGATTTAGGCGCATTTAGGGGTTAGGGGAATAATGAGTTAGTGGTTAAGGGATTAGGGATTAGGGGCTTAGGGGTCGGGGGATTTAGGCGCAGTTAGGGGTTAGGTGAATAATGAGTTAGTGGTTAAGGGGGGCTTAGGGGTTAGGGGATTTAGAAGTTAAGGATTTTAGGGGCTAGGGGTGAGGGGTTAATGGGTTATGGGTTAAGCGTTAGCAGTTTAGGGGTTTAGGGGTTAAGGGGTTAGGGGTTTAGGTGTTCGTGGTTTAGGGGTTTAAGGATTTAGAGGTTTATGGTTGAGGGGTTAAATGGGTTAGGGTTTTATGGGTTTAGGGGGTTAAATGACTTAGGGCTTTGGAATTAGGGTTTAAGGAGTTAAGGGTTAAGGGTTTAGAGGTTTAAGGTTTAGGGGGTTAAATGGGTTAGGGGTTGGAAATTAGGGGTTAAGGGGTTAGGCATTTAGGTTTTAGGGGGTTAAATGGGTTAGGGCTTTAGAGGTTAGGGGGTTAGGGGATTTAGCAATCAAGGATTTTAGGGGTTATGGGTTGTTAGGGGTTAATGGGGTTAAGGGTTGGAAATTAGGGTTTAAGGGTTTAGGGGTTAAGGGTTAGAGCTTTAGGGTTTAGGGGGTTAAATGGGTTAGGGGTTTATAGGTTTACGGAGTTATGGGATTTAGTAATTAAGGATTTTAGGGGTTAGGGGTTAAGGGTTAAGGGGTCAAGGGGTTAGAGTTTAAGGGGTTATAGGTTTAGGGTTTAGGGGGTTAAATGGGTTAGGGTTTTAGAGGTTCAGGGGGTTAGGGGATTTAGCAGTTAAGGATTTCAGGGGTTAGGGTAGGGGGTTATATGGGTTATGGTTTTAGGGGGTTAAATGGGTTATGGGTCGAGAATTAGGGTTTAAGGGTTAAGGTTTTAGAGGTTTAGGGTTTAGGGTGTTAAATGGGTTAGGGGTTGGGGGTTAAATGGGTTAGGGGTTAAGGGTTTAGGGGTTAAGGGTTAAGGGTTTAGAGGTTTAGGGGTTAAATGGGTTAGGGGTTTATAGGTTTACCATTTAGGGGGTTAAATGGGTTAGGGGTATAGGGTGTTAAATGGGTTAGGGGTTTGGAATTAGGGTTTAACGGGTTATAGGTTTAGGGTTTAGGGGGTTAAGTGAGTTAGGGGTTTAGAGTTTTAGGGGGTTAGTTGATTTAGAAGTTAAGGATTTTAGGGGTTAGGGATTAATGGGTTTAGCATTTAGGGGGTTAAATGGGTTAATTTTTTAAGGGTTTAGGGGGTTAAATGGGTTAGGGGTCGAGAATTAGAGTTTAAGGGGTTAGGGGTTAAGGGTTTATAGGTTTAGGGTTTAGGGGGTTAAATGGGTTAGTGGTTAAGGGTTAGGGGTTAAGGGTTTAGAGGTTTAGGTTTTAGGGTTTAAATGGGTTAGGGGTTTAGATATTTAGGGGGTTAAATGGGTTAGGGGTTGGGAATTAGTGTTTAATGGGTTAGGAGTTAAGATGATAGTTTCGTTGGTCCATGTTTGTCCAAAATAGTTGTTTATTCTTTGTGCCTCAATGTAACAATTTTGTAGGTATTTTTGCTTGTTGTCATGTCTTCTCTATTTATTAATTTCTAGTATTTGTTAGCCATTGCTTTACATTTATTGATGAAAATGTCTATTGCAATAAAACCAAATGTATTTTCAATCTCCAGTTTCAAGCTCAGCCACAGTGTTGTCACATAATTTAAGTCTAGAGAATGGTCATCTGGTGAAGTCTCAATAACCACATTGCACCTCATGACTACTACAAAAAAGATTAAGTTCAAGTGTCCCACATTCATGAGAAATTTGGCTCTTATACTCTTTCTCCGCCTAACATTGGGGAAGAGAGAGGGAGGTAGGAGAGAAAGGGAGAGAGAAGAAGGACAAGAGATAGGACTTAAGAGAGAGGAACCAGTATCATAGAAGAAAGAATATGTGACCAAATTACTCTATAGGGAGATGGGAGATAGGGGCACCCTACCTACCTAACTAAATGTCCAAACCAAATGTGGTGTAATCGTCTGTACTAGTGGTCAATTATACGAGGAGAGGATTTTGTGAGGAGGCACTGGATTTTTAATGTGATATGCAAAAAACAAGTACCGAACCTAACCATTTCACATTTACCAATGTTCTCTCTGCATGTGCTAATTTGATAAATTTGGAACATGGAAAAGGTGTCTTGTTTTGTGATCACATCCCACGAGGATTCACCGATTGTGAGAACACAACGCTTTTGTTTGCATCTTCTAAATCATCATCACTTCCACCAACACCTCATCCAATAACACTAGTATAAAAAGTCTCAGGCTCTTGGCAGCGAAAAGGAACATAACTTATGCACTCTCAATATCTTCTACATACTTGTATCTCTCCTCCCAAACCAAAGCCACTAGTGTTGTGTGTTCACTTTGCCCTGAATCTTGTGCAAACATCCTGAGGTAAGGAACTCTTGCACCAAAGTATGGATCCTACACTATGTGTCATATCCACTCAAGGAGAACATGTTCCAAACAATAGGTAAATTCTCACAACTATCCCTCTGTGGGATGTTGAGAACTCAAAAATGCCACATGCTCATTAATGAAATCTTTAAATTGAGAACTTTCGTAGAAGACTTGAAGTCATACTGAACTCGGACCAAAAGGCTCAGGATCTGGGTAGCGCAAAGGAACATCTGCAATATGATTTGTACTATTCTCATCTAGATCATTTTGCATGGATATCTCCTGGAGTTGAAATGCATATTCTAGGTTCCATATAACATCTCCCATGGAAGGTCTATCGAAGCCCATCTCTTCCAGTAAATTTTCGGTAGTCTCCCTAAACATTTTCAGAGAACGAGAGTTGATGGTCCCAACAAGGTGAGGGTCAATGGATTTTTCAAGCTTGCCCTTTTTTTGCCAGTGCATTTCCCACTCTTCTATATTGAATTGTTCTCTAGGAAAAGAAAGATTAAGATTTTCCATGGCACACAAGAACTCCAGTAACACTACTCCAAAATAATACACATCATATTTATCAGTCAGTTGCTGCCTTCTAAAGTATTCAAGATCAAGATACCCAAGGGCCAAAACTACCTTTGGATCCAGTCTTTGAATGTCCAAAGTCCTCCATATTTTCTCGTGATCATGTTATCATGGATATCTTTGACATTTAGATAAGCGCATAGGATTCACGACATCGGAATTAGATTGCATTGACCATATATTGGAGCTTCATTGGTATCTCACCAATCAAACAGTTTTCCAACAAGTCGAGGGAGTCTAAATTGGTGCAGTTTAAAATGAAAGGCAAGATTGTTCTGTCGAGGAAAAATCCCATGATGCTAAGCTTGAAAACCCTCTCATTATTGCAAGTCACGCCTTCAAGCTCTGAGATGGTGATGTTGCAGGGGTTTTGATCTTGTCTCCAATCCACGGTCACACCTTCGAGCTCTAAAATGGTGGCATTGTATGGTTTTTTATCTTGTCTCTGGTCCACTACGTGAGCTTCGGTACATAAACCCAACCCATGTTGGGTTAAGGGGCATTATGAGTATTCGACGAATAAATCTCGATAGATAAATGGAATTATGGAGACATTGGCTATCATACATATTTGGTTTCCTCTATCAATGTACCAAAGTCATCGATCCTCCAAAAGGAGCCTTCTTCCCATTCTTTCCTCCAAAATCAAGGTTCATTAGTGCAGCCATATATGCTAATAAACCCCCTTCACCACCTCCCCCATTAGGAAATCTGAGCTGTCAAACAAAAATGTGAAGGTCAAGCTCTCCATCATCGAGGGTTATATGGCATGTCTTCTAACTATGCAAAGAATCTTCTTTTCAATACATTGCTAGATGGTGGTATGATGCAGATATCCTTAATGTTGCTTTCTCACATTATTACAAAGCTATGCGGGACTCTATTATAGCTACATGAAAGGGCTTCAAAGTCCCTACTATGCATGACTTGAGGGGAGCTCTTTTGCGAAAAGAGATTTACTACTTTGATTATTAATCAAATATAAAACCAATAATATTGTTTTATTTAAAGTTTAATTTGATATAATCATGTAAATTATGTATTAAATGAAATAAATATATTCATTGGTACAATTCTCATAGAAATTGACAAAACTAAACACATTTATCCATTATTACACAATAAACCATACTTTAATATTTTGAATTACATATTTATAACCATTAATAAAGGTTTATATATTATTAAAAAATTAAATAAAGTTCATAATTAAACAAATAACAAAAGTTCATAATACCATTAATTAAAAAATTAACCAAGGTTCATATCAAACAATTAATAAAATTTCATACACCATTAAAAAACTAATTAAGGTTCATAACTAAATTAACAAAGTTTCATACAATACTGCCCGATGGGGGTGAGGTTTGAGCAACACGTGGAAGGCATCTCGCATGAGTAAATATAAGTGTAGCAAGGGTGAGGGACGGTACTCCTTGTCCCTTCACCATAACACATGTAGCGGGAGAGTTACTAGCTTCACGTTGGCAATTCGTGTGAAAAATAACTACGCATTGGAGTTCGGAGGTGGTGAAAGGATAAGGTGAGGGAAGATGAGGGAGCCCAACATAAGACTCATAAATATGGTTTGGTGTTGGTCCTAATGGTGGCCTTTGAATAGGTGCGTAAACGTCATAGGAAGGTTTACAGAGGGAGTGGCTTGTGTGTGCTTGTCGTGGGCATTTCCTGGTGCGGTGTGTTCAACTGGTCCCTGCTCCTCTGTTTCTTAGCCATTGACTGTGTCTGGGTTAAGGATAGGAATTTAAAGGGAAGTGAGCTCACTGGTTTCCATTTTTCTTGGCTTTCGGTGAGCCTGTTTTTTCATGATAAGAGAGGAAGTTAGAATTTGCAGTCCATGAAACCTCGAGGGTCGTGGCGAAAAACTAGTTTCTTTTCCAAATTTTGTGCCCTCTATCATGGGTGTGACGGTGTTTGGTGGATCGGTGTGTGGTCTCTATGTGGAGAATTTGGAGGTTGGTCACTACCTTAGGGGATGTTACGCTCAGGCGTCGGCTACTTTTTCATCATTTATTTTTCAATTTCCTACGTTGGTTTGGTGGGTGATGGTATTTGGTTTTTCTGGTGGTGGAAGTCTTTATCTGGCAGTGGGAGGTGTCTCCGTGCTTCCCTGTGGTGGTGGGAGACGATGTTTGGCTCCTTCGTTGGTGGTGTTTGTTTTATATAGTGGGGGGTCTAGTCTCTAGACTCTGCACATGGCGGGCTTCCTTGACCTTGGCGAATTATGAAGCCCCCGGTGTGGTGCGGGTGTTCTCCCTCACTTGTCGTCCATGGCCCTCTGGGGGTGGAAGACTCAGGAATAATCATGGCGGCTCCACAATAGGGTGGAAATACTACGAGGCGTGCGCGAATCACTAGTGTGGGTGCGCATGGGGGTTGTGGAGGAGTAAACAGGGGGATAGCAGAGGTGGGGGTTTGAGGGTTCAAAATCAAAGTTGTCGAGGCGAAGGAGGTCGTGGTGGCAAGGGAAATCGTGGGTTTGATTGATTTGAGGTAAATGGGGGGCAGGTTATCCAACATTGCTTCCTAGAGAACTGTCGTGCACTTATCAACAACCTTATTGAAAGAGTGGACACAATTGAGAAATTATTTCATGAGGAGCATGCAGAGAAGATGGCAACATTGGACCAAATGCACTTTTTACAATGCCAAGTTCGGGAGAGACTGGTAGTGGTTTGGCGAGGCCAAAATCAACTAACTAAGAAAGTAGAAAAGCTGGAGACTTGGTTGGCACACTTTGAAGGGCACGGTCAGTGTGACTTCTGTCCTCCACCGCATCTAGGAACAACCCCGGACAACCCTGCATCCATCACGTTGGATGACTAGTATTCTATTTGGTGTTCTTTAATTATGTTTTATATGTGTTTTGGTGTCTCTGGGCCAACCGTTTATGGACAATGTCCCTAGTCCCTCTTTTGTATTTTTTTCATCTGGTGGAAATTTTTGTCAACAAACCCAGTCGAGGTGACACCACCTGTTTTGTAACTGGCTATATGTACTCCCTTTTTCCTACATGAATATAACATTGACTTACAAAAAAATAAATGTTCATACATCATTAAAAAATTAATTAAGTTTCATACTTAAATTAATAAATTTCCATACCTATTTACTAAATAGGTCTATAAATAAATATTTTAGGTTTATCTATTTAGTAATTATCAAATGTAAATATGATGATTTAATACTAGATTTAAATGAACTCACATGTTTAACATAAGAAATGTTATATTTATCTATTTATTAAACGTAAATATGAATATTTAACCTTAGATTTAAAACAACTCTCACTTTTAACATAAATCAATGAAGTTTAAAAATTGAACTTTATGGCCAAATATTAAATGTAAATATAAATATTAATTTGGCTATCTAATTAATATAATTATAACCTTTACTAAAATTATAATGAAGTCATTAGTGCAAATTTGATAGATGATACATGCAATTATGTTAATTGTAGATGAATCCATCTGCACTATTAAACTTTAGAGAAAAAAGGGTATTCATAATTTTAACACTGTAAATTCAGAGACCCCTTTGTCTTTAAATTTTAACACTGAAAATGGATTCAGAGACACCTATAGTGAAATGTAACACTTTGATACGAAAATTGCAATTTTCCATATATGGAGTGACACAATTAAAAATTACCGACATAAATGACTAATTCATATACTTGTTGTACTTGTTATTTGGCCACATTTTTATTCTTGGACTATAATATTCATTTACATTAATCATTATTAATTTTTTCACTTATTATCTAGTCATATATTTCAATCCTAGACTAAATTAGTCATTTAAGTTAGTCGCTTTTACTTTAGTCACTTATTATCTAGTCATATATTTTATCCCTAGACTAAATTAGTTGTTTAAGTTAGTTGCTTTTAGTTTAGTCACTTATTATCTAGTCGTATATTTTATTGCAAGACTAAATTAGTCATTTAAGTTAGTCGCTTTTAGTTTAGTCACTTATTATCTAGTCGTATATTTTATTCCAAGACTAAATTAGTCATTTAAGTTAGTCATTTTTAGTTCAGTCACATAAAGTTTCTCAAATTTAGTAGTAATTCACTTGAAATAATTGCGGTGACTAACATTTTTAGTCACCTAGTCATTAATTTCATCTTTTTTTACTAGTGTTTGGTCCCAGTTATTGATGGTTCCTCCACCGAGCCCCATGAACCAACCCAATGCGGTCCCTTTCAAGGTAGAGGGAAATAATTTCAGTTTCTGAGGGTCAGTGGTGTATTCATATCCCCTACATAAGACATCAAATAAAAATAAAAATGCATCAGGATCTTCAGAGGTCAACCCATGGAAGGTGGGGATGTTTTGTAAGGGAATAGCTTTCATAGGGGTATTTGCAGCATGATCAACAATGGGATATTCCAATGTTGATGTCTGCCTCTGGTTCTAGTTCTGATTATTTTCCATTTGATCAAAGATATGCCGATAAACCTTGGGATTTCTTGTTCTGTAGGAATAATATTTGTGGAATTGGGGAGTGGATGCAGATGAAGCTTCACAACACTTCCCCGATCTAGGATACCAATTGTCTCTGTCTCGACTACTTTCTCAGGGGATCCAGGTTCCGGAGTTTCTACCTGTACTGTACTAATGGTTTCTCCTTCCCCTTTCTGTAAATTACAAGAACCTCCCTCTCTCAAAGGATCAGTACTTACGTGATTAGAAATTTGAAGGCTTTTTTCAGAGCCTTATATTTCACTATGAATCTCGGCGTAGGCTTCAGATGGTGAGGTTGCTACCTAAGGGAGTGCATGACTTTGAGTAGGAATGGTTCTAGGTCCTACAGATAACTGGGATTCAGCTTTCTTGATGATTTCATCTATATACATTGTTCTTCCAAGGATCACCAGTCCTTTGGGTTTCGTGCATTTAAGTGGATGATTTTTATTTGTTTCTATCTTTTTCTTCCTAGTCATAAAACAAGAGCACCTATCCTACTAACCTCTGCATGATTGTTGAGAAGCGGGCTGGAGAGCAAGTGTTTTTCTTTCCGGTATGCGGGTTCTTACCTCTCATTTTCAATACCCAATTCTTCGCAGCAAAATAAAGAAGAAATAAATGACATCACTCTTAAACACTCTCCTCGGCAACGTCGCCAAAAATGTTGGGTCATAAAGGTGACTATTACAGGAAACTTCAATGCTTCTCATTTAATTGTCAACCCAAGGTAAGTATTGTTATTTCAAGAGTGTGAGCACAGTATATGCAAGTGATATCAAAGGACAACTACTCTAAATTATCATAAGGAAGACTGTATAATTCTTGAATTTCAATCAATTCTAAGTGAAAAGGGACTATAGAATGCTTTTGACTATTCTGTCGAAGTAACTATAGAAAAGAGAAATGTACGATTGAACAACATACTGTGATGAATTGAACAAAAAGCCTAATAAATTGAACAATAGTTGAAGAAATTGAACAAAAATTATTTATCTAAATTTTGCAATGGAATTCTCTTTTAAATTATGAAAGGACATCTCTCTGAATCAAACAACAACTAGACACCTTGCAATATTAATAAAGAGATCCAATCTTTAACTATGTACATCATTGAACAACAATCATGCTAAAACTAAGGAAATGCATATAAAGCATCAGGAAATGATGAAAGCATCTAAACAATTACGAGAATATTTATTGTAAGCAAGAAAGCATAATTGATGAACTGTTCTAATGAAAGAGAAAACTGGAGCATATTATGTTCACAATTCAACCAACTAATTGATATCTCACAAAATGCATTAGACGACTGAAACGTAAGTTTTGTTATTGAACATATAGCACAGAGATTAGCAAAGAAACTCCTAGGGTTGTGCCCAAAGCCACGAGAGGTCTATCGCTACGGAAAACTCAGAGATTGATTATCAAAAACACCAAAACTTTTATTAATCTGAAAGTTAATACATTGATATACTGGAAAATTCTGTCCCAATACGTCTATTATAGAAGAAAATCTCTATTTCGATCTATCTATCTTGTTCATATTCGACCTTTTAAAGGCGAACTCAATAGTGGTAACGGTCTTTTCCATACGAGATCCTGTTGCTCATGGATGTCGTTTGAGTTCTTTAGACGTGGAGGTGCCTTTCCATCTTCCACCGGCCCATGGGAGTCATCATGATACTGTTAGTCTCTATTTGTCAGTTGTCTTCCGGTTATCATCGGTTCGGCTGCTTTTTGCCCCTATAAATAAAGATACAACAAGTCAATTTCCCGTTGTTACACATCCCTTTTACCGTTAGTTCATTTTTCCTTGAATTTACATTAATTTTCCTTTCCTTTACTGTTAAGCAGAGGAAAAATTCATAAAGGTGCGTAACAATTCGTGGTAAAGGTAGGGTGAAAACGTACCTTATTTTCAGCCCAACAGCTACAACCTGGCCCTTTGGATTTTTTAGTTGCTCCACATCGTTGGGTCCACCCATTAACTGTGCTGCTACTTGGCCCCTTGGCTTTCACACTTGTTGTGTTGCCCTCTTGGCCTCTTGGCCCCATAAGAGTTGTGTTGTCCACACTAGCTCTAGAAAAGTGGTTTTATTCTAATTGCTCGGTTTATGGGTCCCTTCACCCTTTTATTAACCTACTGAAATTAAGAAAAAAATGGTAAACAATTTAAATTTCTAAATATTTGTTAGCTTATTAGGAATATTACAATCCTCCTCGCTAAAACGTTGATTTTCCTCAAGCAACTGCAAATATGGATGTTGCAGAATCCCCCCCCCCCCCTCAAGTGGTATCCTCGTCAAGAAGGTTCCTCCATTTGATCGGATATTCTTTGACTACCCTGCTCCTTACCTGCCTCTCCCGAGTGTCTAAAATGGTCTCCGGCTATAAAACCAAATGCCCTTGATCATCAATAGGTGGGATTTACCCAGTGGCAACCACCTACTGCCCAATATCCCTTTTCATGCATGAGACGTGAAAAATGTTGTGGATCCTACTCCCAGTTGGAAAATCCAACTCATATTATAACTCCCCAACACATCAGATCACTCTGTATGGCCCATAAAAGGGAGGTTTGATCTTCTTATATCTCTTCTACCTCCACATAAACTGCTTGTATGGCAGAAGACAGAGGTAGACCAAATCATCTATCTAAAACTGCCTCTCCATGCGACCTCGATCTACATAAAACTTATGTTCATTCTGCGCTATAGCCAGGTTGTCCTTGAGAGCATAGAGTATGCCCTGGCTCTCCTGGATCTAGTCCTTGGCCCTAGGGGACTTGCTTTCTCAAAACATCACATCAGCAAATGTTAAAGCATCATAACCATATAGATCATAAAACAGAGACATATTGATCGACATGTGAAATGTCGTGTTGTAGGAGTATTCTCCCAAGTGAAGCCAACGCAGCCATGCCATCTATTGCCTTGAGATATAGTTCTACAAGTAGCCCTCCATCCACTTGTTTACTATCTCTGTCTGTCCATTCATCTGTGGGTGATAATTGGTACTGGGTGTTAACTCGGTACCCACCAAATAGAAAAGATCTTGCTAAAAGCGACCCATGAAATGGTTGTGCTTGTCACTGACTATGGTCTTGGGAAGACCATGAAGCCTAAGGATATCTCAAAAAAATAATTCGGCCACCTGTGAATTAGCTTATCATGCGGAGATGGAGAAGAAGTGTGCATACTTCGTCAGTCGATCAAAAACCACATAGATACAATCCTTCCCCTGCACCATAGGAAAACTTGTGATGAAATCCATGGAAATTATCTCCCACTTCCCCTCAAAAATGGGGAGCGACTGTAACAACCCTGTGGGATTGCTCAACTCCCATTTTTTCCTCTTACAAACTTTGCACTCCCTGACATGCCGAAGTACGTCCTCCTTGAGGCCTCTCCATGAGAACCTCTCCTTGATGGCTGAGTATGTTTTGGTGAACCCTTGATTCCCTGAAAGTGGTGAGTCATGTGTTGTGTGCAAGATCTTCCCCTTGAGCCAAGAGGCCCCTGAAAAGAAAATATTGTCCCGTAATAGATGACCTCATCCATCATCCAATATCATTCATTAGTCACTTGTCCATCCAATACCTCACAAGCGAAGTGGTCCTTGGACTAATCTACCAATAGTTGAGCCCTCCAATATGCATGAGGGCTCATCAAAGACAACATTGCTGGCCTCCGAGACAAGGCATATGCCACCACATTATTCTTCCCTTTGACATACTCAATTTCAAAATCATACGCCTGGATTTTTCTGACCCACTTTTGATGTCTCTCTTGAAATTGTTTATGCTCAAGGAAGAACCAGAGATTGTTGTGGTTTGTCCTTACCCGTAATTTTCTACCCACCAAATATTTCCAGAACTTGGCCAATGCATGCATGATGGCTAGCATATATTTTTCATTATCAAATACAAAATATTATGAGGCAATAGCTTCTGACTCTCGAAAGCTTTAGGATGGCCCCCCTGCATTAGAAATTCACCAACTCCCTCTCCTGAAGCATCACATTCCAGCACAAAGAACTACGTGAAATACATCAATGCCAACATTAGAAAGCTGCTCATCACCTCCTTGATCCTGTCAAAGGCCCCCTACGTAGTGTCTGTCCAAAAAAAGGCCCCTTTCTTAGTGAGGTCCGTGAGGGGTGCTGAAAGCTATGAAAACCCCTTGCAAAACTTCTTATAGTAGGTGAAAATGCCTACAAACCCCCGAAGTTCTGTTACATTATTTGGTTCTGGCCAATCCCAAATGGTCTGAATCTTCTCCTCGTGGACCCTTACTCCATCCACTCCAATTATAATCCCTAGGTAGAGCATCTCTATAAGTCAAAAATTTCACTTGGATAGCTTGGCATAGAAATGTTTCTCCTCCAAGATATGTAATACAACCTAAATATGTTGCAAGTGTTCCTCCCAATTGCAGCTATAGATGAGAATATCGTCAAAGAATACCAACATAAACTTCCTCAACTACCACGGAATATGTGGTTCATAGAATACTGGAAAGTGGTCGGAGCATTGGTTAGCCCAAAGGGCATCACCAAGAACTCGAAGTGGCCATAGTGGCATCTGAACCCAGTCTTGGGACATCTTGGTCCCTTACCTTGATCTGATGGTACCCCGACCTCAGATCGATCTTGGAAAAGAACTTTGATCCCCTCAACTCATCCATTATCTCATCAATCCTGGGAATGGGGTATCAATTCTTCATGGTTTTCTTATTCAAAGCCCTGTAGTCGATGCACATCGGTAAGGTGTTGTCCTTCTTATTCACCAACACTACGGAAGAAGAAAAGGGGCTAGTATTGGGTCGGACGTGTCCTAATTCCAAGAGCTCATGGATGGCTCTCTCAATCTCATCCATGTAGGCCTTAGGGTGCCTATAGGGAGTGGTGATAACTGCTTGGATCCCCTGATCCGACTCAATAATGTGCTCAAACCCTCGGTCTAGTGGCTGCCCCAGTGGTATGTCCCCAAATATTGTGGGGTAGCAGTCCAATATAGACTCCACATCAGGGTGTATAGACTATCATGTGACTTCTACCTCTAAAATATGAACCTCCATTACCCACTCCATGTCCCCCTTCCGGAAATTTGCCTCCATCTAGTGTGACGACACTGTGTGGGGTGGATATGTGTGCATGCCTCTAATCATCTGGTGCTTCCTACTCTTCTTGTCCATCCACTCCATATCCAATGTCTCCCAATCTGTAGTGACCTTTCCCAACGTAATTAGCCACTGCACATCCAATATCACATCGTTGTCGCGGATGTCAACCACAAAAAAATGATATGTCACTGTATATGTTCCCATGGTTACTCCTAATGTTGGAACATATATCATGCACTACATGGTCCTGGCACCTAGAACCAATACAGAGAATCCATCAAAACTCTCAGTTGGTATGCCCCTCCGCTGCACTAGTTGATTATCAATGAAATTATGTGTGGCCCCACTGTCCACCAATACTATAACATGATGTCCTTAGACTGTGCCTCAAAATATCAGTTTAAATACTTGGGAACTTCTAGCAAGGATGCAAGGACTCCTCCTATTGGTGCAAATGCTCCTCCTCCTCCTAGTGGTGGTGGTGGTGGTGGTGGTGGATACCCTCCTGGTGTATCAGCATTGGCATCTCCTTCCAACTCCTCATATACCTCTTCTTCTCCCCCACTATCGGAGAAGACCTCAATGATACCTGTGTGTACTTGTTTTGGTTCCCGTGATTTGGAAGATTTGGCAATACCAAATGACAAGACAACATCAAACCACTTTGGGATCTCAGGATCTAGCCCTCCTGGATCCAAAGAGGTATCTCTCTATAAAGGTAAATAAATGTATATCTTTAAAGGTCAATTTAAGATGTTAGGCTAGTTTTGGAGTACAAGGGTTTTTGTTTTGTTTTGTTTGGCTGGTTGGTTGGGAAACATGAAAGAAGGGTCCAGTGTAAGGTAAAGGAATGAGTGGAGAAGTATATTGGCAATGGGGAGACAATTCAAATAGAACACAAGTCCATTAGGAAATGGGGTCATAAAAGGGTTTACTTGCAATTCAAATATCCAAGGCTTTCAAAGGGCTAGTCATCTAAAACAAAGGATCTCTTAGGATGATAGTATGGGATGAAACAATAAGGAATTGAATGAGAATGACAAGGAAAACCTTCCAAGGTGACCACTTCGGAGTAAATCTAGGGAAAATACATGCCTTATACCTCTATGATCCGAACTCCTAATGAGGCTAACTCTGAAGACAACAATCCAGCAGTCCTCCTGACTACTTTCAGACAATGAAAACATTTAAGGTCAAACACTGAGTGAAGTCTAAGATCAGATAAATACCTTTAACCTTCTCTGCTTTTGGCATTCAACTCAAAGGGATATTAGAAAGGTTAACTGTTGGAAAAGGATCCTAGGGGACAAGAATAATCACTAAATCTCCTTATTCTCCTATTCTTTCAGCAAAACCAAAAAAGAACATCTAAGAAACAAAATATAAATTCATACATCAGTAAGCATGGACAAACCAACTTATATACTGGTTAAATTATGTTGAATTTGTTCTAAGATACACAATTAGCAGAAAACATAAAGATAAGAAAGTGCAGGAAGCATTAGGGTAATTGCAGCAGTATATCTTAAGCTAAAATTACTGTTTCTTATCAGAGAAATGAAACATGATTTATAACATAGGGAAAACAATAACAAAGAAAGAACACATCACCACTGATTTAGATCAGGATCCAATGAACATGCTTGTCATATTAGAAGAGAAAAACCAGTCACATACATTCTTGTCCAATAGCTTGATATCATCCATAAATCATCTCCCAGCCTATTTACAACTACTACTCACAGAACTCTATCTCAATGAAATAGCTTACAATCAATGGCCAACCAACCAAAATTTTCAATGTATCTCTTGTGGGTTCTTATAGATGAAAGAGTGATAGTAGTGGTACATAGAACTTAAATGGTTCACTAAAACAAATGGAGTGGTTTCTATGAAGCCCATTCTGTTTTAATGTCTTTACATTGACTTTCAGTACCCTTTAGATGAAATAGGGTAGTTCGACAGATTGATATTAACTCCCTGGGTATGTTCTTGGAGGTACTTTTCTGGCTACAGTACTCTGTTTGTCTTATGTGGAAATTAAGGTGAAGATTTGTCTTTCAAGTCTTCCGTGTCTTATAACTAATGCGCTAACAATTTAAGGACTTCTGTCAGGCCCATAACTGCTCTGGAGCTTGATGGAGAATGAAATAAGTCATGTGGTTAGTCTCTTATGGGAAAAAGAACATTCTGCTGACATTAAAACATTGATAAGGCTTGATGAGTGCTTTAGGCTTCATTAAGCCTCCCTGATCATTTTTATGGTCTTCATCTATGTCTTTATCCTTCTGAACATTGGATCATAAGCACTAAGTCTTCTGCATTAGGCATTAATCCTTAAATTTGTCTTCTGATACTCTTTGCTGTTGCCTCTGACCTTTGTTTGTGAATATACAGGTTATGGAGGTGCTGGAGGGTTTGAATCAGGGTTAATGACATTGATATTTCAATAAAAATGTTTTAAACCCTCTAAGGATGTCTCCTCTGTGATCTTTGGCTCTGGAAATGTCTTTCTGCGCTTTAAATCACCTGATTGTGACTGTAGAGACAGTATGGCTTGTTGCCCTTTGAAAACCTGCAAAACACAATAAACTCATTAAAAAAAAAAACCTATGGGAGTGAGGAGGACTGTTTCAGAGGCTCGTGGAGGACGGAGGAAAAGTGATGGAAAATGGTGGATGCAGCGAAAATGTGATGAAAAACCTTGGCGGAAGGCAAAAATGGGTGCAGATGAAGGTTGAGTGTGAGGTGAGTTGTGGACCGTTGGATTAGATCTATTCAACGGTGATCTACGGTTGAGATCCTTCGATGAGGTCGTTTGGAGGACAGATGAAAAATTAAGTGAATGAGTCGGGATTCAATGTGGGTCGTTAGATTAAAATGATCAACGGTAGCGATCTGCAGATGGAGTCATTTAGAAGGTTAGATGGATGGTGGAGGAATGAGGGTGAGATCAAATATGGGTCGTTAGATTAAAATGATCAACAGCGGGGATTTAAAACTGAAAATACAATACCGTGGAGAAAAGTGGTAAGGGGGAAAACCGGCAGTGGTTTTCGCAAAAATTTTGGGTGGTATATGGTTTGCCAAAAAAAAATGTGATACCATACGTTGATTGACACCTGTCCCACCTAAAACTGCCCATTTGGCAAAAATTTTGGGTATTAACTCTCGAGCATAAAAATTTTGCGAAAAGGAATGTCATCTTTCGAATCGTGATGTGTTTATCGGACAGTGCAGAATAAATGTGATAGCAGGTGAGATGTGCGGGCGGAAGGTGTGGTGGGACCGCAGGATGACGTAAGGTATTTCGTCATGTAGGGACGGGTTGTTGGGGTTTTTGAATGGTTGGGATAGATCCTGGACGTTGGATCTATAAAATGGATGGCTAAGATCTAATATCGGGGTGGAAATTTTGAACGAAGGAAAAAAGTGGTAAGTGAATGGGCGAAGATAAGGAGGCTCGAGGGTCGTTGATCTGCAGAGATCAACGGTCCAGATTCATTTTAAATTTGAAATGTTGGGGAAATAAAAATATAAGGAAAAAGGGTTCGGAAATGTTTTTGTGTGGTGGCTTTGTGTTTTGAATGCCCGATTGCGGGGCTTAGGACACATGAGATGTAGGGGCTAAAGGATATAAGCCCTTGGGGGCTTAAATGTATTATAATGTAAAAAGGTGGTTTTAGACACAAAATCAGTGCTTTTTAAGCCAAATGAGGGGTTCTGGTAGGCAAAAGAAAGGATTTTTAAACCAAATAAAGGGTGATATGAGGTTTAAAAATGGGATTTAGTAGGATTTAGAGGTCAAATGAAGGGTTTTGCGGGATTTTGAAAGGGGAAAAAGTGGTTAAAATGGAGATTTTGTGGGGGCGAAAAAAGGGCAAATGGAGGCCTTTTAAAAGCAGTTTCTTTCACAAAACAGTGAGGCTCATCAAATGGAAACAACAGTGAAGATTTCTTCAAAGGATAGAAGACACATGAAGGCTTCAAGAATGATATATTTTCAAAGGAAATGTTTCTCTTGAAGACTCAGAAACATAATTAGGCACCTGTTTGCTATGCCAAAATTTTATAGGTGGCTAACAGTGGCTCCACATGGGGATGGCATCTTCTTGAAGGTGTCAAGAATCTTAGAAATAATCTTTGGAAGTAGGCTATATCCCTGGCACTTGACCATCTTTCTCTTCTATGATCAGCTTCTACAAACATGATGGATATTAAATCAGCAGAAATCATTTTGCCAAACAATCTACATACCCATCCTACTGTCCTAACATTTTTTCTCCAAGGTGCATTTAGACTTGCAGACCTTCTTCATCATATATTTTTTTTATTGAAAGAAAAAATAATCTAATTCTACCCTTATTCCTCCATGAGACCAGATTAAACAGTTGGACGCATAGCTTCTCTACCTAACTAATATCTGCCAGGTTTAAACTGTCTGACAGATTTTCATTCTCTACATTCTAAAACAGAAATTTAAATACAGCCAAACCAAGATTAGACTATTTGATTTGTTGTGGGTCCATGACATAAAGACAAGCTGCACATGGATTGAAATTTGCAGAAATTTGAAACAAATTGTGAAGGCTTGAAATTCTAAAAATTAAGAGCATCCTTCCTTCTTTTGTGACTTAGATTATGAGCTTGTTAGAGTCACCTTTTTTCTTCATTTCAGCTCTGATTCTGACCCTGTTAGAGATGTTTTCCTCTTCTTTGCTGGTTCAAGTTTTGAACATGTTAGAACCAGCCCTTTTCCTCTTTCTCTGGCTCAGGTTTTGATCTAATTTGAGCCATCTTTTTTCTTTTTTTCATAGGTTCAAGATTTGAGCTTGTCTAAACCCTTCTTCTTATATTTTTTTTTATTTTTTATTTTCCAAACAAAACAAAGCAATGGTATTTACAATGGAAGTGAAAACTTTAAACTGGGCTTTAGCAGAAATAATGCTTGAGCATCCTACCATTGACAGGACCCCCAAACAGATCTGTACCATCTAATTCTTGCAGAAAAAATGCATTGGGACCAATTGCAGATTGAATAATGTAAGGACCTTGCCATAAATTGTCAAATTTTCCATGCTTATCCTTATCCTCTCTCCTAGAGTCCCATTTGAGTACCTTGTCCCCAATTTTGAAATCACAAGCCTTTGTCCTTTTATCAAACATATTTTTGATGTTCTCTTGCACTTTCTGAGCGCTGTTGTAGACTTCTTCCCTTGTCTGTTGGAGATGTATGGTCTGATTGATCCTCCTAACCATGTTGTCTTCTTTTGACTATATTTCTTGGACCAATTTTATCACTGACACTCCTAAACTAGTAGGAAACACTACATTTTCTCCATAGACTAACTGATAGGGGGACATTCCAATGGATTTCTTTGTTGTCAGTCTATCTTCCCATAAAGCATGCACCAAATTGTTATGCCATGATTTTTTATTATCTTCAAGAAGCTTCTTGATGATGGTCACCAAGATTTTATTTGATGATTCTGCTAGCCCATTACCTTGAGGGTAATAAGCAGTAGAATGACCAAGTGCAATCTGATACTTGTGACAAAAATCAATCATCTTTTTGGAACCAAATGCAGCAGCATTGTCAGTGATAATCTTCCTAGGGCAGCCAAATCTAGATAGGATATGGTCTTCAAGGAATTTTATAATGATAGAGTTTGTGGCATTCCTAGAATGGATGGCCTCTATCCATTTAGTGAAATAGTTAGTGGTTGTGAGTATCCAATTTATGTTGGGAAGATGAAGCGGGATGGATTTCCCCTGTAAATTCTAGGCCCCACTGTTGAAAAGGAGCTTCAACAGTGATTGGTTGTAAAGGTAAAGGAAGGAGTATTCTTTTGCCCTCAAAGATTTGGCATTTGTGGCAAGAAACTATCATTTTGTGAACATCTTGGAAGAGGGTGGGCTAGTAATAGCCAGCTCTAAGGATTTTATTGGCAGTGGTTTTTCAGTAAATATGACCTCCACACTCTCCTTCATGGAACTCATGTTTGATCCTATCTGCATCCACTTCAAGTAAACATTTAAGAAATAAAACATTGGCATTTTTCCAATATAAAAATTGATTCAAAATGAAATAATTTCTAGCTTTCAACTTTAAAAATCTTGCCTTTGTCTTAGATAAATCAGAAGGGGCATTCATATTTGTAAGCACATACAAGACATTAGCATACCAAGGTGAGTTTTAGAACTGCTCTTCAAGAGTGGGAGCAGGTAATCCTTCATTTTCATCCCATGCATCTACCATGTTTATGTCAAGGGCTTGTAAGTTAGATTCATCCATCAATTGTACTAAGCCTTGACCCTTGATGAGTTTAGTGGGTTTGATCTCCAAATCATACTCTAGTATCACAACAATCCACTTGCCTCTTTTTCCATCTGGATCTTGTGAAAAAATATCTTTTACCACTATATTAGGCACAAAGGCAATAATATGAGAATGCAAGATATACACTATGAAATCTTTCAAGGCCTTTACCAAAGCATAGGCTTGTTTTTCCATGATATTATATTTCAGAGGTGCATCTCTTAATGCCTTGCTGAAAAATGCAATTGGATACTCTTGTCCTTCTGGATTTTTCTGCAATAAGACAGCAGCCACAGTATGTTCTGATGCAAATGAGAATATAAGGAAATCTTTAGTAAAATATGGGCTGATGAGAACTGGTGCTCGGGTGAGTGCATGTTTTACCAGTTCAAAATACTTCTTGGCTTCTAGAGTCCATTTAACTCCTACTTCTTTCTCAAGCATATTAGTCATGTTTCTAAGGAGTTCTGCTAGGTTGGGTATAAACCTCCTCAAGAAATTAATCTTCCCAATAAAGGATTGTAATTCCTTGATGTTTCTTGGGTGGCTAATCTACAATATTCCCTCGACTCTTTTTGGGTCTATTTTAATCCCTTTCTCAGATATAATATGACCAAGAATTTTACCTTCTTGGAGACCGAACACTGTCTTTTTTGGATTTAAAGATAGCCCATACCTTCTGCACTTTTCAAAGACCTTTCTCAAATGTTTAAGGTGCTCTTCATCATTTTTGGAATAGACTGTAATGTCAGCAAGATAAATTACAATGAAGTACCCTATTTCTTCTGAGAATGCAATGTCCATAGCTCTTTGAAAGGTGGCACCAGCATTCATTAATCCAAAAGGCATTTTCACATACATGAAAGTTCCCCAAGGAGTGGTGAAATCTATTTTAAGTTGATCTTCTGGGAGTACTAAGACCTGGTTATACCCTGAAAATCCATCTAACAGAGAAATCCTCTTAGAACCAACTACCTTTTGTAGGATGTGTTCCATTTTGGGTAAAGGGTAATTGTCTTTTAGTGAGGCTCTGTTTAAGTTTCTAAAGTCAATGCACAGCCTAATTTCTCCTGTCTTTTTTCTTACAGCCACAAGGTTAGATACCCAATCTGAAAAACTCACAAGGACTATGATTCTGGCCTCATACATTTTCTTAATTTCCTTTTCTACTAGGGGTAACTACACAGGGATTATTCCGCGCAGCTTTTGCCTAAAAATTTTATGGTTTTCTTTCAATGGGATCTTATGCTGGATGATCTCTGTGTCATAGGCTTTCAAATCTTCATAGCTCCAAGAAAAAACATCAACAAGCTCTTTAAATAAATCAATGTATTTCTGTTTGATATGTTCTGGCAAGGTTTTAGATTATTTGATTATTTTAGGCTTGTCCTTGCTGCCTATATTGCATTCTTCAACATCAGATTCAGTGGGTTCTATAGTGGGATTTTTTTCCACATCATTAAAGTCAAAGAGGTCCTCTAGGGGTGCTAGTCCTCTGGGTATGCTTTTTTCTTTGGACTACAATACCTCTATGTCCTATTTATCTACATTCTTGTATTCTTCTGTTTGATTTTCAAATTCTCTGGTCAACATGTTTATTTCTGCAGTAGGGAATGGTTTTTCTTCATCAAGGGGTTCTTTATCCAAACAGTTTCCATCGGACTTAGATTCTGAATCAGGTAATTCAAACTCATTTCTGCAAAGCAAGAAATCCTCTATCTGTTTTTCACCCTCAAAGGCCTACCAATATTTCTCATTATCTGGTATTGCTGGTCTGTATTTTGTTTGAACAATGATCTGTTTGTCACTAAGTGGTCTTTGACTTGAACAAGAAGCACAAGCTAAACCATTTGCAGGTATGTTTTGGCTCCTAGGGACAAACACAAGCTCAAATTCTACAAATTTTTCCAAAAGATCGATGGCATCATTCCTATATGCCCTTAATCTAGGATGTTTCGTAGTGTACTCTCCATTTACTTGTTTGATGACTAGTTCTGACTCTCCATGGACAACTATCCTCTTAACTCCTAGTTTTTTCAATAGATGTAATGCTAAGAGGAGAGCCTCATATTCTGCTCTGTTGTTTGTACATTTGAAGTTTAGCTTGAAGGCATGACTCTCAACATATTTGTTTTCAGTATTGTGCAACCATACCCTAGCTCCTGCACTCCTTCTAGTGCAAGACCCATCAAAGCTCATGCTCCATAAGGGATTGTTTGCAAATTTTTTATCAGTTTCCTCCTTACTGTCATATTGTTTTCTGAGGTTAGCAGGCTGATGGGTAATCTGCTCTCTACATTCTTGGTTCAGATTTTCTAACTCTACAGATTGTTCAAATGTTTCTCTCTTGTTTTCCTCTGTATCCAGAGCTGCCATTATGTCTAGGTTTGTGACCTCTACTCTTCTGTTTGAATTTTCATCCTCTAGCTCTCGCTCATCTATAAACTCATCATTGTAAAGGATAAAAGAGTCTAGGTCTGTATGGATAGATTAAAGTGGGGAATTCTCTGGTTTCTCTGGGTTTCTTACCATAAATTTCATGTGTGCTTCCTTATATAGTCTTCTAAGTTGGCTAAAGATAGGAATAGTGGCATATGTCATGTCCATTTGCATTGTACCTTGTAGCTTGGCACCCCGTGATCTTGACAGCAACATGCCATACTTAGGAGGTACATCAGCCACTAAAACATCTGTTACCATGCACTTGGCTAGGATTTGGGTCAAATGCACATAGAGATCTTTGATCAGGCCCAAACACTTCACTCTGGTAGAGTCAAAAGAATATAAATCCTTATATGGTCTGGTTATCTCTAGGCCTAATTTTTCCATGATCACTTTTGGCATGAGGTTATGTGAAGCCCCTGAGTCATGCATAGCATTATGTAGGATTTTTTCATGGATGTTTAGATTGACATAGAAAGGAGGCACCACTCCTTCCTGAAATTTCCCTTCAATATTTGGTCCAAACAAAAGAGTTGGTTGATCATCATTTAAGTTGACAGAATCATTGTTTTCTCCTAAGTTTAAAGCTTTCAAAATTTGACATTTATATACATCTTGGTTGGCCAAATCAGTGAGAGGGACAGAAATTTTGATTTTGGAAATTTCACTTTCCAGATTGAAAGGAGATTGACTCTTTGAAAGGTTCAATTCTTTTTTTTTGGCCGCTATTTTATTGGCAAAATCAGCTTGCTGATTTTCACTATGTACATTGGTTGAAATTGTTTTATCAGGAGTATTAGCTGCAATGTTAGTGTTGTTGGTTTCTTGACTTGGTTTATCAGTGGGTTGGATACTCTTAACCTTGGTTTTACCAGAACTTTCAGCTACTATTTTGGTACTTTCAGTAGTTTCTTTAGGAGACTTTTCAAGCCTTTTATTGATAGTGACCTCAGAGGTTTTTGGTTTGGGAACTTCTGGGTTCTTTTTACTTCTGCGATCATATTGTTCTCGAAACTACATGATGGAATTTTCAAATCCTAACCTATATTCTTCATACTCTAATCCTTCCTCATCCCAATGTGTGTATGAGGTCTGGTTGTCTTCTGTGGAAAAGGTGTGATCTTGGTTATCCACTTCCACCATGTTTATGGTAGTTCCCTCTGACTCTTCTATTATTCCCTCATCCTCATCAAGGAAATTTTCTTGGAATGGAGGTATGACTTGTTGATCATAGTCCCTTTGTCTATTAGGAGGAGTGTTTCTCCTAAATTTTTGGTTCTGGTTTTGAGACTGATTTCTATTCTGATTATTGGCTTGGACAACCATCTTCTCCATCATTCTTTCTAACCTCTCCATGTTTTTGGCTAGATCATCAAATTTGGAATCAAATGTAGAAGCTGTGTTGTCTTCCCTATAGGTTACCTTACTTTCAGCCCTCATCCTAGCTCTTTTTTCAATTAAGTTTGCTTCTACACATACAACTCCTTTCTTCATATCTTCTAATGTGTTATAGTCTCTCTCCCTTAGCTGATAGGCCATATCAGCATCAAAACCCTCAGGATATTTCACTAAGGCCATGCCTTGGGGATGTTTCATGTGAGGTGGAAGGGCATTATAGACATTGTTAAATCTGGTGGAGTAATCATGAACACTCTCTCCCTGATTTCTTTTAAGATTCTTATACTCTGCTAGTATCTGGAGAGGGTTGCTTTTGATTTCCCATTTTTTTATGAAAGTTTGATGTAAGGAGGGAAGGTCATGGATGCTATTAGGATTTAAGCCTTTAAACCACTTTTTTACTTCTCCTCCTAAACTTTGAGCAAATATTCTTATCTTAATGGTCTCATCTTCTATTTCCATGTAATCAAAAGCATCTTCCATCCTATCTACATGGTGTTGAGCTGTGGTAGATTCTTTACCAGTGAAATGAGGAATTTTAGATTGATATTCATTGGGTAAAGGAGCTAGAGGCTGTGGAAACACTAAGGGAGCATACCATGCTGCCATGATAGTGTTTTGTGGAGGTAAAGGATTGGCTTGAGCAGCAGGTATATGGATGGCAGAAATGTTTGGACCAGCAACGAACTGTTGAGCAGATTTAGGGTGAGAGAGACCCTAGTTATGAATGAAGTGGATATCAGGAGGTGTTGATGGATATCTTTAAAGGTCAATTTAAGGTGTTAGGATATTTATGGAGTACAAGGGTTTTTTTTTTGTTTTTTTTGTTTGTTTGGTTTGGAAACATGAAAGAAGGGTCCATTGTAAGGTAAAGGAATGAGTAGAGAAGGATTTTGGAAATGGGGAGACAATTCAAAAAGAACACAAGTCCATTGTGTTGGGGTTCCCATGTTTTGGCCAGGTTGAAAAGACCAAAAGATGAGACAACATAGAACCACCTTCAGACCTTAGGATCTAGCCCTCCTAGGTCCAAAGAGGGATCTCTCTATATAAGTCAAAGGATATGTCTTTGAAGCTCTAAGTTATGATTTTAGGCTAGTTGTAGGCTCAGGGTCATTTGTTTGGTTGTTTATGCTTGGTTGTTGGGAATCAGGAAAAGAAGGTCCAATATAAGACAAGGGAGGGAAAAGAGGAAAATTAGGCAAAGGTAGATAACCCAGAGAACATCAAAGCCATTGGGCTATGGAGTCAAGAAAGGATTTACTCGTGTTCATTGTGCAAGCTTTCAGTTGGGCTAGACATCTAGAGCGTTTGGATATTAAAGATGATATTTGGAATGGGACATTAAGGATGAAAAATGAAAGGGGAAGAACCATTCGGCTCTGTCTATAGATCGGGCCAGAGGTCATTTAACTCCAGGCCTACTTGGACAGAATCAGAGGCAATACAAGGGATCTTGGAAAGGCCTAATTAAGGTGGAAAGATCCTAGTGAGGCAGATACGGGATTCTAGACCTCCCAGTGTTCTCAACACACCCAACTAAATCTTAACAAGAACATCTAAATATAAAATTCATTAATTCATACATCAGAGAGTAGGCAATATCATCCACTACACTAGTTAAATCAATTGAAATCGACATTCAGATACACATATAAGTAGAAAAAATTAAGGGCTGGGAGAGCATCAACATAAGGTACCTATCAAGGGTAAATCTTATGCCAAACTTCTGATGCGAGCCTGAAGAAACATAATGAAATGAAAGCAAGTCAATCACAAATACAGAGAAAGGAAAACATCACCAGCTGCTTTAGATCAGGATCCAAGGAAACATGCTTGTCATATTAAAAACAACACCAATCAGGTACATCATAGCCCAAAGCTTGAACATTCAATCTGAATACATCTAATCTCAGCCTATCTAACAATATTACATAGAGAACTTGTCTCAAGATGAAAATACTTGTGTTTCACTGATATCTCATCAACAACCACAACAATGTTTCCTCCTTTGCTTTATAGCGGAGGATGAACCTAAGACTGACTGAGGGAGTAGGTGAACATTGTATGTGTCATTAAACACAAAGCGGAGAGATAGGGTCGAGGCCCATTCTTGTGAATACTGAGTAATTAATGTCTGTCACCTCTATATGTAGGGATGATCTCCTTCAGATTTACCTTTGTTCTGTATATGACTTTGATGCACTCTGGTGGCCATACCTTTTTGTACTTGTGGGGAATAAACAAATGGTGTACAACTGCTGAGAGGTCTGCTTCATAAATGTCTGACTGTTTTTGAACTGTAGTTAGGGCGGAAATTCTTTCAGGGACATTCTGCATAATAAGAGCTGTATGGGTACCCTGTACATGATGGAGAAAAGCATTCTACTGATGAATAAACCCAGATGGTACCTGCTACTGTGCTCAGGATCCTTTGGATCAATCCTCAGGGTCTTCAAACTGCTGCTTTGTCCTCTAAACCTCTGATTAAAGGCTCAAGAGCGTCATTAGCTCGCCTTAGTCTTCCTTTTTCTCTGTACTGAAACACTCTGCCGCTCCATTTTTCTTCTGACAGGGTAGCTCGGGTTTTAATGGCGTTGCAAGGTTTCCAGTGTTTGAAATCTGCCCTTTCCCTAATGTGAATCCTGCCAGCCGCTTTCTTTGACTATCCCACGGCAGTACCAACTCTCGGATTTAATTATGTCCGCACAGCTTGCCATGTAGAATCATGGCGGTCTTCAACCTTTAGAAACCCTGCAAAACAACAAACCTATGAGAAAAACCATGGACAAGTATGATGAAGGCGGCGAGGGCGACGAGCATGGTTATGCTGACGATGAAATGGAGGGAAGAATTTGCAGTGGAAATGATAAAAATTGCTCTGGTGGGGAAATGGTGAAACACAGAGCATAAAGACATAATAACGAATGGAAACCTTAAAAAACACGACAAAACCAATGGTATGGTGACGGAAACGGGGAATGTACGGGGCGTGCACGTGGAGGTGATGTGGCGAGGCGGGAGACCGTGGAATATTCAACGGTGGGCAGACGAATCAGGACCGTCGATCGTGGCGGAGATCAATGACGGGTGGCGACAGAAGGTGGGCCAACGGGTACGATGAGAGGGATTTAAACAGCACGCAACTTTGACAGATGATGACCGTCGGACGGACGATCGGAGATCTAACAACTGACAACGATTCTGCTAGACGCCCTGTACCGAAGGTTAACGTGCGGGAGAAAAGTGGTTTTAGAATCGTACAAGGGACAGGTGGCGCGCGTTGTTTGGAATCGCTGGGTTTTGGACGAATACCGCCCACTGCGCATAAGCGGTGCGGAATATACTGGCAGTTTTCGAGCGAACGCGCTGGCGGGGACCACATGGAAAGGAAATCTCCGCGCCGTTGATCTGTCGGACAATGGATGGTTCAGATGAGATCACCGGTATTTTCTGCGGGGGTGGCGATCGCCGTTCGTTTGGTGAGATCAACGGCTAGGACTACGCCCAACGAGACTTTGTGGTAAACGCCTTTTGGACTTCGCGGACAGTTCCAGCATGGGATCACATGGAAGAAAGGGTGCGGGGCTAACGCAGAAGGGGGCTAAGGCCTAATATAGTGAAATTCATCATTTTGTTTCAATTTTAATGCATTTTCACGCCCGAAGGAGGTAACGATAGGTGGGTGAAGTGGAAATTTGGGGAAATAAAAGGTGATGGTGGGGTTTAGATAGGATTTAGGGGGAATTTTAAGGGGATAATGGGGGGCATAAAGGGAAAATTTGGCAAGGGGAGCACAAGGGTTGAGATGGGGAATTTTGCAAGGATATGGGGGTAAAAGAGGGAATAATAGGCCTCTCCGAGCAATGGGTCAGCAGCAAGGATTAGAATTGGGCACAGCACAAAGAGACTCCAGGGAGGCTGAATTTTCAGGGGAAAGGCATTCCTTGGAGGCTCCAGAACAATCTAGCCCCCAGCTTTCTTGTCAAGAATTTCATAGGGGGGCTAATAGTGGCTCCACATGGGGATGGCTTCTTCTTGAAGGAGTCAAGAAACCAGACATGATCTTTGGAGTAGGCCAGCTGCCTGTTGCTTAGTACATCCCTTTCTTTCTTCAATTTAGCTGCCATAGTATGATAGAAACATCAGCAGAAATAGTTCCCCACCAATCTACCTACCCAAACTACAGTCCTAACATTTCCCTTTGGGCGCATTTGAGCTAGTAGACCCTTTACATTTTATTTTCAAAACACAAACAAACCTATTCTAAATCTACCCTTATTCCTCCATGAGACCAGGTTATACTGTTGGCCTCATGTGTTTCGCTACCAAATCTAACATCTGTTGGGATTAGACTGTCCAACAGATTTCTTCTCCTACATTCTAAAACAGGAAATTGAAAAAACAGCCAAGCCAGGATTAGAGTGTCTGACTTGCTGGAGTGGAATCTTGAAAACAAAACTGTGAAGGCATGAAATCTCCAGTTCTGATATATCCTTCTGTGTTTGTGACTCAGATTTTGAGCGTATTAGAGTCACTTCTTCTCTTCATTTCAGCTCTGGTTTTAAGCATGTTAGAGCTGATTCTTCTTTTCTTTTGCCTTTCGGAGGTTCAAGTTTTGAGTATGTCTGAACCTCTTCCTTTCACTGTTTTTTTTGGAAACATTTTCTCTGTTCTCTTTGAAAGTAAAACGGCAATGGATGTACAATGGGAATGGAACTGGAAATGAATATTAGCAGAAGTAATGCTTGAGCATCCTTCCATTGACAGGACCCCCAAACAGCTCTGTACCATCAAGTTCTTGCAAGAAAAACGCATTAGGACCCACGGTGGCTTGAATGATATACGGACCTTGCCACAAGCTGTCAAACTTTCCATGTTTACCTTTGTCTTCCCTTCTTGAATCCAATTTCAGAACTTTATCTCCAACCTTGAAATCTGAAGCTTTGGTCCTTTTGTCGAACTGTCTCTTCATGCTTTCTTGAACTCTGACAGCTCTGCTATAAACCTGCTCTCTAGTTTACTGCAAATGGATAGTTTCATTGATTCTTCTGATCATGTTTTCTTCCTCTGATTGGATCTCCTAGACAAGTTTGACTACTGGAACTCCATGGCCTGTAGGAAAAACTGCTTCTGTTCCATAAACCAGCTGGAAAGGTGACATGGCAATAGATTTCTTTGTGGTGAGCCTGTCAGCCCACAGAGCATGTACCAACTTTTTATGCCATGACCTTTTTCTCTCTTCCAGCAGCTTCTTGATGATTGTGACCAGGATTTTGTTAGATGATTCAGCCAGTCCATTACCCTGGGGGTAATAGGCAGTTGAATGACCAAGTGTTATTCCGTACCTGTAACAGAAATCAATCATCCTCTTGGATCCGAAAGCAGTAGCCTTGTCAGTGATTATTTTCCTCGGACAGCCAAACCGAGAAAAGATGAAGTCCTCTAGGAACCTAATGATGACAGAATCAGTGGCATTCCTAGTGGGTATGGCTTCTATCCATTTGGTGAAGTAATCAGTAGCGGTTAGAATCCATTTGTGTTGTCCAGAAGAAGAGGGGTGAATTTCTCTGATAAATTCTAGGCCCCATTGTATGAAGGGACCTTTTATGGTGATAGGTTGTAAAGGGAGGGGGAGGAGGCTTTTTTCTGCCCTCAAAGATTTGGCATTTATGACAGGAAGTTATCATTTTATGGACATCATTGAAGAGTGTAGGCCAATAGTAACCAGCCCTGAGTATTTTATTTGCAGTGGCTTTCCAACTCAGGTGGCCTCCACACTCCCCAGCATGGAATTCTTGTTTGATTCTTTCAACTTTAGTTTCAGACAAAAATTTCAGTAATAGGCCATTTGGATTTTTCCAGTATAGATTCTCATTCAAAATAAAGTAATTTCTAGCTTTGAGTTTTATGAATCTGGCCTTTGTTTTGGACAGTTCTGGAGGGGCATTGAGATTGGTGAGCACATAAAGGATATCAGAATACCACGGAGAGTTTTGAAACTGCTCCTCAACAGTAGGATGGGGAAACCCTTCCTGCTCATCTAAGGCATTCATCATGTTAATGTCCAGGGCCTGCAAGTTTGATTCAGCCATTAATTGGGCTAGGCCTTGACCTTTGATCAGCTTGGTGGGTTTTATTTCAAGGTCGTATTCCAAGATTGTAGCAATCCATTTACCTCTTTTCCCATCAGGGTCTTGGGACAAGATATCTTTAACCACTATATTTGGCACATAGGCAATGGTGTGAGAATGCAGAATGTACACCCTAAAGTCTTTTAAGGCCTTTACCAGGGCATAGGCCTGCTTTTCCATGATGTTGTACTTTAAGGGTGCATCTCTTAAGGCTTTACTGAAAAAGGCGATTGGCTGTTCATGCCCTTCCGAATTTTTCTACAGCAAGACTGCAGCTATGGTATGTTCAGAGGAAAAGGAAAAGATTAGAAAATATTTTGAGAAGTCTGGGCTGATAAGTACAGAAGCCTGTGTGAGTGAAATTTTTACTGACTCAAAAGATTTCTTGGCTTCAACAGTCCACTTAATCCCTGCACCTTTCTTTAGCATTTTAGTCATTTTTCTAAGGTGCTCAGCAAGGTTGGGAATGAACCTCCTAAGGAAGTTGATCTTCCCAATGAAGGACTATAACTCCCTGATGTTTCTTGGGTGTGTGATTTGGAGTATTCCCTCAACCCTCTGCGGGTCTATCCTGATCCCTTTCTCAGATATGATGTGACCAAGAAGTTTACCTTCTTGCAACCCAAAAACAGTTTTCTTAGGGTTCAGGGACAGACCATACCTTCTACATTTTTCGAAAACTTTCCTTAGATGTTTTAAGTGTTCTTCTTCAGTTTTAGAAAAGACAGTCAAGTCATCCAAGTAGATAACTATGAAGTGTCCTATCTCTTCTGAGAAAGCTATGCCCATCGCTCTCTGGAAGGTAGCTCCAGCATTCATCAGTCCAAAAGGCATCTTCACATACATGAAGGTGCCCCATGGAGTGGTAAAAGTTGTTTTGAGTTGATCTTCTGGGAGTACCAGAACTTGATTATATCCTGAAAAACCATCAAGCAGGGAGATTCTCTTGGAGCCCACGACCTTCTGTAGGATGTGTTCCATTATAGGCAAAGGGTAGTTGTCTTTCAAGGAGGATCTGTTGAGGTTTCTGAAGTCTATGCATAATCTAATCTCACATGTTTTCTTTCTCACAGCCACTAAGTTTGACACCCAATCAGCAAACCTTATAGGGACTATAATGCCTGCATCGTACATCTTCTTAATTTCTTTCTCTACTGCAGGCAATTGTTTTGGATTAATCCTATGGAGTTTTTGTCTGAAAGGCTTCTGATTTTCCTTTAGTGGTATCTTGTGTTGTATGATGTTAGTGTCATAGGCTTTTAAGTCTTTGTAGCTCCATGCAAACACATCAATGAATTCCTTAAACAGGTCAACGTATTTCTTCTTCATGTCTGCAGGTATAGACTTAGCCAGTTTTATCATTTTGGGCCTATCTTCAGTGCCTATGTTGCATTCTTCTATGTCTGCGTCTGTATGTTCTATAGTGGGCTTTTTTGCCACGTCATCAAAATCAAAAAGGTCCTCTAAGGGTGCCAGGCCTTTGGGTATGTTCTTATCTTTGGCCTGCAACACCTCTACCTCTTCGGTATCTGTGTTTTCACAATTTTCGGTTGGATTTCCAGTTTGCTCAGAAAAAGAATTTATTTCTATGTTATAGGGTGTTTCTTTTTCATCTAGGGGATCCTCGCTTGGGTAGCTGTCATCAGAAATCGAGTCTAAATCAGAAAATTCAAACTCATTCCTACCCACCAGGAAATCTTCGATCTGTTTGTTTCCTTCAAATACCTGCCAATATTTTTCATTGTCTGGCACTGCAGGCCTGAATTTGGTCTGAATGATAATCTGTTGGTCAACTGGGGTCTTATTATATGAGCTAGCTAGACAAGCTAATCCATTTTCAATTGCATTTTGACCCCTAGGAATGAACGCTAACTCATATTCAACAAACTTTTTCAGCAAATCCAGAGTGTCATTCCTGTATGCCCTAAGCCTGGGGTGTTTTGCTGAATACTCACCATTCACCTGCTTGATAACTAACTCAGATTCCCCTCTCACAGCTATCCTATGGGCTCCTAATTTCTTCAATAAATTCAGACCCAGGATGAGAGCCTCATACTCTGCAATATTATTCGTGCATTCGAAATGCAGATTCACAGCATGGCTCTCTGCGTGGTCATTTTCTGCGTTACGTAGCCACACCCTTGCTCCAGCATTTTGCCTAGTACAGGACCCATCAAAATTCATTTCCCATAGGGGTTCTCCATTATGTCATGCTAGAGGGTCTGTACTAGCTAGTGGGTTGTCTTGTCCTTCATGTGGTACATCAGTTTGAATGGTATGACTAATGGGCTGGCTGCATTGTGTTCCTGGCTCATTCTGAGTTAGGCTCCCACCACATATTCTACAGGTTTCACTATTGTTTTCTTCTTCAATTTCTTCTAGGGTAGCCATTATGTTCAGGTCTGTGCTTTCATCCTCTACGTTTGTACCCATGTTTCCAGATTCTGACTCCCTCGTGGATTGGTCGTTATAAAGGATGAAAGAATCCAGGTCAGTGTGCACAGAGTACAATGGTGAATTTTCAGGCTTTTCGGGACTACTGACTAGGAATTTCATCTGAGACTCTTTATACAGTCTTCTAAGTTGGCCAAATGTGGGGATAGTGGCATAAGAGCCATCCATCTGCATTGTTCCTTGCAGTTTGGCTCCCCATGATCTGGATAGTAACATGCCATACTTAGGTGGCACATCTGCCACCACCACATCCATGACCATACATTTGGCAGGAATCTGGGTCAAACTCACACATAAATCTTTGATCAATCCTAGGCATTTTACTCTACTAGAGTCAAATGAGTATAAGTCTTTGTAGGGTCTGGTAATTTCTAGGCCTAGCCTTTCCATCACTACCTTAGGCATTAGATTGTGTGATGCACCAGAGTCATGCATGGCATTATGAAGGATCTTGTCATGAATGTTGAGACTGACATAGAAAGGTGGAACTACCCCTTCCTGAAATTTTCCTTCAATTTTTGGACTAAAGAGTAGGGCTGGTTGATCATCATTCAGATTTAAAGAATCATTCATTTCTCCTAGATTAAATGCTTTCAAAATTTGGCCTTTATATACATCTTGAGTGGCCAGTTCAAATAATGGTACAGAGATTTTTATTTTTGCAAGTTCACTCTCTAGATTGAAAGTGGACTGGACCTTTGTAATGCTCAATTCCGTTTTATTTGCTACTGCTTTAGTAGCTAAATCGGTTTGTGATTTCTCACTATATACAAGGTTGGGAACAGTTGTATCAGGAGTACTAACTGAAGTGCTAGTACTGCTGGTTGGTTGACTTTGCTTTCCAGTGTCCTGGTTGTCCTTCTCCTTATGTTTACCAGAACTTTCAGCTGTTGTTTTGTTATCTGCAGTAGATGCTTTAGAGGATTTATCAGGTATTTTCTTGATGGTTACCTCAGGAGTTTTGGCTTTGGAAGTATCTTGGCTTTTCTTGCTCCTAAGTTCATATTGTTCCCTGACCTGTAACATGGCATTTTCAAATCCTAATTTGTAATCCTCAGTTTCCAACCATTCCTCATCCCAATAAGAGGGTGAGGGTTGGTCTTCCCCTGAATCATAGTTAAGGACCGAGTCCTCCATTTCAAACATGTTAATTGCATCCCCTCCAGACTCTTCTATAATTCCCCCATCCTCATCTAAAAATTTTTGGAATGGGGGAGTAACTTTTTGATCTGATTCTTTTTGTCTGTTGGGGGCGTTGTTGTTCCTTCTAAAGTTTTGGTTCTGATTCTGGTTTCTGTTTTGATTGCTAACTGTGACAACCATCTTTTCCATCATCTGTTGTAGTCTCTCCACATTTTTAGACAATTTTTCATAGCTTGGATCGGATGTGGAAGCTACATTGTCATCCCTATAGGTTACCCTCCTCTCAGACCTCAGTCTTGCTCTTTTCTCAATCAAATTGGCTTCTTTGTTTACAGCCCCTTTCTGCATATCTTCCAAGGTGGTGTATTCTTTATCCCTAAGCTCATAGGCCATGTCAGCATCAAACCCATCAGGGTATTTTGCTAAGGCCATACCTTTTGGAGGTTTCATATGTGGAGGGAGAGCATTGTAAATGTTGTTAAATCTTGTTGTGTAATCATGGACACTCTCTCCTACATTTCTTTTCAGGCTCATGTATTCGGCTAGGAGTTGGCGAGGGTTTGCCCTAGCCTCCCATTTGTTTATGAAGGTCTGATATAATGCAGGGAGATCTGGGATACTGCCAGGGGGTAAGCCCTTAAACCATTTCTTTACATCACCTCCTAGGCTTTGGGCAAAGATTCTCATTTTGATCGACTCATCGTCAGTCTCCATGTAATCAAAGGCATCCTCCATTTTATCTACATGTTGCTGAGCTGTTACAGACTCTTTTGCAGTAAAGTGTGGGATTTTTTACTGATAATCATTAGGCAAGGGTAACATAGGCTGAGGCAAAAATAAAGGTGCATACCAAGCTGCAATGATAATGTTCTGATGGGGTAAAGAGTTAGCTTGAGCAGCTGGTATTTGAATGACAGGGATATTTGGACCAGCAGAAATCTGTTGAGTAGATCTAGGGTGAGAGAGCCCCCAGTTTTTAAGGAAGTGAAAATCAGGTGGTGTAGATGGAGGGGTTTCTCTGTTCCCAGTGTTTTGACCACTGTTAGGTGGTGTGCTATGAGGCTCAAGGTCTTGCTGGTCTAGGTGATTGAATGACCTGGTTCTTGATAAACTGTTAGGTAGGTCTAGGTCGGGGAGAAAAGGTGTTAGAGCTGTTAGGTTTTCTGGTGCAGAATCAGCTCTAAGAATGCGTCTGGAAATAGTTGGTCTGTTAGGTGTAGGAGCTCCTTTGAGGATACTCTCCGGATTGTCAACTATTTCAGGTGGGTCAGGGTTGGGATAAGCTCTCGTGTGAACGGTTCTAAAAGCCAGAATGTTATACTTCTACCTAAGCAGCTTAACCCTTCTTGTTACTTCTTTTGTGGTTAATGTCGTTTCAAAGGTTGGTCTCCCAGTGGAGTCTAATGTGAAACCAAGACAATCAGCAGGCCTACTGATCACCAATGGAGTCTTTGATCTTTTAGGAACTATGGAGTCGCCAGGTGGATGATTTAGGGTATGTCGAAAGGATTACACCATCCACCACAGTGCTCGGGCACTATCACCTCTCGAGGATAACCTCAGAACACAACAAACTCTCACCAGAGATCGACTGGGAGGGCATTTACCAGATATGTCATCTCGTAAAGAGGATGATATCTAGAGGCTACCTGGCCCTATCTAGGCTCTGTCTGAGAGTATGGTGGTTATTCAGTAGTGGAGGTCGATTCAAGAAAGGAGTGACTAGCTGTCAACCTGACCAGAGTTCTAAGTTTCTGAGTCTCTAAGAATGTTTAAGGTGAAATGCACTCATCCCCAACGGAGTCGCCATTATGTTGGGGTTCCCATGTTTTGGCCAGGTTGACAAGACCAAAAGATGAGACAACATAGAACCACTTTCAGACCTTAGGATCTAGCCCTCCTAGTTCCAGAGAGGGATCTCTCTATATAAGTCAAAGGATATGTCCTTGAAGCTCTAAGTTATGATTTTAGGCTAGTTGTAGGCTCAGGGTCTTTTGTTTGGTTGTTTATGCTTGGTTGTTGGGAATCAGGAAAAGAAGGTCCAATATAAGACAAGGGAGGGCAAAGAGGAAAATTAGGCAAAGGTAGATAACCTAGAGAGCATCAAAGCCATTGGGCTATGGAGTCAAGAAAGGATTTACTCGTGTTCATTGTGCAAGCTTTCAGTTGGGCTAGTCATCTAGAGCATTTGGATATTAAAGATGATATTTGGAATGGGACATTAAGGATGAAAAATGAAAGGGGAAGAACCATTCGGCTCTGTCTATAGATCAGGCCAGAGGTCATTTAACTCCAGGCCTGCTTGGACAGAATCAGAGGCAATACAAGGGATCTTGGAAAGGCCTAATTAAGGTGGAAAGATCCTAGTGAGGCAGATACGGGATTCTAGACCTCCCAGTGTTCTCAACACACCCAAATAAATCTTAACAAGAACATCTAAATATAGACTTCATTAATTCATACATCAGAGAGTAGGAAATACCATCCACTACACTGGTTAAATCAATTTAAATCGACATTCAGATACACATATAAGCAGAAAACATTAAGGGCTGGGAGAGCAGCAACATAAGGTACCTATCAAGGGTAAATCTTATGCCAAACTTTTGATTCGAGCCTGAAGAAACATAATGAAATGAAAGCAAGTCAATCACAAATACAGAGAAAGGAAAACATCACCAGCTGCTTTAGATCAGGATCCAAGGAAACATGCTTGTTGTTTGGTCAATTTAGTGTGTCCTAAATTGCTACATTAATTTATCAATCCGGGATTCGTAAGCTGATGAAGTGCGGCGCACTATATGTGCAAGATAACCTATTTCTTAACTTTTTGTCGTTTTTGGTTTTCTAATGTGAGATGGAAATAAAAACAAGTATGGTTATGATTTTTCAAGGAAATGATATCCTCTATAATGATTTACCAACTTGAAACTTAAAAAAAAGAATTTGAAACATACAATGACAAAACTTGAAAGGAAATGAAAATGTGCTGCTGAAATGAAAATGTGTTGCTAGTCTAATGAATCAAAACAGTGAACTATTGAGCATGGAAACCAAAATATCCTTGTTGCTGTCTAAACACAAAAGAAAACTATGCTGAAAGAAATCCAAAAGTTGCAACAAAGTAAATCTAAATCAAATTACATCAACCTATCTTCTGATCCCTCATCATTAGTCCAGCTATGATTTTCGGAGGTAACCATAGACAACTTGAGTAACCTGATATCTAACTTGCAGAAAGTAAACTAATATCAAACTACACATTCATAATTCAATCCCTCACCATCAGTCTAGCTGTGGCTTTCGGAGGCAACTGATCATGCACAATTTAATATTTCTAACTTGCAGAAAGGAAACTAATATCAAACTACACATCCATAATTCAATCCCTCACCACCAGTCCAGCTGTGGCTTTCGGAGGCAACTGAAGATGTTATGAGCAATTTAATATATCTAACTTGCAGAAAGGAAACTAATATCAAACTACACATCCATAATTCAATCCCTCACCATCAGTCCAGCTGTGGCTTTCGGAGGCAACTGAAGATGCTATGAGCAATTTAATATATCTAACTTGCAGAAAGGAAACTAATATCAAACTACACATTTCATAATACAATCCCTCACCATCAGTCCAGCTGTGGCTTTCGGAGGCAACTGAAGATGTTATGAGCAGTTTAATATATCTAAATTTAACTACTGAAGAAAATAAGCAAAACTGAATTAAACAAAGAAGTACTGAAATTAAACAGAAACTAAAAAAAACAAATTAGCAGCAGAACAATGTTAATTCCATGTCATTAGTCAAAAATTTATGCAAATGCCCGGGCTGCCTATTTATAACCTGAAACAAGAACACTGATCAGTTTAACAATAACATAAAACATGAAAGACAGAAGTAAAATGGAAAGCATGAAAGATTATAAACAGAAATGAAGCATATATACCATGAAAGATGCAATGTATAAACATGTGAATGGATTATGGCACAATGAGCTTTAAAGAAATAAAACAAAAACTATACAATAATGCACAGAACCTTGGCGAGTGCAGGGGCCCTCTACACCAGCCTTGGCAACAATCTTCAAGTACGAATTACGTTTGGAAATAGAGTCTTCTTATATTAAAATGCAGTCATAACAGAAAGGTGATATTACGGCACAGTGGCAACGTAATTACATTACAGAGCAGACTAATAAAAACTAACAGAGACTAATCTAATATGCGTATGCAAACGCGTTATTTATAACAAAGGAAATATAACTAATTCCCTGAAGTTTATGCTGATGGAGAACACGTAAACCATTACGTCCAAAGATCTAGGATCATGGCCGCGTTGGAGAGTAAATCTATGAGGAGTGGATGTTTGAATTCGGCTATGGGGCCATGTACAGATGTTAATTTGTCTTCCGCAATTCAGAAAAGGCCATATAGATCTCCACGTGACACGAAACAGAGTCCTGTCACCGTGGAACTCTACGGTTGACTTCCATTTGGCCACCTTTGACTGTAGCCTCCCTAGATGAATTTACTCGAGCCAATAGGACACGATCCATGTCCACATAATTTCTGACTTGCCCATGTGGCTCGTTTCTCCTTAAGACACCTGTAACATAGAGTTTCACAAAATGGTTGCGGAAAGTTGCAGCAGCTGCGGAAAGTGGCAAGATTCCGCAGCTAAATGAGAAAAATCTAAATCAAACAACAGACACAAAAATATAGTTAAAAACCATGTTAGATGCTCTTTTGCAATTAATATACAATGATATTGACAACTTGGGAGGTTTAGGTGGATGAAAAAGGTATAGAAAAGTGTATGGAAAAGATGCAGATTTGAGACTCAACATACCCCCACTGTGAAGGTGTTGCATGTCCTCATGCAACCAAAATTTTGATAATCCTTCCTCAATTCATATGCCTTGACACTTCAGCCAGTACATCCAAACCTCTCATCTTCTTCCTTGGTGCTGCCAACATCCTAGGCTTCTTCATTAGGCATCTAAATTTGATATTAACCAGTGCTCTGCTTAACTTCTGGCATTTCCTTTTCAATTTCTTGTTCTTCTTCTGCCATATTCCCAGATGTAGCATGGTATTATCATGAATTATTTTGTCTAATTTGCCTTGTTCCTTCAATGCCTCATTTTCATTTTTAATGTGTTTATTTAAAAGCTCTAGCTCAAAGACTTCCTGTTTTAGTGATTGGACTAGATCATCTTGTACTGTGTGAGGCTAGATGGACGAAGTACTGGGACCTGTAGCTGCTTTTTCCAAAGATTCTATATAATCATATACTTCTTGCTGCTTGGGGTCTATTTCAGGTGTCATTTTTATTGGGTTGTCCCCAAAATGCCGTGAAGGAGAGTTATCTTCAAAATCTGGCTGAGAAGGGCTCACATCAACATCTTGTTGAGAATGGGATGGACTATGTTCAATGTCTGACTGAGAATGAAATGAACCAGGTTCACTAACTGACTGAGAGTGAGATGGACTATGGTCAGCTGGGGACTGTTCAGATGTTTCTTCTCCCAAATCAATGAAATGGGGTCTCTTTATTTCTGTTTTCCTCAATTTCCCTTTAATTCTGGAAATTCTTCTCTCACGATGTGGACCACTGTCCTTTTGCTTTTGTTTTCCTTTCTCTGTTTTCTTGACCATAGATGATTGTTTTTGAAGATAAACTAATCTTTCAGATAGCACTTGATGATCTTCTTCTTCAGAAGAAGGGGTTTGATGTATGGCTTCAATACTTTTTCTCTCTTTTGATGTTATTGGATTTTTACCCTTGGTTTCTCTCTTCTTCCTCTTTGACAGTCTCTCTTCCCTATCAGTTCTTTCAATTGTAGTAGTAGAAGTATTTTGAATTTCATCATTTGTTCTCTTTCTCCTACTCCTTCTTGATATGCTACCTTCAGGAATTTCTTGAGTAGGAGTACTTTGGGTTTCATCATTTATTCTTTTTCTCCTACTCCTTCTTGTTGTGCTACCTTCAGGAATTTCCTGAGGTTCCTCAAAGAAATTTATAATCAAAAATTGTTCCCATGTGTCCATCTTCTCCTTCAACTCTTTTTCAATCAAAATTTTTACAAGACCGTGGTGATATAGATGTGGTTCTACATCTCCTAAATGCTTCTGAACAGTCACAGACATTTTCTTCAAACTATTTAATAGAAAATATGGGAGATTGAGAGCTTGATTATCTAGAAAAGTCATCAGCAATCTGGTATGGTACATATACATGGACCCAAAACGGCCTTCACAGGTAATGAATTTTTGAACAACTAGCAGCAAAGTAGCCCATTCCTCTTTCAATGCATGAACAGGAATTCCTCTTTCGTAAGATTGTTCTCCAGGCTTCATCACTAATGCTTTTATTTTTAAACCAACGCTCACCCTCCTGAGGAAGTTCTGTGGTTGTTGCTACAGATGCCTCGTTCACTGCAAACTTAAGGTCTCCAATCTCTACTTCCAGGCCATTGAACGACCTTGCAAATGCTTTTGTCACTTATTTATGATAACCTCTGAATTTTTGGATAAACCGCAGCCACTTTGCTTTCTTCAATATATCCCTGACTTGCGGATATCCCTCCATGAACTTGGGTCCTTCCGGTTCTGCTCTTAGCAATTTACCCATCCTTCTTTCTGCTCTTCAAAAATTTGCCTGCGTGAGGGTTCAATGGAAATAGAATGGCTGAATGCACGGAGATGAGCACAATGACTGTAGGTAGATATCAAAGAGTGGATATATAGGTTGTAGCGTAATAGAGAACGAAGTGGAGTGAGACAGAACAGAGAGGGGTTTCGTGAGCACGGCAGAGACACGGCTGTGAGATTAACAGAACAAATAGGAGGAGTATAACACATCCTACAGTGTTTTGAAATTTGGTGGCTGCACAATAAATGTGAGCACGTTTAAACAACGACTATGGATTTATGCGGCTGTAAGAGTCCGTGGTCAAATCAACTACGTCTCATTATCACCGGTGGAATATCGGAGTATGAGTGAATATCGGGGTTTTAATTATGGAATCGTTTGAGAATGAATGCGGGAGGATCATATGGAGATCGTGAAAGGGTTACGGAATTTGTCAATATAATCATTGCACATAATGGATGGAGCTTATGGTTTAGAACTATATAAAAATGTGTTTTCAATGCTATTTGAAATGAATTTTACTCATACCTTGGAATCTTTGCCTTTTTCCTTGGTCTTCAATTAGTTGCTCTTCATTGGTATCTTGAATGCTCCATGCCTTTATTTTTGGTCCTCTCACCTGCATTTAATTTCATGATTATGGAAATAACATATGGCTGTACATTATTTTGAAAACAGAGTTGTAGCTGCAGAATCTGCTTCTGGCTGCAGAAACTAGTGTCAGCTGCGGAAACAGATGTCAGCTGCGGAAACTGACACAGCTATTATTTGGATGAATGAACATGAACGGATGACAAATGACCAGATGGAAATGGTCATGAAAAAGAATTTTATCGATGAAATGGAATAAAATGAAGTGAAATGGAATGAAGTGGAGTGAAAATGAAGTGGGATGAAGTGGAATGGAATGGAGTGGATGGTCACAAAACTTTGTAAAATGAAAGAGAGATTTTTTTGGAAAATATAGAGTGTCGGGTGTTCCTGATTTTCACCCTATATTTTCTGTATAAGACTGCCAATCAGTGATTGGTTTTCAGGCTTACACAATTTTTTTTTATTTTTTTTATTTTTTTAATTGAAAAGAACAAAAACTAGGCTGATGGAGAAGAAGAATTCTTCTGTACCAGCCTGATTGCAGAATTCTCTTGAAACACTTTGAAAAAATCCTCTTTTGAGAGTGGCTTATGATAAACTTTCAATCTGTGGCCATTCACAATAAGAGGAGTTTGAAACTCATCAATGGTCTTGATTCTTACCGCTTCATTGCTAAAGATCTTGTCAATCTCATATGGCCCAAGCCAATGAGTCTGAAATTTTCCTTGAAAATCTTTAAACTTGGAATCAAATAACAATGCCCAATCTCCTCCTTGAAACTTCTTCTCTTTGATGTACTTGTCATGCCATTTAGCTCTTTGATATTGAACTAGATCAGTTCTTAGAATTGCCTCTTGTCTGATCTCATCTAGCTCATTCAACTGCTCCATTCTATGCTTTTGGGCTTCTGATAAGTCCATCCCCAACTGAACTGCTATCTTGAAGGTCTTGATTTGGAACTCAATGGGGAGCAAGACTTCTTTCCCATAAACAAGTTCATAGGGAGAATGTCCCGTTGTATTCCTCCATGTAGTTCTGTAGGCCCACAAGGCTTCTGGAAGCCTTTCTGCCCAATCTCTTCTATGTAGATGAACAGTTTTGGTGATGATACTTTCAAGAACTTTGTTTGTGGACTCCACTTGACCATTTGCTTGCGGATGGTAAGGAGTAGATCTTCCGTGCTTGATTTTGTATTCTTCCATCAACTTCTCCACCAAGTTGGATGTGAATTGGCTTCCTTGATCTGTCACAATTTCTCTTGGAACACCAAAGCAAGTAAAAATATCCTCATAAAGAAAATGAACAACTGAATTTTCAGTAGCAGATACTAATGCTTTGGCTTCTACCCATTTAGTAACATAATCAGTATAAACCAATATATACTTCTTTTGCTTAGATGGTGGATTAATAGGTCCAATGAAATCTAAAGCCCATTTTTCAAAGGGTTCAATGAGTACCTGTGTTTGCAATGGCATTTCATTTGAAAGGGTAGGTTTCCCTACTCTTTGGCAGCTGTCACACCTTTTGACATATTGTTTTGCATCTTTGAAGAGGGAAGGCTAATAATATCCTAAAGAGAGGATTTTATAGGCCGTCCTTTTGTCTGCAAAGTGTCCACCGCATGGTTCATCATGACATGCCTTAAGAATATCAGGCATTTCATCTTCCCTGACACATCTTCTGATCACAAGATTTGGCCCTGTTTTAAACAATTCGTTAGAAATCCATGAATATCTTGAACTCTCCTGAATAATTTTTCGTTTTTCTCTTGGAAATAAATGTGAAGGTAGTTTCACTGTAACCAAATAGTTAGCAATATCTGCATACCAAGGGGTCTTAATAGTTACTGCAAACAAATATTCATCAGGAAACTTATCTTCTACAGGAGAATCTTCTTTAGTATTTTGAATTCTAGACAAGAAATCAGCTACTGTATTCTGTTTTCCCGGTCTATCTAACACAGTAATATTGAATTCTTGCAAAAGTAAAAGCCATCTTGTCACTCTGCCATTAGTAACAGGTTTGTTCATTAAATATCTAATTGCATAATGGTCAGTATGAATAAAAGTTTCATAGCCTGTTATGTAATGTCTAAACTTATTAATTGCATGAACAACAGCTAAAAACTCTTTTTCAGTCACAGTATAATTCAACTCTGTGGGAGTCAAATTTTTACCGGTATAATAAATGGCATAAGGAACTAAATATTTTTGACCCAACACAGCTCCTAGAGCTGTATCTGAAGCATCCGTAGAAATATGGAAAGGGAGTTTCCAATTTGGTCCTCTCAAGATAGGTGCTTTAGATATTCTTGTTTTCAAAGTTTCAAAAGCTGATTGACAATCAGGATCTTATTTAAATTCACAGTATTTTGTAACCAATTTGAAGAGTGGAGATGCAATTTTAGTGAAGTTTTCTATAAATCTTCTATAGTAACCAGTAAATCCTAGAAAACTTCTAACATCTCTTTGACAATTTGGAATAGGTAACTTGGAGATGACTTCAAATTTTGATCTATCAACCTTAATCCCATCTCCTGAAATATGATGTCCTAAAACAATCCCTTTAGTAAACATCATAAAGCATTTTTCATGGCTTAATGAAAGGTTTGTTTCTTTACATATTATAAGAACTTTTTCCAAATTTTCTAATGCTTCTTCAAATGAATTACCATAAACTGTAAAATCATCCATATAAACCTCTACACAATCATGGATTAGATCAGAAAAAATTCCTAGTACTGCTCTTTGGAATGTTGCTGGTGCATTATATAACCCAAAAGGAAGCACTCGGTAGGCAAAAGTTCCCCATGGACAAGTAAATGTGGTCTTATCTTGATCTTCAGGTGCTACCTGAATTTGATTATAGCCACTAAAACCATCCAAAAATGAAAAGTACTTTTTACCTACTAATGTATCTAATACCCGATCAATAAAAGGCAAAGGAAAGTGATCCTTCAAATTTGCTTTGTTCAATTCCCTGTAATCAATGCATACTCTCCATTTACCATTCTTTTTAGGTACTATAACCAAAGGAGAAACCCATCGGCTATCTGAAATTGGATAAATGAAGTTTACATTGAGTAGTTTTTGGAGCTCTTCTTTCACCATCTCCCTAAGATTTGGATTCATCCTTCTTTGAGGTTGTCTGATTGGTCTACTGTTTTCCTCAATATAGATATGATGGATGCATGTCTTAGGATCAATTCCTTTCATGTCAGTATACTCCCATGCAAATGCAGTAGAATGTTTTTGCAAGATTTTGGTTAGTTCTTCTTGTTGTGACTTTTCCAAATGTTTGTTGATATTCAATGCTTTTCCTGGAAAAATCTCAATAGTAGAACTACCAAACTCTTCCATAGAGTAAAGAGACATTTGTCTTGATGATAAATATTCTATGTCAGATTCCAACTGAAATTGTGTGGGGTCATATTCTGAAGATGTCTCAAAATTTTCTAATGTGTTCAAAATTTGACTATCCTCACTAATTTCCGAAATGGTAAAGACAGGTTGTATAATGTCCTCATCATTGACCCATTCATTGTCTCCTAGTTCTGTAATTTCTTTTGCTGGAGGATACAAATTGAATTTCTTTGTCGAATTACCATTAGAAATGTACATATCCCCAGATCTACAACTAATAAAAGCATCATCTATGGCTAGCCAAGGTCTTCCTAAGATAAGTGGGTGCCCTCCTAGATTACTCTTGGGAGTCAAAATCATAAAATCTACTGGATATTCCCAAGAATCTAAGGAGACTGAAATATCTTCTAATACACCATCTGGTTTAATAATTGACCGATCTGCAAGTTGCAGTAAAGTAGGTGTAAAAAGAAGGTTAGGAACTTTAAGCTGGTCCATAGTCTGTCTACTCATAATGTTGATAGCAGCCCCTAAGTCAATCAATGTGTTTGGAATTTCTATCCCATTTATATGTGTCTTGACAATTGGACTTCCTGGATCTACATACTTCTGCATGGTAATTTTTCCCATCATAATATCTCCAATTTTTCCTACCAGGTGGATTCTTCTTGTGTCTTTTAGTTTCCTTCCTGGTCTTTTGAAACTCAACTCCTTTATTGTTTTTGCTAGAATAGGAATCTCTCTAATGGCTTGTAGCAAGGGAATCTTGATACAAACATTCTTCAATTCATCTAGAAAGTCATAGTTAGGCAACAAGATTTGTTTTTCCACCCCTTTGTCAATTTGTAGTCTTTCAGGAAAAGGAGGTGTAGATGAAGATGCAGGTCAACTATAGGAGTTGTGGGTGTTGACTTTTCTTTTTCTTTTTGAATTTTTGAATTTTGAAGAGATTCTTCCTCAGAACCCTTATTGACTTGAAGAGAGTCCTCCTCAGAGGTATCTTGCTCTTGAATATCTATGGAAGGTTTTTCTAAGACTCTACCAGATCTGAGTTGTACATCGTTGAGAGGAACAATCATATGGGTAGGAAATTGTTGTCCTTCTACCATATAAGTAGTTTGAGGATTCTTATTGTTAGGATTTGGCAATGGCTGAGCTGGAAGTTGATTTTTCTTCTGTTGGTATGGGAGCATGAGTTGAGGATTTGTATTTTGTTGAGAAGGTTGTTGTTGTGGAAATGGCAATGAAAGTTGTTGTGGATTTTGGTTTGGAAATTGTAGAGCTTGTTGATTTTGAAAAGATGGAGGATATTGATAAAATTGAGAAAATCTCCCATAAGGATTTTGCATCCCTTGTACCCATGGCTGATATGAATTTTGATGTTGGGGCCAAGGTTTTTGCCAAGGATTCCAATTTGGTGAGGTTTGAAGATTCATAGGGTTGTTAAACCCTTGAGATTGTTGTCCCTGCCAAGGTCTCCTTGCGACAAAACAGAGAGATTCTACTGAATTTGGGTCTTCTTGAAAAACAGCTTTGAGTCCAGGAATGGAAGGACAATCCTTGATCTCATGATTCTCTGAGAAAATCATACATGTTTCTACAACTTTTGCATCCAAGGGACATTCCCTTAAAGCATGTTTCTTCCTACATTTCGGACAAAAGATGGCTAGAGCATCTGTTTCTGCTTTCTGCTTGTTTTGGAATTTAAGGGTGTCTAGTTGTTCACTAACGCTCCCTAAGATATCAGTTTTGAACTCATCAAGCATATTACCAATCTCTTCCCTACTTACTGATCCAGTTGCAGATTTGTTAGCCCTAATAAGAGAAGGATCCCTAGGCCCTTTTCCTGTTTTAGATTTTCCTCTTGAGAGATGGACACATAGTTCTGCTATGTCACGAAGTGGGAGTTGAGAAATATCTCCTTTCCCCATCATGTTTAAAATATCTATCCATTCATCTCTAATGGCTTTTAATATGAGGGCTTTCAAGGTTTCATCATCTAAGTTGCTCATCTTTGCTCTTTTCAAGTTGTATTGAAATCTTTCAAGTAAGTCTTCCAAATTTTCATCTTCTTTTTGCATCATTTTGAATACCTCATCCTTGTGATTGGTGGGCATACAATAGTCCAAGTATCTATCCAAAAATGTTTGTTTCATATCATTCCAAGTCCTAATAGATTGAATGGCTAATCCCATGAACCATTTCAAAGCAACTCCCTTCAATGTTGAAGGAAACAGTTTGAGTTTTTGAGAGTCTTCCATATAGTCATAAGTTCGGCACACAACTTCAAACTCAAACAGAAATGTTTCAGGATCCTCACTTCGCAATCCATAAAATTTAGGGAGGACAGATGGTGAGATATTTTTCATCGTTGTATGAGTTTCCTCATCAACTATAGGGAAACCAAACAAGTTGTCTCCTTCCCTATTTCTTTCATTATTTCCTTCACCATTGTTGTCTCCATTGTTTCCTCCTCTTCTACCTCTACCTCCAAATCCATCTATTATTTCCTCTGCCATGATATTTTCTTTAGAGTCCTTAAAGTCCTCTGGTTCTTCTATCAAGGGAGGATGAGAGAGAGTCTCTTCCTTTTCTAAATGAGATTTAGTAGGTGGTATAGGAGAATCCTCTAATTCAGCTGCTCCTTGAATTCCAAAAATCTTAAGGCTAGGGGTAGATGGTGGTGATTCTTGTCTATGCCTTGAAGAAGATGGAGTTATGAAAATCGAACTCTTGGCTTTAGCTATAAACCTTCCCCTAGAATCTCTTGCTCTATGCATGTCATTTTTTTTTTTATTTTTTTTTTTTTTAAATTGGGCTAATAATTCTCTTTCTGATCTTCCAGATCACACTAGGTGCAAGAAGAGAGCATACTTAAGAAATTACTAAACCAATAACTCTCTTTTCTGATCCTCCAGATCACACTAGGTGCAAGAGGAGAGCATACTTCAAGAAGTTATCAAGTTTTCCCTTCTTTTATTATTTTTTTTTTTTTTTTTTTTAATTGGCTACCTATTTACACTTCCCCGGCAACGGCGCCAAAATGTTTGGTCAATTTAGTGTGTCCTAAATTTCTACATTAATTTATCAATCCGGGATTCGTAAGCTGATGAAGTGCGGTGCACTATATGTGCAAGATAACCTATTTCTTAAATTTTTGTCGTTTTTGGTTTTCTAATGTGAGATGGAAATAAAAACAAGTATGGTTATGATTGTTCAAGGAAATGATATCCTCTATAATGATTTACCAACTTGAAACTTAAAAAGGAATTTGAAACATACAATGACAAAACTTGAAAGGAAATGAAAATGTGCTGCTGAAATGAAAATGTGCTGCTAGTCTAATAAATCAAACAGTGAACTATTGAGCATGGAAACCAAACTATCCTTGCTGCTGTCTAAACACAAAAGAAACTATGCTGAAAGAAATCCAAAAGTTGCAACAAAGTAAATCTAAATCAAATTACATCAACTTATCTTCTGATCCCTCATCATTAGTCCAACTATGATTTTCGGAGGTAACCATAAACAACTTGAGTAACTGATATCTAACTTGCAGAAAGTAAACTAATATCAAACCACACATTCATAATTCAATCCCTCACCATCAATCCAGCTGTGGCTTTCGGAGGTAACTGAAGATGTCATGCACAATTTAATATTTCTAACTTGCAGAAAGGAAACTAATATCAAACTACACATCCATAATTCAATCCCTCACCATCAGTCCAGCTGTGGCTTTCGGAGGCAACTGAAGATGTTATGAGTAATTTAATATATCTAACTTGCAGAAAGGAAACTAATATCAAACTACACATCCATAATTCAATCCCTCACCATCAGTCCAGCTGTGGCTTTCGGAGGCAACTGAAGATGCTATGAGCAATTTAATATATCTAACTTGCAAAAAGGAAACTAATATCAAACTACACATCCATAATTCAATCCCTCACCATCAGTCCAGCTGTGGCTTTCGGAGGCAATTGAAGATGTTATGAGCAATTTAATATATCTAAATCTAACTACTGAAGAAAATGAGAAAAACCGAAATAAACAAAGCAGTACTGAAATTAAACAGAAACTAAGAAAAGAAAATTAGCAGCAGAACAATATTAATTCCATGTCATTAGTCAAATAGTTATGCAAATTCCCGGGCTGCCTATTTATAACCTGAAACAAGAACACTGATCAGTTAACAATAACATAAAACATGAAAGACAGAAGTAAAATGGAAAGCATGAAAGATTATAAACAGAAATGAAGCATATATACCATGAAAGATGCAATGTATAAACATGTGAATGGATTATGGCACACTGAGCTTTAAAGAAATAAAACAAGAACTATACAATAATGCACAGAACCTTGGCGAGTGCAGGGGCCCTCTACACTAGCCTTGGCAACAATCTTCAAGTACGAATTACGTTTGGAAACAGAGTCTTCTTATATTAAAATGCAGTCATAACAGAAAGGTGATATTACGGCATAGTGGCAACGTAATTACATTATAGAACTATCTGGAGGCTAATGGAGACTAATCTAATATGTGTATGCAAACGCATTATTTATAACAAAGGAAATATAACTAATTCCCTAAAGTTTGTGCTGATAGAAAACACGTAAACCATTACGTCTAGAGATCTAGGATCATGGCCGCGTTGGAGAGTAAATCTATGAGGAGTGGATGTTTGAATTCGGCTATGGGGCCATGTACGGATGTTGATTTTCTTCCGCAGTCGAAACGGCCATATAGATCTCCGTGACTGACGATCTGTGTTTTTCGAACCTACGGTTGACTTCCACTTGGCCACCTTTGGTAGCACTCCTAGATGAATTTTCTCGAGCCAATAGGACACGATCATGTCCACATCATTCCCGACTTGCCCATGTGGCTCGTTTCCTCTGAAGACACACCAGCAACATGAATTTTCACAAAATGTTTACGAAAGTTGCGACGGCTATGATGTGGTCATGACTAAATGAGAAAAATCTAAATCAAACAGAAGACACAAAAATATAGTTAAAAACCATGTTAGATGCTCTTTTGCAATTAATATACAATGATATTGACAACTTGGGAGGTTCAGGTGGATGAAAAAGGTATAGAAAAGTGTATGGAAAAGATGCAGATTTGAGACTCAACACTTGTCATATTAAAAACAACACCAATCAGGTACATCATAGCCCAAAGCTTGAACATTCAATCTGAATACATCTAATCTCAGCCTATCTAACAATATTACACAGAGAACTTGTCTCAAGATAAAAATACTTGTGTTTCACTGATATCTCTTCAACAACCACAACAACGTTTCCTCCTTTGCTTTATAGCGGAGGATGAACCTAAGACTGACTGAGGGAGTAGGTGAACATTGTATGTGTCATTAAACACAAAGCAGAGAGATAGGGCCGAGGCCCATTCTTGTGAATACTGAGTATTTAATGTCTGTCACCTCTATATGTAGGGATGATCTCCTTCAAATTTACCTTTGTTCTGTATGTGAATTTGATGCACTCTGGTGGCCATACCTTGTTGTACTTGTGGGGAATAGACAAATGGTGTACAACTGCTGAGAGGTCTGCTTCATAAATGTCTGACTGTTTTTGAACTGTAGTTAGGGCAGAAATTCTTTCAGGGACATTCTGCATAATAAGAGCTGTATGGGTACCCTGTACATGATGGAGAAAAGCATTCTGCTGATGAATAAACCCAGATGGTACCTGCTACTATGCTCAGGATCCTTTGGATCGATCCTCGGGGTATTCAAACTGCTACTTTGCCTTCTAAACCTCTGATTAAAGGCTCAAGATCGTCATTAGCTCACCTTAGTCTTCCTTTTGCTCTGTACTGAAACACTCTGCCGCTCCATTTTGCTTCTGACAGGGTAGCTCGGGTTTTAATGGCGTTGCAAGGTTTCCAGTGTTTGAAATCTACCCTTTCCTTAATGTGAATCCTGCCAGCCGCTTTCTTTGACTATCCCACGGTAGTACCAGCTCTCGGATTTAATTCTGTCTGCATAGCTTGCCATGTAGAATCATGGCGGTCTTCTACCTTTAGAAAACCTACAAAACAACAAACTTGTGAGAAAAACCATGGACAGGGATGATGAAGGCGGCGAGGGCAACGAGCATGGTTATGTTGACGATGAAATGGAGGGAAGAATTTGCAGTGGAAATGATAAAAATTTCTCTGGTGGGGAAATGGTGAAACACAGAGCAGAAACACATAATAACGAATGGAAACCTTAAAAAACATGACAAAACCAATGGTATGGTGACGGAAATGGGGAATGTACGGAGCGTGCACGTGGAGGTGACATGGCGAGGCGGGAGACCGTGGAATATTCAATGGTGGGCAGACGAATCAGGACCGTCGATCGTGGCGGAGATCAATGACGGGTGGCGACAGAAGGTGGGCCAACGGGTACGATGAGCGGGGTTTAAACAGTGCGCAACTTTGACAGATGATGACCGTCGGACGGACAATCAGAGATCTAACGAATGACAACGATTCCGCTGGACGCCCTGTACCGAAGGTTAACGCGCGGGAGAAAAGTGGTTTTAGAATCGTACAAGGGACAGGTGGCGCACGTTGTATGGAATCGCTGGGTTTTGGACGAATACCGCCCACTGCGCATAAGCGGTGCGGAATATACTGGCGGTTTTCGAGCGAACGCGTTGGCAGGGACCACATGGAAAGGAAAGCTCCGCGCCGTTGATATGTCAGGTGATGGACGGTTCAGATGAGATCACCGGCAATGAATGGGTTCAACGGTATTTGCTACGGCGGTGGCGATCACCGTTCATTTTGTGAGATCAACGGCTAGGACTGCGCCCAACGAGACTTTGTGGTAAACGCCTTTTGGACTTCGAGGACGATTCCGGCACGGGATCACATGGAAGAAAGGGTGTGGGGCTAACGCAGAAGGGGGCTAAGGCCTGATATAGTGAAATTCATCATTTTGTTTCAATTTTAATGCATTTTCAAGCCCGAAGGAGGTAACGATAGGTGGGTGAAGTGGAAATTTGGGGAAATAAAAGGTGACGGTGGGGTTTAGATAGGATTTAGGGGGAATTTTAAGGGGATAATGGGGGGCATAAAGGGAAACTTTAGCAAGGGGATCACAAGGGTTGAGATGGGGAATTTTGCAAGGATATGGGGGTAAAAGAGGGAATAATAGGCCTCTCCGAGCAATGGGTCAGTAGCAAGGATTAGAATTGGGCACAACACAAAGAGACTCCAAGGAGGATGAATTTTCAAGGGAAACGCATTCCTTGGAGGCTCCAGAACAATCTAGCCCCCAGCTTGCTTGTCAAGAATTTCATAGGGGGGCTAACACATTGGGCAATGGGGTCATAAAAGGGTTTACTTGCAATTCAAATATCCAAGGCTTTCAAAGGGCTAGTCATCTAAAACAAAGGATCTCTTAGGATGATAGTATGGGATGAAACAATAAGGAATTGAATGGGAATGACAAGGAAAACCTTCCAAGGTGACCACTTCGGAGTAAATATAGGGACAGGACATTCCTTATACCTCTATGATTCGAACTCCTAATGAGGTTAACTCTGAAGACAACAATCCAACAGTCCTCCTGACTAATTTCAGACAATGAAAACGTTTAAGGTCAAACACTGAGTGAAGTCTAAGATCAGAGAAATACCTTTAACCTTCTCTGCTTTTGGCATTCAACTCAAAGAGATCTTAGAAAGGTTAACTGTTGGAAAAGAATCCTAGGGGATAGGAATAATCACTAAATCTCCCTATTCTCTTATTCTTTCAGTAAAACCAAAAAGTAACATCTAAGAAACAAACTCTAAATTCATACATCAGTAAGCATGGACAAACCAACTTCTATACTGGTTAAATTATGTTGAATTTTTTCTAAGATACACAATTAGCATAAAACATAAAGATAAGAAAGTGCAAGAAGCATTAGGGTACTTGCAGCAGTATATCCTAAGCTAAAATTATTGTTTCTTATCAGAGAAATGAAACATGATGTATAACAGAGGGAAAACAATAACAAAGAAAGAACACATCACCACTGATTTAGATCAGGATCCAATGAACATGCTTGTAATATTAGAAGAGAAAAATTAGTCGCATATATTCTTGTCCAATAGCTTGATATCATCCATAAATCATCTCCCAGCCTATTTACAACTACTACTCACATAACTTTATCTCAGTGAAACAGCTTACATTCAACGGCCAACCAACCAACATTTTCAATGTATCTCTTGTGGGTTCTTATAGATGAAAGAGTGATAGTAGTGGTACATAGAAATTAAATGGTTCATTAAAATAGATGGAGTGGTGTCTATGAAGCCCATTCTATTTTAAAGTCTTTACATTGACTTTCAGTACCCTTTGGATGAAATAGGGTACTTCGACAGATTGATATTAACTCCCTGGGTATGTTCTTGGAGGTACTTTTCTGGCTGCAATACTCTGTTTGTCTTCTGTGGCAAGTAAGGTGAAAATTTGTCTTTCAAGTCTTCCATGTCTTATAACTAATGCACTAACAGTTTAAGGACTTCTGTCAGGCCCATAACTGCTCTGGAGCTTGATGGAAAATGAAATAAGTCGTGTGGCTAGTCATTTCAAGGAAAAAGAACATTCTACTGACATTAAAACATTGATAAGGATTGATGAGTGCTTTACGCTTCATTAAGCCTCGTTGATCATTTTTATGGTCTTCATCTATGTCTCTATCCTTCTGAACATCGGATCATAAGCATTAAGTCTTCTGCATTAGGCATTAATCCTTAAATTTTTCTTCTGATACTCTTTGCTGCTGCCTCTGACCTGTGTTTGTGAATATACAGGTTATGGGGCGCTGGAGGGTTTGAATCAGGGTTAATGACACTGATCTTTCAATAAACATGTTTTAAACCCTCCAGGGATGTCTCCTCTGTGATCTTTGGCTCTAGAAATGTCTTTCTGCGCTCTAAATCACCCTAACTGTGACTGCAGAGACAGTATGGCTTGTCACCCTTTGAAAACCTGCGAAACACAATAAACTCATTAAAAAAAAACCTGTGGGAGTGAGGAGGACTGTTTCGCAAGCTCGTGGAGGATGGAGGAACAGTGATGGAAAATGGTGGATGTAGTGAAAATGTGATGAAAAACCTTGGCGGAAGGCGAAAATGGGTGCAGATGAAGGTTGAGTGCGAGGTGAGTTGTGGACCGTTGGATTAGATCTATTCAACGGTGATCTATGGTTGAGATCCTTCGATGAGGTCGTTTGGAGGTCCACAGATGAAAAATTAAGTGAACGGGTCGAGATTCAATGTGGGCCATTAAATTAAAATGATCAACGGTGGAGATCTGTGGATGGAGTCGTTTAGAAGGTTAGATGGATGGTGGAGGAATGAGGGCGAGATCAAATATGGGCCGTTAGATTAAAATGATCAACGGCGGGGATTTAAAACCCAAAAGACAATGCCGTGGATAAAAGTGGTAAGGCGGAAAACCGGCAGCGGTTTTCACAAAAAGTTTGGGTGGTATATGGTTTGCCAAAAAAAAAATGCGATACCATACGTTGATTGACACCTGTCCTAGATTAAAACCGCCCATTTCGCAAAATTTTTGGGTATTAAATCTCGGGCATAAAAATTTTTCAAAAAGGAATTTCAGTCGTCAGATCGTGATGTGTTGATCGGACAATGCGGAATAAATGCGATAGCGGGTGAGATGTGTGGGCGGAAGGTGTGGTGGGACCGCAGGATGACGTAAGGTATTTTTTCATGTAGCGGATGGGTTGTCGGGGTTTTTGAATGGTCGGGATAGATCCTAGCCATTGGATCTATAAAATGGATGGCTAAGATCTGATATCGAGGTGGAAAGTTTGAACGAAGGAAAAAAGTGGTAAGTGAATGGGCGAAGATAAGGAGGCCCGAGGGCCGTTGATCTGCAGAGATCAACAGTCCAGATTGATTTTAAATTTGAAACGTCAGGGAAACAAAAATATAAGGAAAAAGGGTTCAGAAAGGTTTTTGTGTGGTGGCTTTGTGTTTTGAGCACCCAATTGCGGGGCTAAGGACACATGAGACATAGGGGCTAAAGGAAATAAACCCTTGGGGGCTTAAATGTATTATAATGTAAAAAGGTGGTTTTAGACCCAAAATCAGTGCTTTTTAAGCCAAATGAAGGATTCCAGTAGGAAAAAGAAAGGATTTTTAAACCAAATAAAGGGTGATATGAGGTTTTAAAAGGGGATTTAGGAGGATTTAGAGGTAAAATGATGGGTTTTGTGGGATTTTGAAAGGGGAAAAAGTGGTGAAAATGGAGATTTTGTGGGGGTGAAAAAAGGGCAAATGGAGGCCTTTTAAAAGAAGTTTCTTTCACAAAACAGTGAGGCTCATCAAATGGAAATAGCAGTGAAGATTTCTTCAAAGGATAGAAGACACATGAAGGCTTCAAGAATGATATATTTTCAAAGGAAATGTTTCTCTTGAAGACTTAGAAACATACTTAGCCACCTGTTTGCTATGCCAAAATTTTATAGGTGGCTAACAATACCCACCTCCTCTATTATAGCTGTGGAGTCTACGGTTGTCCCTCGGATGAAAAAATTCATTGAAGGTCAATTAATCTCTGAACTCTTTCCCATGAGTAATGCATTCTGGAAAATAGTCATCATAATGATCCGACCTTGGCTCCTGAGGTCCTCCTGCTCTTGTCTTTGTTGCTAAGAAAGTGGGCATGGTAGAGAATTGGGAGGTATGTGGCACTACCATTTGCTCCGGCCAATGGTGAGAGGTGCTCAATCCTTCTCCATTTTAAAACCCCCTCGAGATTTCCCATTGTCTAATTTCTCCAGCAACTCTTTGCCCCATCTCTTCTATTTTTTTGTGAGCTCCTGCACATATTTGAGGAGGAGTTTTCTAAACTCCTTCTAGTCATCCTCTTCTTCCATTGGTGCCTTCCCTTTACCCTCCTCCACTGGAACATTGTCTCCTTTGTCGGATGTGATCTCAAGTCCATGTTCTCTGTCTCTGTACCACCTTGTCTAGTTTGAAATGTATTCTCTATCTCTGGGTTTCATAGACCAGATGTGCCACAGGTTGATCCAAGTCTATGAGCTTTGATACCACTGTAATATTCCAAATAGGAAAATGACAAAAATACAAAGAATACAAAGACTAAATCTACAGCAATATGGAAAACACATTAAAAACACCATGAAAAAAGACAAAACTGCTGAGTCATTTTATTAAATTACTGGAGATGAAAAATAAGTACAACAATGCTAAAAAAGATAACACTCTAGATGGATAAGCTGGCTGGAAGGACCCTCAGATTCTCCTATCCAAAACACTGCTCTATTGTTTTTCTGTTGGACTCTCCCTCTACGTTGCCTTGCGAGAAATGTTGATGCTAACTGAATAGGGCTATGTATATGAGGCCGATCTAGTGCTCATAAAATTTTAGGATTTTAACCACAGACTCTACTAAAAAAACCTAGAAAAACCCAAAGGATTTCTAGAAAGGCTGTGTTGGGTGTGGAGCCTGATTATCTTGTTTATTTTTTATCACAGTGTTGGACCCCTGTACCTTAATGGGGCAGCAACGTTGTCCATAATTAAATGCTTCTTAGGGGGTCCAGGGGGGGTGGCTGCGACTTTATGGAACCCCCCCTGGCGGGTTGTTTTGGGGTCAGTGCCCCCGAAGTTAAAAACATATGTAAAATTGTCTTGTAAAAGTATAGTAATTTCTAGTCAGTCTGGGTCATTCATTAGGCAGATGATCTGATGGTAGAAGTTATGTTTAGTTTATGGTTTTTTTCCCTAGAAGGAAACCCCTCGCTTGTATGAGGGCATTGTATTGTGGATGTGTATTGTATGTGTATTCTCAGAGCGAGAAACAAATAGGGAGACTGTGAGAGAGAACAGAGGATATTACAATGGATCTGTTGTAGGTTGTGTCTCTTCATTTTGTTGGATATTAGAAAGGAAGGACTGGATGTTCGAGGTGGACATAGCCCAAACTTGGTGAACCAAGTATATCTGTGTCTCTATGGTTTTATGTGTTTTGTGTGCTTGTTTTTTCCGCATATTTTATGTGTTGCATTGCTCTATAATATATAATTTCCTAACAACTGGTATCAGAGCCGAAGGTCTATTTGGCTGATAAACTCACAGGAAAGAAGGGTTCCTGGTTCGAGTGGGAGAAATGGCGGAAGATGGTAATTTTAGGGTCGAGAAATTTAACAGCTAAAACTTCCCGCTATGGAATATGAAAATGGAAGATTATCTGTATCAGAAAGATCTGTATCTACCATTGAGCAGAAAAGAAAAGAAGCCAATGGCTATGACAGACGTAGAATGGGAGATTCTCGATAGAAAGGCACTCAGAACAGTACGATTGTGCCTCTCAGCGTGCCTTCAATATTTCGAAGGAAACAAAAACATATGGTTTGATTAAGGCATTGGTGAAACTATATGAAAAACCCTCGGCCTCAAACAAGGTATTTCTTATGAAACGTTTATTTAATATGAAGATGTTAGAAGGTGGATCTGTTGCAGACCATTTAAATGATTTTGATATAGTTACTAGTCAGTTAAGTTCTGTAGGGGTAAAATTTGATGATGAAGTTAGGGCTCTTTTATTTCTGTGCTCATTGCCAGAAAGATGGAATGGTTTAGTTATGCCCAATAGTAACTCTGTCTTCGGATCTAATACTTTACAGTTTGATGATGTTGTCGATGTTATCCTTAGTGAGGAAATGCGACGAAAAAGCTCCGGTGAGACATGGGGTAATGATTTGAGTGCAGAGTCTAGGGGAAGAAGAATGGAAAGAGGAAAGATCTCGGGATATTGCAATAAATCAAGGAAAGGTAGATCCAAGTCTAGATCAGGGATAGTGTGCTAGAAATGCGAAAAGAAAGAACACCTAAAGAAAGGCTGTAGATCTTGGAAGGGAAAAGAAGGAGACACACAGCAAGAAAACAATCATGAAGCAAATGTGACAGGTGATGTGTTACAAGATGCTTTGATTCTTTCTTTCAAAAATGTTACTGATTCCTTGGTGGTAGATTCAGGGGCCTCATTCCATGCGACACATGCTAAGAAATATTTTCATGACTATGTTCAAGGAGATTTTGGACAAGTTCGTTTGGGTGATGATAAACCCTGTAAAATTGTTAGAATGGGTAAGGTTCTTGTAAAACAATAGAATGGAAACCAATGGCTATTAAAGGAGGTAAGGCATGTTCCAGATCTGAAGAAAAATCTAATTTCAACAGGGCAGTTATGCAGTGAAGGTTGTGTGACAACTTTCACAAATAAAACTTGGAAGGTCACCAAAGGAGCCCTGGCAATAGCAAAAGGCAAAAAGGTTGGTACATTGTATTTATGCAATGGTATTTCTAATTCTATTAATGCTTTAACTTCCAAAGGAGAAGATGCAGCATTATGGCATCATAGGCTCGGACACATGAGTGAGAAGGGGATGAAGATTCTTCACTCAAGAAATTTGTTTTTAGGTTTGAATAATGTTGATTTGGATTTCTTTGAGAATTTCATTTATGGAAAACATAAGAGAGTTAGATTTCTTCGAGTTGGGAAAGAAAATAAGAGCGAAAAAATAGAGCTTACAGATGTATGGGGACCTTCTCAGGTATCATCTCTCAGTGGATTTCATTATTATGTTACTTTTATTGATGATGCAACTAGAAAAATTTGGATTTATTGTATTCAGAATAAATCTGATGTATTTGATACTTTCAAGAAATGGAAATCTTTGGTTGAGATTGAGACAAGAAAGAAGTTGAAGTGTCTCAGATCATACAATGGAGGTGAATATTACAGCAAAGAGTTTGATAGGTATTGTTCAGAGCATGGAATTCACAGAGAGAAGACAGTTCCAAGAACACCACACTAAAATGGTGTGTCAAAAAGGATGAACAGAAAAATCATGGAGCGTGCAAGGTGCATGAGATTGCGTGCAGGATTGCCTTTACAATTTTGTGCAGATGTTGTAGATACTGTTTTTTATCTAATAAACAAAGGGCCTTCAATTTCTTTGGATGGTGGTATTCCATAGGAAACATGGACAGGTAAAAAGGTAAAGTACTCTTTTTTAAAGCTTTTGGCTGTGAGGCCTTTGTCCATATTAATAAAGAAAATAGAACAAAGCTTGAGGCAAAATCAAAGAAATGAACCTTTATTGGATATGGTGTTAATGATTTTTGTTATTGCTTATATGATTATGAAAATCACAAAATCATTAGGAGCAGAGATGTAATATTCAATGAAAAGGTCTTGTATAAGAATCAGTTGCCGGAAAAGAAACAGGAAAAGGAAAACAAAGAATACACAGTTCTTGATGAGATCACAGAAAAATTAAAGGTGCTTGAAAATAATAATAATCAACAGCCACAACAATAATAACCACCAAAACAACAACAGGCACCTCAAATACCTGAAAGTGGTGTTAGAAGATCTACCAGGATATGTAGACCCCCTGAACGATACTCTCCTTCATTATAATATTTATTGTTGACTGATTATGGTGAACCTGAATGTTATGAAGAAGCAATGCAGGTTAAAAGCAGGAAGAAGTGGGAGCTAGCCACGGAAGAAGAGATGGACTCCTTAATACATAACCATACTTGGGACTTAGTCAGATTGCCTACAGGTACAACAACATTGCAGAATAAATGGGTTTACAGGCTGAAGGAAGAAGATGGAGGAAAACAAAGGTACAAAGCTAGACTTGTGGTGAAGGGGTTTGCACAAAAGAAAGGTATTGATTTTGATGAAATATTTTCTCTTTTTGTTAATATGACTTCAATCATAACTATTTTAAGTCTTGTAGCAGCGGAAGATTTACATCTTGAACAGTTAGATGTAAAGAAAGAATTTCTCCATGGAGATTTAGAGGAAGAGATCTATATGGAGCAACTAGAAGGATATGAGGTCAAAGGGAAAGAAAAATTAGTGTGCAGGCTAAAGAAGAGCTTGTATGGCTTAAAACGGGCTCCAAGGTAGTGGTATCTAAAATTTGACAGGTTTATGTTTGAACAAGGTTATACTAGATGCCACTCTGATCATTGTGTTTAACTAGAAAAAAAAAATGATGGCAGCTATATTATATTGTTATTGTATGTTGATGACATGCTTGTTTCAGGGTCTAACATGCAAGAAATAAATGTGCTCAAATGAAAAATGGAAAATTCATTTGCAATGAAGGATTTGGGAGCTGCAAAAAAAATCCTTGGTATGAGAATAACCAGAGCCAGGAAAAATCACAAATTAACACTGTCTCAGAATGAGTACATACAAAAGGTGTTGAAAAGATTTAATATGTAGAATGAAAAACTGGTTAGTACACCTTTTTCTATCCATTTCAAACTTAGTAAGGAGATGTGCCCCAAGACCCAAGAATAAATGGAATATATTTCTAAAGTTCCATATGCATCAACAATTGGAAGCTTAATGTATGCAATGGTCTGCACAAGGCCTGATATTGCACATGCAGTGGGAGTTGTAAGCAGATACATGAACAATCTAGGAAAAGAACATTGTATGGCAGTGAAATGGATTCTCAGATATTTGAGAGGTACCACAAATCAAGCATTATGCTTTGGTGGTTCAAAAATTGCTCTACAAGGATATGTTGATGAAGATCTGGCAGGTGATAGAGATAACAAGAGGAGCACTACAGGGTATGTATTTACTGTAGGTGGAACAACTTTCAGTTGGGTTTCAAAAATCCAAAGTGTTGTTTCACTTTCAACAATATAAGTAGAGTATGTTTTTGCTACAGAGGCTAGTAAAGAAATTATTTGGTTACAAAGGTTTATGAATGAATTGGGTAAGAAGCATGATATGGGCATGTTATACAGTGATAGCCAAAGTGCCATTAATCTTGCAAATAACTCAGTGTTTCATTCCAGGACTAAACACATACATATCAAGTACCATTTCATACGATTAGTATTGGAAGATGGACAGTTGAAGCTGGAAAAGATACACACTAGCCAGAATCCTGCAGATATTCTAACAAAAGTTTTAACCAGGGAGAAACTGAGATTATGCTCAGTTTCAATTGGTCTTCAAGGATGATGATGAAGATGATAAATAGACAGGTCCAAAGAGGAGTCATTTTCCAAAAAATGAAGCAGCGGCGGAGTTGCTACAATTAGTCTCCAAGTGGGAGATTGTTGGGTGTGGAGCCTGATTATCTTGTTTATTTTGTATCACTGCATTGGACCCCTATACCTTAATGGGGCGGCAACATTGCCCACAATTAAATGCTTCCTGGGGGGTTTAGGGGGGGCAGCTGTGACTTTATGGATCCCCCCCTGGCGGGGGCAACGCCCCCGAAGCTAAAAATAGATGTAAAATTGTCTTGCAAAAGTATAGTAATTTCTAGTCAATCTAGGCCATTCATTAGGCAGATGATCTGATGGTAGAAGTTATGTTTAGTTTAGGGCTTTTTTCCCTAGAAGCCAACCCCTAGCTTGCATGAGGGCATTGTATTGCGGTTTTGTATTGTATGTGTATTCTCAGAGCGAGAAACAGATAGGGAGACTGTGAGAGAGAACAGAGGATATTACAGTAGATCTGTTGTAGGTCGTGTCTCTTCATTTTGTTGGATAATAGAAAGGAAGGACTGCCTGTTCAGGGTGGACGTAGCCCAAATTGGGTGAACCACGTATATCTGTGTCTCTCTGGTTTTATGTGTTTTGTGTGCTTATGTTTTCCGCATATTTTATGTGTTGCATTGCTCTGTAATATATAATTTTCTAACAGGATGACCCCAGAAAATCACCCTCCTAGGGTTTGAAAATGCACAAATTTTGGGTATGTAGAGTTATTGGTTGAACTTATAGATAAACTGGCTATAATTTCACCCCAAAGCTCAAATATTGAAGGGCTGATCCCCTCAATTTATTCCAAGCGGAAATGCCCTAGAATTTATCCCTTACCAGAACCCCTCTGCTGCTGGACTGTGTAAATCACTGGGTGACTATGCTACTATAGGAAGGAATGCATGTGGCCTGATGCCAAGATATTGAATTTTCTCTCGTCGAACAATAAAACTCTCTCCTGAGCGAGAACTCGAAGTCCCCCGAGGATGAGGTTGGGATCTCCGCTCGGAGACACCCATGTGCTAAACAAAACTGTAGACCCGGCTAAACAGCTCAAGCGTGCTAAAGTCGTAAAGACCAAAATATCAAAATATGCAAGAATGATTTCCATGGCTACCCTCACTCCCTTCTTATTCTTTTGAAACCCTACATCCTTAGGTCCATTCATTAACTGTGATGTTACTTGGCCCCTTGGCTTTCACACTTGCAGCACATGCTTGGGTCCACTCATTAACTACGCTGCTACTTGGCCCCTTGGCTTTCACACTTGTTGCGCTGCACTCCTGGCCTCTTGGCCCCACAAGAGTTGCGTTGTCCACACTAGCTCTATAAAAGTGGTTTTATTCTAACTACTAGTTTTATGGGTCCCTTCACCCTTTTATTTACCTACTAAACTTAAGAAAAACAAAATTGGAAAAAATTAATATTTCTAATTAGATGTCAGCTAATTAGGAATATTACAGAATCCATGCATCCAACATAGAAATGTGATGGTTCCTCAAAATTTTAATGCTTACCCATTACTTTTGAAAACCTCGCAATTTTTTCATGCAATCCTTATGAATATTATCAGCATTTGGTGTACAAAGTGCAAAGAAACACAAAATGCAACGTTGATTCTTGTTTATGGAGAAATGGGTCTACCCTTTCATGCCATTACAAGGTTCCATTGCATGTGTGTGTTGAGTCTGCAATGTACATAGCTGAAAAAGGGAGGAATAAATATCAAGCAACACATAATGATGATCAATTAAATGTTCACAATGTTGATCTTTTGACAATGTGGCGAGACAATGATGATTAACAAGAAATTGTTTCTCGACATGCAGTATTGAAATATATCACAAAATATTTTTTGAAGGCAGAAATACGATTTGAAATATATCATGAAATGTTGACAAGGGTTGAAAGTGCAGGTGGATCAAAGTTTCTTTCATTATCTTCATATAGATTTTTTCTTGTAGAAATGCTTGTTGAGTGTGAAATTGGAGCACAAGAAACGTGCCATATATTACTAAAGTTGCCTCTTGTTCTATGCAGTATCAAATTTGTTCCCTTGAATGTTGGCAAGAAAGTATTCCAAATACTTTCAGTGAAATCTGATGAAATTTCATGTGAGAACATTTTTTCCCAATTTATTAAAACCACCCCCATTTTCTGGAAGATTTGTGTTTGATATAAACAATAAGATCATGCAGTTATAATGCCAAGAATAGGAAGGAGCCATGGAGACTGTGAAATGTGCATTCTATTGTTTGTGTGTGGCCATGGTTTTATGCTATTTTGAACGAGCAGTCAAAAGAGTTTGAAGCATTTTGTTGGACTGAGTTGCTTTTGTACAATCATTTTCATGACGTTTCTTTAGATATAGGACTTTCAAGTGAAACTATCATTGAGAATGGGAGGAGTTTAATATATCATGTGTGACATGTTGATATAGGCCCTTTTCCAAATGAGTGTAATTATGAATAGGATGTGGAATCCATTGTTCATGAAGATAATGTTGATCTAGATTGTGAAGAGTGCTAGGTACTTTCCTGTATTATTCCTCCAAACAATGTAACCATTTCTGACATTGAAAATATTTCCAGAAGGGATTATGATATTCATTATAATTGGTAGGAAACAATGGTGCGAGATGAAATTATGGAATAAGCCATTCATTTTATAAAATATTTCCAGTCTGCGGGTGTTGTTAATAGCAACTCAATTGGGGAGACAATAGTGCCACCTTTATCTTTATCTAAGAAACAACAATCTTCTTTTGAAATCGTTTTATGTCACTTTGTTTATGCTAGAAGTAATGATGCTTTGAAAATGATTATTTAAGGAACAAATAGAATTGGAAAGTCTTCTGTTATTCACTGTATTTCTCAAGCTCTTTCTTCTTCTACAACGGATGGTAGAGGTCTATTGTTGTTGCTAGTTCCTACTAACATTTCTACTTTTAATATACATGGAAAAACAATACACTCATATTTAAAAAATACTATAAATTTTATGAAACCATTGAATGGGAAAGCCCTGCAACATTTCAAGAAGAAATGAGGCACATTATTTATGTTATGATTCATGAATTTAGCTTTATAGGTCCAATTTTTTTTATACATATAGATTCTCATTTGCAAGAAGCTTTACTGAAAATAATGATTATCCTTTTGGTGGTACGTTGATGATTCTTGTGGGTGACCTTGGGAAGCTGCCACATTTAAAGGATACACCTTTGTATGTAATCATAATAGTAGGGGAAGTGTTGTGGGAAAGCTTCAATATTATTGTGACTTTAGATAAAATATTTAGGAAACAAGGAAATGATCCTAGACAAACACATTTTCACAATTTTTAACTAATACTAGAAATGCAGAGCCTATTTGGGATATTCTCATGTCACGTGTTGATATTTTTTTATGTCCATGGGAAAAGATTTTATTTCATTCTTTGGTTCACTTGTTTGCAATGAATGATTTGGTCAACCTACACATTCAGAAGATGCTAAAATCATTTAATTGTCCAATTGTGAGGTGTATTGCAGATCACGCGAGAAGAACATAAATAGTTGACAATGATGATGGTGTGTCAGAGCATGAAGTTTTGTTATGTTGTGGAGAGCATGTCATGTTGACATGTAATTTGTGGGTTAAAGCTGGGAAGGTGAATGGTGTGCTTGGATATGTTGAAGATATCTTCTATATGCCTGGTTTGAAGTTGTCTGAAATTCCAATGTTTAGTTATTTTTAAGAAGTACACATGTGTTCCATTTGATATAAATTTTCCAAACATGTTTCCCATAACATTTTTTGTTAGAGGGAATCTTAAGAAGATGCCTTTAAAAATGACATGGGCCTATAGTATACACAAATTACAGGGGATAACTTTGCAACAAACTACTATAGATATAGGAGATAGAGAGAGACATGGTTTGACATTTACAATTATATGAAGAGTGAAATCATTGGATGGTTTATGGATTTCATCTTTTTCTTTTCAACTTTTTGCTAAAATAAAAAAAATGCATATGTCACACTTAGGAAGAAAGAGGAGGAACGAATAAAGTCAATATAATTGTAACATATTTATTTTATTTAATTACAATATTTTATTGAAAGTATATTTACATATAGTGCCAAAAATAAATTTCTTGGAAAGAAAGTTTGTTTAAAATGAGAACAATTAAGTGTATTGTTGTTTGAATATTAGGGTCCATAATAAAAAATATATGCAACTACAAAATAGATAACAATTTTATTTTGACATAGAAATTAAAGTGCAAGATACCTTAAGAAGTGTTGAACAAAATATCCTTTTATACAACCAGAGGTAGGCATGAATAAAGTTAACAATTGAGTATGAAATACATCCACTAAGAAAATAAATAGACGACAACAAATCTATGTGATAGTTCAATACATATTCAACTCTGGGTTTTGTTCTACATAAATCTTTCAATTCAAAAATTGATTGTGAAATACAAATGTTGTTCCAAACTTATTTTTGCATGTGATGTCATAAATAAGTTACTTGAAAAGAGCTTAATATGAAAACCTAAATGATTAAGTGCACTGTAGTTTGAATATCATGCTTCTCTATGAAATACATATGTAATCAGAGAACAAATAACAATTTGCATTGACAGAAAAAAATAAATTACAAGATATGCTAAGTGTTGAACAAAATTATATCCTTTTATTCAGCCATAGATATACATTAATAAAGTTAAAATTTGAGTACAAAATGCATCCATTAAGAAAAAAAAGTGATGTCATCAAATCAATGTGGTGGCTCAGTACGCATTGAACTCGTACTTTTGTTCTACAAAAAATTTCACTTGAAAATTCATGTCAAAATACAAATCTTGTTCCAAAAATATATTTGCATGTAATGCTAGAAATAAATTACTTCAAAAGAACTTATGTTCAAAATGGGAGTGATTAACTGCATTGTAGTTTGAATATGAGGCTTCACTATGAATATGCAATCACATAACATATAACAATTTTCTTTTACGGGGAAAAAAAAGAGTCAAAGGTATCTTGAGAAGTGTTTAAGAGAATATCATAATATTTATCCAGAGATAAACATGAATAAATTTAATAATTGAGTAGCATATACATGCATTAATAAATTAAATTGATGATATGAAATCAACATCATAGCTCAATATGCATTCAACTTTGATTTTTGTTCTGCAAAAATATTTCTCTTAAAAAATTGATTGGGAAATACAAGTATTTTTGCAAAAAAAGTTTGCATGTAATTCCAGAAATAAATAACTTGAAAAAAAGTTATTTAGAAAAAAAGAGCAATTTAGTGCACTATAATTTCAATATCACAGTTCATTGCCAAACAAATATGCAACCACAGAACAAAAATAAATTTTCTTTGACAAAGAAAAAAAAAGTGCGGCATACCCTAAGGAATGTTTAAGAGAAAGTGGCAATATTCATCCAGAGATAAACATGAATCAAGATAAGAATTGAGCATTAGATACATCCACTAAAAATGAAAGTGATGAAAAGGAATCAATGCCATAGCTCAATACGCATTCAACTGGGAGTTTTGTTTTTCAAATAATTTTCACTTGAAAAAATTCTCGGGAAATTAAAGTGATGTTTGAAAAATATACTTTCATGTAATTCTAGAAATAAACATATTGAAAAGAACTTATGTTGAAAACAATATCAGTTTAGCATGTTATAGTTTCAATATCAGGCTTCACTATCAAATATATATGCAATGACAAGAAAAATAGCAAATTGCTTTGAGAAAAAAAATAAGGTGTAGCAAATCCCAAGAATTGTTGAGAAAAATATGCTAATATTTAGCCAAATATAAACGTGAGTAAAGTTAAGAACTGGGCAGTAGAAACATCCATCAAGAAATTAAAGTGATCAGAGGAAATGAATGTGGTAGCATAACACACATTAAACTCTCATTTTTCATCCTGAAAAAGTTTTGAGTTCAAGAAATACTTTGCAAAGTAAAAGTATTGGCCTTCATCAACATATGGACCCTTAATCCCCGGATGCGGGTGTTATGCACCGTAAGCCTTACATGAGGCCTCCACATGCCAATGCTACAAGAATGATGCATGGAAGGCTGAACTCCTGTATTAATAGCCCTATAGACGATGGCGAAAGCCCTTAACTCGCCTTTGGTTGGCTTTGGGAGGAAGACTCTTCCACAACATCATCGCTGGGAAATGACACTCACTCTGTATTCTCTGTCGGCACTCTGTGGGATGGGAAATTTCTTTGGCATGTTTGTAATCAATGGCAGAAAATTATGTCCACCATTAATTACCGCCAGGTGGTTGGCATCAATTCATCCTGACGTCGTTTGGAGCACTTATCGCCCGCCTCTAATGTTCCTTGGAGCTTTAATAACCACTCCCATTACCTCATTAACCATTCTATCTTGGCTCATTCTTCTCCTCTCCGTGCCCTATGCAACCTGTATTCTTTTAGAGCCCATTCTCCTTGCCATTTCCTCCACCCCCATTATGCCTTAGCCAAGACACTTGTCTCCTCTCCTGTGTGTTGCACTATGCCCCCACACCAACACTAGAAGCCCATCCGAGGTAATGTGCATGGCATTCACCCTGCACACACGCACCATGGAAATTCCCATCTCTCCTTGGGGGTAGCTCCTGAGTCCTCAAAGGACTCCTTCTCTTTCACCCAGACTCACCCTTTCGGCAACCCTGGCTCTGATGAATCCCTTAGTGTGAGCTCTACACCTTATACTCCTATTCCAACTGTTGGCAAAAGAGGATACAGGAAATCCACCATTCCTCACTCTATGCCACCTCTACTGCAGAAGACCAACAATATCCTTATGAAGATGCCTACAGCGGAAGAGACAGGTGTCTGGATTATGTTTGAGAATGTCATATGGCGCAAGGATGAAGACAAAAAAGTTCTAGTTGTGACCTCCCCTCCTCCTACTCCTCCAAGGGCCCCACACGTCCTTTCTTCCAAAGAATAATAGATCATCTGTGTGTATGGATGCCATATTATGGAAGAAGACCGTGGTGAGAATGTTGTTGGAAACAAGACTTGACAATTCCTCCTCAAGGTTCTTGGTCTTTTTTTGGATATATCTGCTTTATGTTGTCTTTCTATATTACATTATTGTTTCAGATTATCTAGCGCCTAAATATGACTATCTCAGACTTTTTAATGGTTGGTCTCCCCTTCAGGGGCAGCCCCTATCTTTTATTTTTTGGGGACGGATTAGGGCAGGGATCAGCTAAGCTCCTTCAGCCATCCCTGGCCCACAACTTATTGAATAGTATTTTTGTATAATTAATAGATCATAGTCCAACTTACAAAAAAAAACACATATGGACCCTTACTCCAATGTAAGAGGTCATATGAATACTAATGAAAAGGAAAGTTTGTTTCAATTTTCTGAAATGAGAAAATCTGTAAAATTTCTCTACAAAAAGAACAATTTGTGCTCTAAAATTTTAATCCTTGTTTAAAGGATTTTCTCCAAGGAAATATGGTAGGTCATTCAAGCTTCTTCCTCCTCATTAAAGTCTTCTTTCTCCATGTTGAGAAAATTTGGTGCATTTTTTTTTTATGTAGTTAGCCCAATCTAGGTACAACTGGGAAATTGTTGAGAAGTGGATAGGATGAAAATGAGTGATATTGACTTGGAACATAGATATAAAATTATGTACAACTCATATCTATATATATATATATAGAGAGAGAGAGAGAGAAAGAGAGAGAGAGAGAGATATATATATATATATATATATATATATATATATATATGATTTTCTCGAAGGGAAACTTCAGAAATATATAATTTCTTTCTTGATTCCAAGTTTTAAGGTTGTGTATGACTTTCTAGTCATCTTTGGCGCTATCTTTGAGATGATGTTCTATTGAGCCAGGTTTTTCTTCTTTTAATGGTTTGGATCATGATAAATAAAATTCCTATATAAAATATGTTTCCATCTCCCATACTGAAAATAAATGTTTAATGGCCCTTTTGATGCATTCTTTGATTTCTTTGGCCTCAAACTTTCAATGACTCAAAGAAGAAAACATTAGTCCTTTATCTATTTTAGAGACTTTAAAAATCCTGTCAAGATAGAGTTGTGTTTCCTTTCAATAATTGATGTTAATTTTTATTATATGTACTTGTCTTGTTCGACTAAATATTCTATTCTCTCTTCAAGATCCAAGTTATCTTGATAAAATCTACAAATTTTATTCATTTGTTTATAAAACTTAGCCTTGTCTTTCCTCAATATTTGGCTAACTTTTGTTGCTTGTGCCTCAAAAATATTCAGACTATTTTCCACTTCATGAATTTGAATTGATTGATACTTAAGAGTTTCAATTTCTTCACTAAATTTTTTACATTTCTCTATTTCACTTTCCATATGTTTGATCTTCTGCAAACCGTTCTTGTAGGATATGGAAAGTTCACCAAGACGGTGTTGGTTATAATTGATAAAGACTCCTATAACCAGAGAGGATTATTCAGATTTTTCCTCAACATTTTCTTGTCAACTGAATTTTGAAATGGTTATGAAACTTTCAAACTTTATTTTCATGGTTCTTCCAACAAATGACTTAGTTTGAGCATTAAAGTAATACTCAGTGAAGGATGGAACACATTCAGGAAAAATTTCAACGTCAATGATAGGTTTAAATGAAAAAGAATCGAGAGGGAATTTTGTATAAATTGGATTCATGGACGTGTCGTGACAAGTCTGTGGAATATAATTCTCAATAGTTTTCTCTTATTACTAAACTCTTTTTCTCTACCAGAGAAAGTGGTAAATGTTGACAGAGGGGTGCTAGTAATTTTCTCATCTTTATTTATATCAATCTGCATATATTTGACTTCCTCATAAATTTTCTTAGACTTTGTATGTTCCTGGCTAGTGTCATCTAGACCATCAATAATAATGATGTTGTTTCCATAGGAACTCTATTTTTCTATTACATGTTCTTTCTCTAGTCTATGTTGTTTCTGACCTTTGACATTTGTGTTCCTTTGACCCTATTGGTATATCTCACTATCTATATATTTTTATTTAATGTTGCTTGCTTTTGTTGTGCTTTTCTCTGGAGAAGTAAAACAAACATTAAGAACATTTTCAGCATGGGATTCTTCTATTTTTGAAGAGGAAACAATGTCTGAAATAATGTTATTGAAATTGTATTTCAGAATCTCAATAGATTTAATCTCTTTAATTGTAGTATTAGCATGAAGAATCTTATTTTTAAGGAATTCCTTCTGAATATTTTCTCTAAACTCTTTCAATTTAGTTCTATCCTCCCTACTCAGCAATTTTCCTCTTTCACAAGCTTACTGAAAATTATCAATATTAATGAAATTTCATCAAGAAAAGGCTTATGGTGTGTGAAGGTTTTGATGTAGATGACATCCTTATAATGTTCATTGATTATTCCTCAAGGATCAAAGTCATGAAGGGGCAATGAATAAAACCAAACATGGTGGAGTTCTTCGGCCTCCTTAAATGCATGTCCTCGACCCTTGAGGCAATTTTTTCTGAAGTTAATTCGAAAGTTCGACCAGATTTTCTTTTGATTTTTTTCTCATTTTCCAAGCTTAACCATTCAAGGTAGTTTGGTTGTCTACCTCTCTTAAACCAACCTAGATCCATCTAACTCTGGATCTATCATGCGCCGAGAGGGATCAAATCTCTCGAGGTGCAAACATATTTTTTGAGTGCAAAACTTGAGGAAAGGTTTGCACCACGAGAGATTTGATCCCTCTCGGCACATGATAGATCCAGAGTTAGATGGATCTAGGCTGGTTCCAGTCGGAGGCATCAACGTCAAATTTTTTAGATTATTAAAAATTTTGTATATTTTTGAGATGTAAGATGGATCTAGGCTAGTTTCAGTCGTGTGCTGCCAAGGAAAATCTATCAAAGATATGATTAATTTTATCAATAATATGTAAATATATCAAATATTAATATAATCATTTTAAATATGCTAAATATTTATGAGATTAAGTTGGTCATTTTAATTTTAAATTTTATTAGTTACCTCAGTTTGTTGTGATGATAATTATTGTTAATAACTATAATGATGAAAAATGATGAAATATTTTTTTTAAATGCAAAGTGAAAATAATAGTGTTGAAAGATAGAAAATGTGAATAATAAGAACGTACTCATGTTACAATCAATCTCAAACTATTTTCTTCTACTATTCTTATTTCCTCCCTTGTTAGTTTTGTTATATTTTCATATCGATTATATGAAAAAGAAAATTTAAATCGTAAACCATTTAAATATTTAGCTCAATCTGTTGTAGTAAACATGATACCTTGTCTCTCTTGCTCTCCAATATTAATAGCTTAAATTACTATAACACAAAAATCAATCTACATTGTTAATAACTTTTTGTGCTTACACTAAAATAAATGCATATTGTTAATCCAATCACTTTAATATTAATGTACCGTCATATATCCAATTACATCAAATCATAAATCAACATATACATTGAAATCAATGCATTTAATACAAGCAATCAAATAAGATTAGAAAATAACTTCTACATTGAAATCAATGCACCTAATGCAATCAATCAAATAAGATTAGAAACCAACATCTACACTGAAATCAATGCATTTACTCAAAGCAATAAAATAGGATTAGAAATCGCCATCTACACTGAAATCAATGCATTTAGCGCAAACAATCAAATAGTATTAGGAATAATCTATATTGAAATCAATGCATCTAGTGCAAGCAATCAAATATAATTATAAATCGACATCTAAATTGAAATCAACACATCCAGTGCAAGAAATCAAATAGTATTAGGAATCATCACCTACACTAAAATCAATGCATCTAGTGCAAGTAATCATATATCATTAGAAATAAATATCTACACTAAAATCAATGCATCTAGTGCAAATAATCTAATAGGATTATAAATCAGCATCTCCACTTAAATCAATCCATCTAGTGCAAGAAATATTCTTCCCTCTCTCCACCCTCCATCCATATCTATATCCCCATCCATATTTTTTTTTGTCTCTATCTCAACCCCCTAAACACACACGCTCTCGCACTCCATATATATCATTCTCTTTGTCAATCACCCTCTCTCCCCATCTCTCTCTTCTTCCCTCTCTTCCCCTTCTCTCCCTCTCCCCGGCTAATATCTCTCTTTCCTCCTTTTGTCCTCTCTCTCTCTCTCTCTCTCTCTCTCTCTCTCTCTCTCTCCATATTCCTTATCACTCTCTCTCTCTCTCTCTCTCTCTCTAGGAACCAACATCTACACTGAAATCAATGAATTTACTCAAAGAAATCAAGTAGGATTAGAAATCGCCATCTACACTGAAATCAATGCATTTAGTGCAAAAAATCAAATAGGATTAGAAATCATCTACATTGAAATTAAGTCATCTAGTGCAATTAATAAAATATAATTATAAATCGACATCTAAATTGAAATCAACACATTCAGTGCAAGCAATCAAATTTTATTAGAAATCACCACCTACACTGAAATCAATGCATCTAGTGCAAGTAATCAAATATCATTAGAAATAAATATCTATACTCAAATCGATGCATCTAGTGCAAATAATCAAATAGGATTAGAAATCACCATCTCCACTTATATCAATCCATCTAATGCGAGAAATATTCCTCCCTCTCTCGACCCTCCATCCATATCTATATCCCCCTCCATCTATTTTTTTTTGTCTCTCTATCTCACCCCTCTAAACACATGCGCTCTCGTACTCCATATATATCAATCTCTTTTTCAATCACCCCCTCTCCCCATCTCTCTCTTCTTCCCTCTCTTCACCTTCCATCTATATCTCTATCTTCCCCTTCTCTCCCTCTCCCCCATTAATATCTCTCTTTCCTCTTTTTTTCCTCTCTCCCTCTCTCTCCATCTTCCTTATCACTCTCTCTCTAGAAACCAACATCTATACTGAAATCAATGCATTTACTCAAATAAATCAAATAGGATTATAAATCGCCATCTACACTGAAATCAATGCATTTAGTGCAAACAATCAAATAGGATTAGAAATCATCTACATTGAAACCAATTCATCTAGTGCAAGTAATCAAATATAATTATAAATCAACATCTAAATTGAAATCAAAAAATTCAGTGCAAGCAATCAAATTGTATTAGAAATCACCACATACACCGAAATCAATGCAAGTGATCAAATATCATTAGAAATAAATATCTACACTAAAATCGATGCATATAGTGCAAATAATCAAATAGGATTATAAATCACCATCTCCACTTATATCAATCCATCTGGTGTGAGAAATATTCTTCCCTCTCTCCACCCTCCATCCATATCTACATCCCCCTCCATCTCTTCTTTTCTGCCTCTCTATCTCACCGCCCTAAACACACACACTCTCGCAATCTATATATATAAATCTCTTTTTCAATCCCCTCCTCTCCCCATCTCTCTCTTCTTCCCTCTCTTCACCTTCCATCTATATCTCTATTTTCCCTCTCTCTCCCTCTCCCCCGCTAATATCTCTCTTTCCTCATTTTTTCCTCTCTCCCTCTCTCTCCATCTTCCTTATCACTCACTCACTCTCTCTCTCTCTCTCCACCTTTCTCTGTCTATTTCTTTCTTCTTACCTCTCTCGCCCTCCCCCTCCAAGTCCATCTCTCTTTCCCTCCCTCTCTCCACTCTCTCACATCCTCTCTCTTCCTTCCTCTCTTTCCCTTTCTCTCCCATCTCTCTCTCCCTCTCTCTCTCTCTTGACCCACCAACTATGTTACTATATCCCTCTCTCTCTCCTTATATCTCCTTCTCCCCCTTATCTCCATCTCTCCTTATTTGTCTGTTTATCTCAGCCCCAAACATACACGCTCTCTCTCTGTCTCTCCCTTGTCACTCCTTCTCTCTCTCCACTTCTCACTCTCTATATTTCTTATTTCCTACATCTCTCCCCCTCCAACTCCATCTCTCTTATTGATCCCTCTCTCCTCCTCTCTCTCGTCCTTCCTCTCTCTTTCTCTCTCTCTCTCCAATACTCTCTCTCCCCCCATCACTCTCCTCCTCTCTCTCATCCTTCCTCTCTCTCCCTTTCTCTCCCACCTCTCTCTCTCTCTTTTCCCTCCAATCCTCTCTCGACACTGTTACCGATGAAATAGGTAACCTGACCTCAAAACAGGAGCTCTAGCCCAAAAAGACTCAAAAAACATGAAAAAACACCCCAAAAACAAAAAAAGTGTATTCCAAAAAGCATTTGGTTATTTTTGAAGGTCAAATTTCAACATTTTATAAAATTATGCTAAAAACAAAATTGTTTCTTGAAAAAAGAATTGAAAAAACACCCTCAAAACAAAACCAGTTGACGCTGGAATAACAAAAAAAAAAAAATTTGTCATATTTTTGACATTTTAAAAAATAGAAATAACATTTTTTAATTTTTAAAATTCAAACATTAAAAAAAACCTAAAATTTAAGAAAAAAAATAAATTTAAAAAATAAAAACATTTTAAAGCTTAAAATTTAAAAATATATAAAAATAAAAAAAATAAAAATAAAAACAAAATAAAATTTTTAATTCAAACATTAAGAAAAACTAAAATTTAAGAAAAAAAATTAAGAAAATTAAAAGATTAAAATTTCAAAATATATAGAAATAAAAAAAATAAAAATAAAAATATTAAATTAAAAAGAAAACAAGTTAAAAAAATAAAGAAATTATAAAAAAAAAATATAGAAATTAAATTTAAAAAAGAAAAAGAAAATGTTTATTAAATTAAAAATAAAAATAAAAAATTAAATTTTAAAATAAAAAATTAAATTTAAAGAAATATATTAAATTTTAATAAATTTAAACTTTAAAATAAAAATTTAAAAAAAAAAAAAAAAACATTATTGAAATTAAAAGTAAAAAAATTAAAAATTAATTAAAAATAAAATACAATAAAAATATTAAATTTAAAAAAATATATATTAAAAAAACAAATAGATTTTAAAAAATATGTTAAATTTAAATTATAATATATATATATATATATATATATATGAACTTAAATTAAAAATATATATATTAGATTTTATTAAATTAAAAAAAAAATGTTAATATTAAAATAAAAAATTAAATTTAAAAAAATATATATATTAAATTTTAATAAATAAATGAATAAACAAATAAATTTTGAAATAAAAAAAATAAATTTTAAATATAGAATAGAAAAAAAAAACATTGTTACAATAAAAAGTTAAAAAACTTTAAAAATCAATTAAAATTGAAAAATTGAAAAAAATATATTAAATAAAAAATAAAATAAAAAACAAATTAATTTGAAAACATTAAGTTTAACTAAAAAAAATCTAATTTTAAATACACAATTTTAATTGAAATAAAAAAAATATAAAAATTTTATGTAATTAAAAAAATAAAAAAATAAAAAAATATATTAAATTCAAATAAATTAAAAAAAAAAAACAAAATTTACTAAATTTTAAAAAATTAAATGAAAAAACTAAACATAAAATTTAATAATAATAATAAAATATGAAAAAAAAACAATTAAATAAAATAAAATAAAAAAATACAAAAAGAAAAAAAAATTAAAACAAATTAAATTTCAAATATAAAAATTAAATTAAAAAAAAAAAAAATTTAAATTTTTTGAATTAAAAAAATAAATATTAAAAATTTAAAAAATTAAAAAAAGAAAATTTTTTTGATTGTGGTGGTGTCGTCAATCGGCCTCCCGCCCAAGTGACGACAGAGGTCGGCCGCTAGGCGGAAGGCCGATTCCCGGAACTGGCCTCTCGCGGTGGGAGGGCGATTCCTAGAATCGGCCTCCCGCGGCGGGAGGGTGATTCCCGGAATCGGCCTCCCACGGCGATTCCTGGAATCAGCCTCTCGCCGCAGGAGGGCGATTCCCGGAATCGGCCTCTCGCCGCGGAAGGGCGATTCCCGGAATCGGCCTCGCCAGGTAGTGGCGAGCCAGCCGCTCGTGACGGCGCATGCGACCTCCACAGCCGCCAATGACAGCCTCCATCGCCACCTAGGCGGGAGGCCGACTAGCAGCGCCACCACGTTCAAAAAATTCTTTTTTATTTTTTTTTTATTTTTTATTTTTAATATATATTTTTTTAATTTGATTTTTTTTTTTTTAATTCAAAAAATTTAAAATTTTTTTTTTTTAATTCAAATTTTTTATTTTAAATTTAATTTGTTTTATTTTTAAATTTTTTTTTTTTTTTTTTTTAAATTTAATATTTTAGATTAATTATTTTTTAAAATTTAAAATTTATTCATTAAATTTATTAAATTTTAATTTAATTTAATTTTTTTTTAAATCTTTTAGTTCATTTGGTTTTTCATTTTTTAAATTTATAAATTGTTTCATTTAAAAAAAAAGAGTAAATTTATGGATATTTGCACGTGGTTTTTTTCATTTTTTTGTTTTTTAATGATAGTTTTTTTATTATAATTCTTTTATTTTAATTTTCTTTTTCAATTTTAAATTTTGTTTTTTTTTTTCAAATTTGTTTTTTTTGTTAATTTTAAAATTTGTATTTTTGTTTTCTTATTATTATTATTATTTTAATTTTAATTTTTAAATTTAATTTTTTCTTTTTTGTATTTATTTTTTTTATCTAAATTTTAATTTTGTAATTTAAATTATTTTTGAACTTTCTATTTTAATTTTTTTTTAATTATATGGATTTTTTTAATAACTTAGAAAAAAATGTTTTTGATGTTTTTTATTTTTATTTTTTTTTGTTAATTTTTGTTTTTTTTCTTTAAATTATGTGTTTTTTTTTCAAATTTTGTCATTTCTTTTGATATAATTTTCGAATATTTTTGTTTTTTTTTTTGTTTTTCTTAATTTATTTTTGTTTAAATTTTTTATTTTTACGAGTTAATTTTGTTTTTTTTTACATTTTTATTGGTTTTTTTTATTGTTTTTATATATATATATATATTTTATCTAAGTTATGTGTTTTATTACCAACATGAAAATCACCACTCTAAAAAAAAAAAGGTTGATGCTGCATCAATACGTTTCAGCATGAAAATCACTAACATTTTAAAACAAATATTCATACTTCATAAATAAAAATATTAGAGTGTCAAAAATGTGCTAAAAAAAAGGTGATTCTGCATCACCACTTTTCAAAATCGGGTGCTTTTTATGCTTACCAAAAAAAGTAGGTAACAGTGCAGTTACCTATTTCATCCGTAACAGTGTTTCTCTTCCCCATATCTCTCTCTCTCTCTCTCTCTCTAATCCTCTCTCTTCCCTTATCCCTTTCTTTCTCTCTCTCTTTCCACCCCTCTCTCTCTCCAACTACATTACTATATCCCTCCCTCTCTCCTTCTCACTTCTTCTCTGCCCCCCTTCTTTCCATACATCTTACTTTGTTTCTTTATCTCACCCCTAAACATACACACTCTCTCCATCTCTCCCTTATCACTCTCTCTCTCTATTTCTTCTTGAGTAAATATGAAAATAGATTTTATTTACTTACCATACCTCTAGTTTATTTATATTTTTATTTATTTACCATACCCCTTTTCTTTACTATGGTATTTGGCCCATAGGCTTGTTATATAATTAGATTTTTATTTGTAATCCTATTTGATATATTGTTATTTATTTACCTTACCTCTTTGTGCCTCTTTTATATTTATTTATATACCATACCTCTTTATACATATTTATATTTATTTATTTATTTATCATACTTTTTTATACCTCTTTTATATTTATTTATTAACCCATGGTATTTGGCCCATGGTATCAATATTAATTTGTCCCATGGTATTCGTCCCATAGGCTTCATCTAAATAAAACATCTTTTTAAAGTTTTTTTAAATATAAAAAGGTTTATGGAATAAATATAAAAAGAATTTTTATTTATTTACTATACATCTAGTTTATATATATTTTTATTTATTTACCATAGCTTTGGAGTAAGTATAAATTCATTTTACAAATATTTAATTAAAAGAAATATTAAAAGATTTTGGATTTTTATTGTTTGTGTTGAATTAACTCTTTTCCTTTGATTTAGGAAATAGTATTGACTTTAGTAAAGAGTAAAGATGTTTAAAATTTTACTTAATTTGAAAATTCAATGTGGTAATTTTTTTTGTTAAAGGTAAATTTATGATCCATTCAAATTCACGTATATAATTTACTATCCATTCAAATTAGATAAATAATACATAATTGTATTAGAAATTGATATATGTTCTAGCACAATGCGATTTTTATTTTTTATTTTTAATTTTTAATTTAAAACTTAAGTCGACATTTTGTATGAGGACGTGACATACCTGACATCGGGGTCAAATTGGGCTGTAGATGTGCCTCTCGGCGCAATAAATCACATCTGGAATATATCTAGGAAGAAGATAAGGGTCAACTTCACCTCCATAGACTCTGATATATGTGAATAATTATTCCCCAAATCAAACTCTTATTTCTTCTAACACATCTTTAATTCCTTCACTAACCCTACGAGGGTTTTCTCCAAACAAAATCTTATGGAAAGGGATCATCATGTATTTAAAAATTTCATAAAAATGGAGTTTGAGGTTACTTTCCCACAAAATGGGGGCATAATTTTGAATAGGCACTTGTTGATCAATTGGGTAATTATGTTTCATCAAAGGAAACAAAATAGAAGCAATTATAATAAGTCACTCCTAGAGACAGTCTTGATTTGTAGGAGACCAGTGCCTAGGAATCTTAAATTTGGAGGTCTTATGAGTTTTCTTCATGCTCTTTGAGAGGGACCTCCTGGATATCAACTGGGTGAAATTATTTGATAAGTGGTTCTAGATAACAAGGGGAGTAGAGTAATAACTGCGGACATATATTGTGGGAGAAAAGGATTACTCAGAATGGCCCTATGGCTGCAATGAAGCTCGATTTGCTGCAATAGGGCCAGATGTGGAACCAACGAAGAGATCTTAAAGATAATTTGGATGGAATCCAAGAAGAACAAGGATGATAAGTCGGAATGGGACAGGCCTACTAATGTATAAGAATCTTCCCGTCAGAGACTTAAGAAGAAAATTATCAAGATCATAATTATGAAATAGAAATCATGCACCAAGCCTAATTAAGGTAGCAGATAGACCATTATATGAGTATCGTAAAAAATAATTTCATCAATTAGCCATTAGCAACCCTCATTCTGAACACATGATAACTGGAAAGAAAGTATGACAAAACTGAATAGTATATTAAACCAACACATAGAAGAAGAATACATACTGTTCATAAGCCTAGTAGGAATCAATTTTGCAATAAGTAGTCATTATATTATCTTCTCAAAGTAGCTCTTCCAGATATACATTAAGAGCTTATCCAAAAATTACAAAATTTGCTACACAGACTATGCACTCGAAAATTATAGAGAAATCATAACCTTTACTTCATCTGCGAGTCGGCCTTTTAATAGCTTTTACATTGGCCTTCTTGGCCAGATATTTTCTCAAACAAAATATTCCTTCATGATCTTACAGTTTCATATCTAAATAAAAAATGATGTGATATAATGACATCATAATAGAGGCATTATTCTCCGACACTAACTATAACAGAAACATAACAAAAAGATAACATGCAGATAATACTTTGGGTGAAATCGATATTTCACCTGATTTTACATTACTTTGAAATTGAAACAAAAGTAAAAAAAAATGACACGTGGGCCTGATCATGATGTCTTTTAATGGTTATGATGGGGAGTGGCTGAGCCTCCTGAGTGGCGTGATCTAAATGAAGAAATGGAGGTGCCAGGCTGGCGAGGCAGCTGAGGTGGCAGTTGCTGCAAAGTGGAGGGAGCTGGAGGATTCACGTATTCATAGCACCTTTTCCAGGTGACTAATACGGGTAGAGGTGTTGTGGTGAAGAACTTGAACATGGACTGAAGTTGATTAAGCTTAGAATAATCTAGGCGAGCTGCGAAGAATCTCTTGACCTAAGCAAGGAGGAAGAATTCCTTATGTAGTGCTGCTACTAAGGTATCTGCCTTCAAGCGAGAGGTTTTCTCTAATACTATATCTTCCCTGCACTTGATCTTGAAAATTTTCTGATCATAAGTGGTTAGGGGAATAAATGCCCCTGACTGTTGATCCTAGCATGGTGGGAGGCCATCTTCCACCAACTTGCGCCATTCCTGATTGAATTTCTCCACTCCCTTTGACACGAGTGCTAAATATCCCAATGCCTTTATGCATGCCTCCTCTTTCTCGATCATCTTACTAACCTCCATGATGGTCCTGAAACTATCTACCACTCCATGGGTGCTAAACTCTTCATATGGGAGTTCATTAATATACCTGACATATCTCCTTGTTGTTGCTGCCTTCTCTTCTTCATCCCTACGGCTAGCCTCTAGCTGTACTTTTTACTATCGGATAGCATTCTTCTTGTCATTGGTTAGCACGAGGAGCTCCCATTGCTCTTTGACCTCTGTTATGATCTCTACACAGACCATTTTCCTAGCTTCTACCAATGAAATATTACCTTTAATCTGTGCTTTCAAGTCTTTGATAGACTTCTCATGTCCCCGGGCCTCCTTACGAAGGGCCTCTACCTCCTTCTGTAAGGACAAGGCCATATTTTGGTTCTCTGAATATGTAGCTTTGGCCTCATCTAGGAGCCAATGGGTGGTGCATGTTTCATCTTCTGACATCCTCAGATTTTCCAGAGCCTTGGTTAACTGTTCTGGAGCACTTTACGGGTCCTCCAGTATAGAAACTACACATGTATGTTCACCCCACTTAAGTTGTATCTCTGACATCTTCTCCTTGAGTCCCACGATCTACTCATCCTTTTGAGCCATCTCCTCATCCCTTTGAGCAAGAGAATCAATGAGGACTACTTTTTCCTTTTCCACCTTGGAAAGTTCCTCAATTTGAATATGTTCAGAACGAGGGATATTCCATTTTCATCTCAATTCCTGTACCTCCAACTCTGATTTGTTGAGAAGAGTCTACAACGTTGAATTGGCATCAACTCCCCTTCCTCTTATCAAATTTTTGTAGTCCTCCTGATGAGTAGAAATAGATTTAGCACTTGCTCTTTCCCTTTGCTGGGTGATCTTCATCTGAGCCAATCTCCTTTCAACCCTCTCTAGAGTGACGATATGTTTTACTACTTCAGTCCGTAGCATGTCCCTGATGCATTGGTGAAAATTCAATTTATCATGTAGGGGAATGGAATCCAAATTCATATTATTTCCAGAGTTCTATACTATGATCCTGGGGTTAAGGGATGAGTGGCTGAATGTTGGATAGCCAATATGAGTTGATATTTATCCATATCCAGGGTTGAGATGAGCCTGGTATGATGCTTGTCTACGAACTAAGACATTTCCGCTCTCAATTTCTCTCTTGTGGATATGTTCATGGCCTCAATCTGTTCTTTTGCACCTTCTTTGCCCAATGTGATGGCCTGTGAAAGCTCTGAAGGTGCCGAAGAAGAGGCGGAATCATAGGAGAGTTGGAAGCCTGGTCTGCCTTTGCCTTGACCCCTGAGCAGTGAGACCTTGTCGTTGGGGATTTCAGTGTCTAGGTCCTCAGGGCCTTCAGCCCTCTGCCTTTTACTAGGGTTCCCTTCCTCTTCCTCCTCCATGAACTCTCGGTTAACCTCGGCATTTTCCTGTTCCAACACTTCTACCTCACTAAGTTCATTATCTCCTTTTCCTTCAACAGCTGGCGATTCAGCCTCCATCTATGTATCCAAAGGCCATGAATCACAGTTAGCTTTCCATTCAATAAGAGGCCTAGGTTCATTCTCATATGTTGTGGATTTAATTTTCTTCTTCCTGCGTGTGATGAACCCCTTAGGATCGTAATGCCAAGCATCTCCCCACGAGAAATTCATCTCCCACATCATCCTTTCTATAGAGGAGAGGGTGTACCTTGAATTGACTGTGAAAGGGCCTACAATATTTGGGAGCCTGAAGATGTATCCCTTTCTTGCGAGCATGAACTGGGCTCGGTCGGTACTTATGACTTGACGGATGAACTCGAGGGCGAAAATCCTCATGGATGGGAACACTAATAAGTGATAAGAAGGCACTTCAACACCATAGACCCTGATCTTGGTGTGATCTCCAAACAGGTACCAATAACCGATACAATCTGTTTCACTTAACTGGAACCATTCCTTTTTCTCATGAAAAATTCTAGGCTGGGAGCTATCATGTATGATAGAATAGGCTATGGACATTAAATACATGAAGAATTTCCCATATTCATTCCCCTCTGAATGTTGGTGAACTGACGGAGTCCATTCGAAAACATATTTGGGTTCATCATTTCTCTTGGAGAACCTATTCAGGCCTAAACCCTCAAACTTATCAGCATGCTCAAATAGGAAAAAGTAGAAAACCAGGGAGCAATATTTGAAAGAGAGAAAGGAAGATATATCTTGGAACTAGGCTTTGATAGCTGAGGCCAGAAAGGTGGGGATATCCAAAAGAATCTCAGCCTACATCATGAGCCATGGAAATCTAAACTCGCCTTAGTCACCCTATTGGCATTTTCTAACCCCATCATTCCTGAGATGACTGCTAAAATAGGATTTATATTATTATGAAATAGTGACAGTAGAATAGACTCTGCGTGAGGGAGAGCGGATATGCGTGAGTCGGAGATGAGATCAAGAAAACCATTCTGCCTTTCCAAGGGTTGGTTCGATAAATGGCAGGAGAGAGTGACTTTGGTGAACTCGACGTAGTCTTGGGTGGGGGGATAGCATAGGGCTTTTCTGATGAGTTGGGGAGTAATCTCAAGGATTTTGACCCCTTGAGCGGAGAGGAATATTTCCTTACGCTCAATGTAGGCCTCACCAAGCCAAGCGATAAACTCTAGGAATAGATGGGTTGTCGGGGCAATTTGGTAATAAAGCCCTGAATCAACGACTCTAAACAAATCTTCGCCCCTTCGCTAAAAATCGAAGAGCTCAGCGATGGTACGGGCTACATTGAAGGGGTTGTTAGCCACCTATAAATTTGTTATAGCAAAGGGTGGCTAAAACTTTTTTGAGCCTTCAAGGAACAAATTTTATTGCTAAAAAGTGTTGGCTCTTGAAGACTCTTTAAGGCCTCCTACTTCTATCCTAATTTTTACTATTGTTCCTATTCCCCATTCAGAAATCCTGCTGATTCCCAAGAAAGAATACTACTGCAAGCATTTTTCCCTTTTCCCCTTCTTCCAAACTAGCCTCATTTTAACCCTTTTTCCCCTCTATCGTTGCCCATTTCTAGTCTTGAAAACCATTAAAGACCATAAAAACCCACATTTTGGACATATATGGGTCTTAGCCCCTTCTTACATAAATCCCCGGTCGTATGATCCTACATGTAACCCAAGGCCCCACAGACGGGCACCTAGCCATATTATATATATCCAGCCCCGAAATTATTAAAAACCTTATGTTATTTTCAAGACTTTGGGTTTCTAATTATTTTCTAAATTTTCGCTGGTTCAAAGCCTCGGTCTATCCCCATCGTCGATCTGATTTGCAGATCGACAGCGTGGAGTCCATTACCCCGGTGGTCCCCGCCTTCCACTCACCATTCCAAAAACCGAGCGGTTTCCATCGCACCACTTCCGAGCGCATGGCGGTTTCTTCCATTTTTCCGCGATTCCATACGTTGGATGACGCGTGTCCTGGGAACTGTTCATGAAACCGTCGTCCATCACACATTAACATTCAGACGTGGACCCGGCGCGATATCGGCATCTACCATCCGATCTGAGGCCGCCCATCGGACGACTATCGCTCACCAAATTTGCTCACACGATAACCAGGCTCCAATGCAGTGATAACAGCATCTCCGCCGTCGATCTGATTTGTAGATCGACGGCCCAAAATTCATCGCCCGTTTTCTCCGTTTTGACTTTCCACCTGCCCTCTCGATCGTCGAACTCTGCACGATCGATGACTCTGATTTAAATTATTCTTCCGCCTTCCTTTTGTTTTCTCCCGATCAATCTCGACCGTTGGATGATGCCATCCAATGGCCACGCTCTCTCCACGTGCCTTCTGAAGAAGTAAACCTATATATGCATGGATTTTATAATTTTTGTTTGTATTTTGCAGGGTTTTAATGGTTTTTTCCATTGTGTTTAAAGAAAATTCAAAGGCAGAGGGTGACGATCCTCCCACCTTCGATCCACCAGAGAAATCATTCACAGGTTTCAAATTTCACATTTTATCAATGATTCATAAGGCATTGATGCCACATAACCCTGCGTAGCCCTGCATACCGACAAAAACCATGAATCGGGCAGAGTTAGAGAGTATCAGTGACGAAGATCAAAATGAACCAGGACAAAGGATGGAAGACATATTTGCGGGGATCACGGCTAAGAATGTTTATCAAAAGCCTAATCCCCGATTTAAAACACATTTTAAATAAGATCTTAAGTGTTTTATCGACAGGAACACCTCCACCGCCACATCTGAGGCAAATTGATTCCTCCCAGCTACTAAAATGCCACCTATGCCTCAAAGTATTCAATCAGAGGCCGAAGTTATTGATTAAATGAAGATATTCGCCTCAGCGCAGCCAGAAAGTTACTTCTGCAAGGAAACTTAATGCAAAGGATATCTGCAAAGTAACCCTGACATCACACAGAGCCTGAAAGGTCAAAAAGAGCTCCCTTCGATCTTGAAACTTTATGTAAATCATTTAATACAAGATGGACACCTATGCAAGTTTCTTCATTGAGCCCCCCAAAGGCCCAGAAACCATTAAGTCTGTATTAATTTTAATTGAGATCTTTTATTAGATCTCACCTCCTCATCCTTCTATATATACTACTGCAGAAGATGAGAGAGGGGTTGGTTGCAGAACTTTGATATACACTTGAGCTTAAATTTCTGATTGTAAATAGTGATTCACTGGCTCGTGGAGCTCTACTTGTGATAGATAATTTAGGTTGAGATGTGTAGATGGTTGCTAAACTAAAGCACTGGACTTGAAGTTGTAACTGGTTTGGAGCATCAATACAAGCTGATTTATGGGATCCTGTTCTATGTTGACGGTGATGTTTTTCTCATTGTAACTTTTCATTTTGTTTCTGTTTTCACTGTGTTCGATTTTCTCTTATAAAGAACAACATGCATAGAGTTAGGACCTACTGTACATCAGTAACCTTCTCTGACTAAAAATATTTATCTGAATGTTTTCTTCTAAATTGTGTTATTTAGGGATGATTTGTTTCAGTTCAAGCATAAGAATATTGGTGTTCCCTCGTCTTATTGTCTTAGCCGAATGTTATTCTTAAATTTTATTTTTAGTATATGTTTAGTGAAGATGAACTCAGGAAGATATGGTGAGCCCTAGTCCCGGTTTTATCTCCACAGCTGTCTGAATGTTTCCCTTGGAATGTGTTAAAAGCTGGCTAGTTTAGAAGTACTTACCAGATCTTAGGCCATTCTATGTTATCTTTGTGTTTGTCTTGAAAGTAACCAAGTAAAGCAGAACTAGGAGAGGATTTGTGGTGAGCTCGACCTGCTGGTTTCTACTCCAAAAGTTTTCTTCAAGCTTCCCTTAGTTTTAAAATGTTTTCTATTGAAAGTGTATCAAAGGCTGGCTAGTTTAAAAGTACTTACCAGATCCTAGTTTACTTTTATGTTTTTCTTGAGTCTATGTCAAAGGCTGGCTAGTTTAGAAGTACTTACCAGATCCTGGGCTGCTCTTTGTTCCTCATCTGTTTAATTCTCCTACTTATTGTATCATTTCATTCCATAAATCAAACTTCAAAGAGATCCTTAGACATAGATGACTTACCCCATGGACCACTCTTGCCTCTTGTTGTTCCAATTAAACCCTATTATGACTCCATAGCCCAATGGACTAAAACCTGCAATTATCTATCTTTTTGGCCGAAGCTTACTCTCATTACTTGCAACTTCTCACCTTTGAAACTCTTTGCATTTAGGACTTTCCACCTCAAACAGTAATCATGCTCAACCATCCAAAAAAAAAAAAAACCCTTGGCCTTCATAACTAGCCTAATATTATTACCCCAAACTTCAAAGACAAAACCATCTTTGCACTTATTGGAGAGATCCCTCTCCGGATTCAGGAGGGCTAGATCCTAGAATCCCAAAATGGTTGAAACGATGTTGTTTCTGTGATTGGACTTTGCCGATCTTGCTGATTACAGATTCCTAACAGGGGTAAACTGGGTCACAGAGCTAGGAGTGGGCATCAGTGAGGGGTTTGGGTCCAGGAGCAGTCCTGACCTCACGAGCTTGAGGGTTTTCGAGTGCAGAGCGTTTCATTTTTTCCATGATAATTTGAACAAACAGTAAAGGGGAAATAATGAAAGGGACACGGCCGAATACCTGAGGTAGCAGTGAGGTAGCAGGGAAAGCAATACGAGGGTGAAAATCAGCCAATAATTGAGTTTTTACCCGTCTGACAGAGTGAAACATCGGTAACTAACCAGTAAATTCAAGCAGCAGAGAGTAAAAATCACTGCAGAAACAGGGTTTTACTGGATAATGAGGCAGGGTGACACATGTAGGGATGATGTCATGAAGACGCTGACAATGGGACACATGGCATGCAGTGGTTGGTTGAGAGCGGCTGGGTAGGTGGGGGCCACGTGCCAAACAAAAGGGGTACCGACCTTCGTACCCTGACCCGACTTACCTTACCTCAGAACATACCAGTGCCAGCTGTGTGCTGGTGGTGCCCTCTAATCTTAGGTGGGTCGAATGGTGGCCTCTGCCTCTTTTCTTTCCCCTTCGGAAGCGTTCTGATTGGCCGCAAGGAGGGCTGATCTTACCTCCTCTGGGGGGTTGGTTTTGGTCACCTTTGCTCCTTTTATATGCCAACGAAAATGGTTGTAGGCCACCAGTGTTTGGTGGGTGGCTCCATCGCTAACCCTGGGAACGTGGTGGCTCTAGGGGAGGGGAGATCACGATAGCGCCTTCTCCTTCCCGACCTCCCACAAGGCTGTGACGCTTGCCTTCACCTTCCAAATTTTCCGCTCTCTGTCCTTCGAACCTACAACTTCTTCGCACAATTGTTTTAAGTATGGGATCAAAATCCAACAATATCCATAATATAGGTTGACATGCAAAACATCTGATCATATCCTGGAGGAGACAAAATGGAAAATTTAAGGGCATCTGTTAAATTTTGAGAAATAATATCAACCCAATTGAAACACTTTGAATCGTTAAGTAGGTTTTGTATTAAAGCCATCCATTGCAATTTGAAATGTTCAAAATATTTCTCTCCATATAAAAGAGACAACATTTTGATGATGAGCCTAACTGGTCTTTTGAAAATGGAAATCAGATATTATTTTGATGACTTAAGTTTGAACCCTTATATGTCTTCCCGTAACTAATGTTTGACAACTTTATCATAATTCCCTTCACACTTCTTGAATATTTTGTTGTTGAATTTATCCATAAACTAAGTGTTTAAGAAAACTTTGGGAGTAATAAGCTTTTAAATTGTTGAAAGTGTTTTTGGATTTTGGGAGGCTATAACATTTTTTTTGCAGTCTAATATAGTGCGGGTAGGAAAATCAAGATGTCGCATAACCCATGCAACCATGTCATAATAAAGAAAAAAATCACTCTAGCAACAAATCTATGCAATTTTGTACCTCTCATTTTTTCAAACTGAGTGTTCTTCTCCTCAGTTGAAGTTTCTAAATTTAACCAACTTCTATTCTCAAAGAAATTATAAATTTATTCCCACTTCATCATACCTTCCATATGGTTTTTGAAGGTGGTGTTAGAAATGAAAGCTGGGTTGACATTGCAATCTACTAGTTCTAGATTTTTGGCTCCCTTTAGGTGTTCTTTAATATGTTGAATATCCTTCTTTGACATCATATATATACCTTTCTTACCTATGCTATGCTCTGAAAAAGAATAAAAAATAATTCAGCATTTTATAAGAAATATCAAATTTACTATTGGAATTCTCTATGACAGTCCATGTTTACTAGAAATTAGAAGCCTTGTAGGGAATTTCAACTTGTTTGTTTGTAATGAGAGATAAGTTTCAGAGAAGCAATGTAAAAAGGTTATGGAGAAAATATTACAAAATAGAAACTGAAAAGAAGGAAAGTTGCTAAATTTTGTTTAAACCGAGAGATGTGAAGCAATAAATTCACATGAAACATTTTGATTATTTAATAAAGTGAAGAGATGTTTCAACCACTCCTGTGCAATAATCGAGGTGAGGTTTCATGGTTGGAGTTTGGAGAATGTTTTATTCAAACATAATGTATTTCCATTTGGGAGTTAATTTTAAAAAAAAAGTAAAGAAAATTAAGGTTGGCACACAAACCGATAAATAAATATTTTATTCCTAGTTGTAGTAGAAGCCAATTGTGTAGTTGGAATTCGATATTTTGTTAAATTCATGTTTCTACTAGCGGTGACCACGACCCTGACGTGCAACGTAGTTGGGTTAGAATGAACGTTGGTAGTCTGGAGGTCAGGTGTGAAGGATGTTCTTTCATTTTGTTCGAGTATGTTTCTTGACCCTGATGTAGTCAAGAGTTGAAAGATTAGTAACCTATGCAATGTTTTTATGAAATACAAATGCCTAACCTCCAACTTGCATATTTGAATTTTATTTATTTGTTTATTTATTTACTTTTTGTGTTGCAATTTTTTTTAGATTTTCTGAAGAAAAAAAATAGTTATTTTCAAAAAGAAGGGGAAAATAGAGATAAATTTTTACATAAGATCCTTCTTATTTTATTTATTTTATACAAATAATATAAAATTGTCTTCATATGGAAATTTATCATGCTCAACCATGGCTGAGCATGCTCAGACATCACATAGATAGAGTTTTGTTGTCGTTGCTATAACACCCTCCAAAATTTCACTACATCTGAATTTTGGAACCTACTTCATTGCCATATCAAGTGTCGCCTTGGACATGAAATTTAGTTTTGTGTTTTTTCATATGTCTTACGTGTTTTTAAATGTTCTCAATTTTCACCGCATTATCTAGAACATCTCTATATGCATTTCATGGTCATAACACCTTTTTTTTTGTAAAACAACATGTTTGGGTCATAGTCGCACACACTCCATTGTTCGTACTTGGGGAATGTGCATAAAGTGGTGTTTTGATGTATATTCATTTTTTATCAAGCTTGTCTAATTTTTCTCAGTGAGTTAGTATGTGTTTCATATGGTTTTATTTCTAGAACTCATCTTTCCCACCCCTTTAAAACTCATCCAAACTTAAAAAAAAATTCAATTGAAAAACGAGCTCATTAAGGTTAAGAGCGCATGAGCGCACTCCTAAGGTAGGCACACTCCCAAAGCATGAATCCCCTTCCTTTTTCAAAACTAAACCCTTAAAAAACCAAGCCTTCCTTTGTGAGCATTCCTCCAACCTAAAGGAATGTGCCTTGCTTGGGAGCACTCCTTTAAACCAAAGGAATACAGTCTCCTTGTGTGCACAAGTGCACCTTAAAGGCCTTAAGCTCTGCCCTTCATCCTTCCACAATGTGTCATGCTCCCTCTTGACCCTTTGAGAAAATGAGCACACTTTTAAGGCTTAAAGCATCATCCTTTAGCTTTCAGACTTGCACCATGTGCCCTCTTTGGCCTCTTGAGCGGATGAGTGCACTTCGAAGGTAGGAAGCATCATCCTTCAACCTTCGAACTTGTGCCATGCACCCTATTTTGTCTCTTGAGTGCATGAGTGCACTTTGAAGGCATGATATTCATCCTTCAACCTTCATTCTTGCACCATGTGCCCTCATTGGTTTCCTTGAGTGTGTTCCTTCGACCCAAAGAGATACACCCTCTTTGAGAGCACTCCTTTGACCCTAAGTGATGTACCCTCCTTGATAACACTCCTTTGACCAAAAGAGATGCACCCTCTTTGAGAGAACTCCTTTGACTCAAAGAGATGCTCCCTCCTTGAGATCACCCCTTTGACCCAAAGTAATGTGCCCTCTTTCTATCCCTTGAACACACATCGCACTTAGGAAGCTCGAAGCCTTCCCCTTCTTTGTTTGGACTTGCACCATGTGCCATGCCTTGACTGTCTCCCTCTCTTGAGTGCATGTTGAAGCCATGAATAATTTCTCCTTCAACCATTTAGCCTTTCAAAGTGAGGATATGCACCAATAAGCCCCTTCGACCCATTTGAACGCACCAAAAAGGCATAAACCAAAAGTGATAGCGAGGCCACCTTTGGCCCCGGTTTACCTTGGTCCCAAGTTTCTCAATGTGTGTGAATGCATCCAAAGCTTCATGCCCCATCAACTCACAATCCGGGCAATCTCAAAACTCCCTTTATTAAACACTCAAATTTGAGAGTGTTAATATCTCAAATCTTTGAGATTTGAGATATTAATTCCGAGTCCCTTATGTTATGCGCTCAACCCTTATGTGCTTCTAATGTTCAACCAATTCATAACCCCCATCTATTTCATGGTGCTAACTTCACAACGTGTTCATACGGTCTCCGATCTCCATATGTCCGAGTTGCAATACTTAAATAAAATGCCTTGAACTATATCCGAACCTTCGGATTTATTAAACCATTCCTTTTAAATTCCGCGGGGTATGATGACTAACTCTTGAAACAATATACGAGGCCTCCGGAATTATAGAATTCTGGAATGACATTCTCAACCTTACGCCCATGTAATATAATTGCATCATATTTAAAATCTTTCGGCCACATAACCGGATTACATTTAATAAACATTTTTCAATCAAACAAACGCTGCCATACCTTACGCTAACTTCCATGTAGCTTCCGAATACGACCGTCGTTAGATTGCGAGCCTCCAGATCAACGGTGCGTATTAATATCGCTCGACGTCTTTGGTCGATGGTTAATGCGTGATGGCGCGCTTATGCAAGCAGTTTCTTTGGGCCCCACCTTGCCACGCGTCAGCATCTCTATGGAATCGCTCGCAACTCCTCCAATACCGCTTACCGACAATCGGTGGTGCGATGAAACCCACCGTTCGCTCTAAACCACCGTTACTGTTCCTCTGTCACAATTCCATCTTCCTCTCACGCTCAAGGTTCCATCGTCGCCTTGTTCCGCTCCTTTATAAGTGGCCCTTGTTCCCCGACGTTTCAACATGGTCCTATCATGTGTATAACGCACAGTTCCATTACTCTGTGCTTCCAAGGTTCTGTCACCCCGAATCACCAGCCTCCGGTTCGGCTCTCACCACCGTGGTTGATCGAGGAATGGGATTCCTTTCTGGCCTTTCTGCGCCTCTGTAATCACCATAAACATGTTAACCCTGAACATGAACTCAATTCTCACTACGTCTTCTTCCTAAAATGTACAGGCAGACTGTTAAGCTAAGATTCAGAATCTTCCCCATGCCCCGTTCGTGAAGATTCAAAGCACCCTCATAGGAAATTAGTTCAAGTAATACTCACGCAGTATTGAGACAAATCCATTCATATAAGAGTCACGGAAGTTCAACCATTCTCACACGGAAATTAAGGAACACATACACAGTAATACTGAGACAATTTCCTCATTTATCCAGTGAAGGGATTTACAACTTCTAACTGGCTAGATCTTTGATTAAATGGCCCTTCTCCTCTATTCTACAGTCCTATGCAACTTATGCAATTCTCCCTACAGGTCTGTGCAGGTCTCCCTCGACTCTGTCACAGAGGTTTGTTTTTATACAATTACAATGAATCGCTTCAAATTCCTTGATGACTCACAAACCCTTCAATTCCTACAGTTACAATTTAAACTAACGCTATGACAGACTGAAATGGACTATCGCTTCCTATGCTCACTAATCATTCGGGCAGTTACATTTCCCCCTTCCAAATTGACTAAAATTACTCAATTATAGATATTTACATGGGGGAACAAAACATGAGACCCCTCTTATGTTTATTTATGTACAAAAAGTGTCTTGGGCCTAATGCCCCTGCATCAGACTCCCCAGGTTCAAATGATTCATGATCTCCTGATCATGTGCTTTATTTTTATCTGCTTGGATTCCACACCTTGTTCTGCAACTAGCCACCCATTGCAACGTCCTTCTTTCGCACTCCTCCTGGCTTCCAAACTCTATGATGTAGCTTTCCACAGGCTGTACCTTCACATCCTCTGTTTGCTTTTCTTATGCTGTTATTTCCTTGTTTCCTCGCTGTTGCCCTTTTTTTAGGCATCTTCTGCATCAGTTTCCTTATCAATTCAATTTCTCTGTCTAATCTTTCCTCTGACTACTGGATACTTACTTTTGTTTGTTGCATTCTTATTTCTTCAGTTCTTACTGCTGCCCTAGCTCCTATGCTTACTTCCACCCAATCATCCATACCCTCTCTGCAACAGTAAAACCTTTGCTCTTCTGCTGGCAACACTTCAGCTTGTTGCTTCAGCATTCTCCCCAGCAACACTCCAAGCTGCTGCTCTGGCATCTCACCTTCTTTTCTGAATATCTTCAGCAAACATTCTCGCCATCTCCTTTGGCCAAACAAGTCTTCTTCATGCTGCAACTCAGGTTCAACATCTTCTTCTTCTGCCTTGGCAATCTTCCGCAATTTCCTTCCTTCTCCTTGATTGATTCCAGCAATCAAATCAAGTTCTCTTGCCACTGTATCTTCATCTTCTTTCAGATTGAAACTCTGGTTCTCTACTGCTGTAGCAGCCCCAACAGTCTTCCATACAGCTTCTTCAATCTTCTCTGGGATATTTGAACAAGCCAATTCATCTCTTCTATCAACATCAACAATCTTTTTCTGCATATGAGACATGGTTGTCTCATCTTCACTCAGCTGCTCATCCTCATTCTGCAACATCTCTTCTTCTTCTAAGACAACTCCAAGTGATGGATTGTCTTCTACTTTGTCTGTCAACACAGCCACTTCACCAGTTCCAAAATCCCAAGACCCAATGGTCCCTACTGATGGTTCAATCATCAATTCTTTTCTATCTTCATCCCATTGTGTCTTCACATTATGCAACCCCCAATTCTGAACTTTAGGTCTTCTCTCCTATATGGAATCCTTCTGATTCAGCATACTCTCTAGCAGCTCAATTTCTCCATTCCATGGTTTAAATTCTTCCACATAACTCTCCTTCTCCTTCAATTGACTGCCCCATGCTGTCAACTTATCTCCATCATCAGCAGGATCTGCATTCATCAAACACTTGTCAGCATCAACCTCACAAGGCCTCGGAGCCTTTCTCTGCTCTGCCAGCACCTCAATATGTTGTCCCAACTGTCTCTTCTTCTCAACCAACACATTAGAATGCTGATTCCAATTCTTCAAACATTTCTTGAGTATGTTAGCTAGTCTCTCTTCTGCACCATCCTCTTCAAGGATGTCTCTTTGCTCCAGCTCATAAAAAGGAACTTTCCTCTTCCCATTCATCTCTGCTCTTACCATCTGAACACCTTCTCTCTGTGTTTCTGTCCTCTGCTCATGCCACAATCTTGGCATCTCACCACAATCTTCTCTATCTTCTGCTGTCACTATCTCCTCATTCTTCATCAGAATAAAATCCTAATTTCCCATCTCTGCAAAGACTCCAGCTACCTGTCCATCATTCTCCACATGGCCATTTAACAAAAGTAGCCTATCATTATCAGCATTAATGACAAACTCATCATCAGCTCCATTGAAACAACCTCTTCTATAAAATAAGGAATTTATGAATTCCTTCTGCTGCAGTAGTTCAATTTGTTCTTCATCTGAAAGATACTCATCATACTTTACTTGGCAACAGTCAACTTTATCTGTCACATTTTCATCATGTGAATTGCCTTCATTAACACTTGCATTCACACACAACTTGTCAGATGCAAAAACATAAGACCTCATGGTCTCAATTGGTGATTTGGTCACCAAATATTTCTGTTGTTCCAAGTCTTCTATATTTTCCAGATCCTCCAATGGTCTCTTCTTCTGAGTCCTCAAGCTGTTCAGCCTCCAGCTTCTAGCCAATATCACAAACTAAATTTCTTCTACTTCCAATATGTTGGAAAGCAGAATCTTTCTCCAACTGTGCATGGACATCCTCAAAACATGTAGCTGCTCCATTTTCTTCCTCAGTGACAACATCAACAGTTTGTTCTTTCTCACCTGTTGTTCCTGCAAACATACAAAATATGTCAGATGTAAGGCTCTTGGACCCCTTGGTCCCACTTGAAGCTTCAGTCTCCAAGTCTTTCTCCAGATACTCAATCACTCTGAGTATTTATTTCTTCTTCTGAGCATTCATAATCTACTCCTTCTTCCTTTGTAGCCTCTGCCACTTTATCTTCTTCTTCATGACCCATCCAACTCTCTGGCTTTCTTCTATCCTTCTTTTCAGTTCATTGAGCTCTTCCCTGATCTCAGCAACTTCTTTCCAATATTCTTCATCTGTGATTCTCTTCCTCATGCCAACTACTTTGGCATCTTCCCACACTCTTCTACTGTGGTTCCTCTCAGAACCTCTGCAATCTCTGCAGTCTCTGCTATGGCTCTCAGTAGCCATTCCCTTCTCTAGGAATTCTTCACTTACAAGCTGCACTAAGCCTCTGCAACAACAAGCTCTCTTGCTGCAACTTACCTCACCAAGCTTCTCTCCTGAGCTCCAGCTTTTGGCAAGTACTAGTCCCCTCTCTTTGGAACCTCCTGAGCACTCTCTCTGCTCTCCAGGCTTCACTCTGCAACTTTCTCAAGAACACCCCTCTTCTTCTTTCATCCAACCTCAGTTGGGAATTATTTCAGGTTCTACCACACTCTTTATGCACTCAGAATCCCTTGCTGAACTCTTCTATCACTGCTCTCAAAGCTTGTGATCTACTTCTGCTGAGATGTATTCCTCAATTTCTTGCACTCTGTATTCTGAAAACAATACCTTCCAACTAGAGTTCAAATAAGGCTCATCATCTTACCTCTCAAGATCCCTGAATGATCTTGTTCCTTTTTCTCCTCACCTGCATTGCATCTACCTGCTGCAATCCTCTATCTTCAAATCCAGATTTTGTTCATCTGGAGACCTTCACCGCATGTCAAATCAAATCTGCAATTTCCTCTATTAAACAGATTCTAACATCAACTATTCTTTCCTGTTCAGTACATGAGCATTTTCAAAAATAAACTCTTCAACGAGCTAACTAAATTCTAGCTCTGATACCACTTGATAGCGAGGCCACCTTTGGCCCCGGTTTACCTTGGTCCCAAGTTTCTCAATGTGTGTGAATGCATCCAAAGCTTCATGCCCCATCAACTCACAATCCGGGAAATCTCACAAATCCCTTTATTAAACACTCAAATCTGAGAGTGTTAATATCTCAAATCTTTGAGATTTGAGATATTAATTCCGAGTCCCTTATGTTATGTGCTCAACCCTTATGTGCTTCTAATGTTCAACCAATTCATAACCCCCATATATTTCACGGCGCTGACTTCACAACGTGTTCATATGGTCTCCGATCTCCGTATGTCCGAGTTGCAATACTTAAATAAAATGCCTTGAACTATATCCGAACCTTCGGATTTATTAAACCATTCCTTTTAAATTCCGCGAGGTATGATGACTAACTCTTGAAACAATATACGAGGCCTCCGGAATTATAGACTTCTGGAATGAAATTCTCAACCTTACGCCCATGTAATATAATTGCATCATATTTAAAATCTTTCGGCCACATAACCAGATTACATTTAATAAACATTTGTCAATCAAAAAAACGCTGCCATACCTTACGCTAAATTCCGTGTAGCTTCCGAATACGACCATCGTTAGATTGCGAGCCTCCAAATCAACGGTACGTATTAATATCGCTCGGCGTCTTTAGTCGATGGTTAATGCGCGATGGCACGCTTATGGAAGCAATTTATTTGGGCCCCACCTTGCCACGTGTCAGCACCTCTATGGAATCGCTCGCAACTCCTCCAATACTGCTTACCGATGATCGGTGGTGTGATGAAACCCACCGTTCACTCTAAACCATCGTTACTGTTCCTCTGTCATGATTCCATCTTCCTCTCACGCTCAAGGTTCCATCCTCGCCTTGTTCCGCTCCTTTGTGTGTTCCACTCCTTTATAAGTGGCCCTTGTTCCCCAACGTTTCAACACGGTCCTATCATGTGTATAACGCACAGTTCCATTACTCTGTGCTTCCAAGGTTCTGTCACCCCGTATCACCAGCCTCCAGTTCGGCTCTCACCACCATGGTTGATCGAGGAATGGCATTCCTTTCCGGCCTTTCTGCGCCTCGGTAATCACCATAAACACGTTAACCCTGAACATGAACTCAATTCTCACTACGTCTTCTTCCTAAAATGTATAGGCAAACTGTTAAGCTAAGATTCAGAATCTTCCCCATGCCCCGTTCGTGAAGATTCAAAGCGCCCTCACAGGAAATTGGTTCAAGTAATACTCATGCAGTATTGAGGAAAATCCATTCATATAAGAGTCACGGAAGTTCAACCATTCTCACATGGAAATTAAGGAACACATACACAGTAATACTGAGACAATTTCCTCATTTATCCAGTGAAGGGATTTACAACTTCTAACTGGCCAGATCTTCGATTAAATGGCCCTTCTCCTCTATTCTATAGTCCTATGCAACTTATGCAGTTCTCCCTACAGGTCTGTGCAGGTCTCCCTCGACTCTGTCACAGAGGTTTGTTTTTATACAATTACAATGAATCACTTCAAATTCCTTGATGACTCACAAACCCTTCAATTCCTACAGTTACAATTTAAACTAACGCTATGAAAGACTGAAATGGACTATCACTTCCTATGCTCACTAATCATTCGGGCAGTTACATTTCTCCCTTCCAAATTGACTAAAATTACTCAATTATAGATATTTACATAGGGGGAACAAAACATGAGACCCCTCTTATGTTTATTTATGTACAAAAAGTGTCTTGGGCCTAATGCCCCTGCATCAAAAAGTATACATAAAACGGGTAGATTAGGAGGCTTTCAGGTTGATAGTTGCTCGTCATGGGTGATTGCAGAAATAGGTATTCCAGGGACCTCATGGAAATCACAGACGAGGAAGACTAGGTAAAGAGGAAAAACAAAGGAAGCATGAAAAGAACCAAGAAAACACTTGAAAATTGATGATCGAAGCACCCCAAAGACTCCAAGATTGAAGACCCTTTGGAGGGTGAAAGTGCTACGATCAGAAGATAAACAAATAGAAAATACGAAGTGGCAGCCATGTCACCACTGAAGAAAGTCCATGTCATTAGTCACTATCAGTCCCAGTCATCAAAGATAGTGACATGTCAAGTCTCATCATATGATGATGTGGAGGTCATGACGTAGTATTGTAATCATTGTAAAATACAAATAAGTGGAAGTCTAAGAGTAATGTGTGGAACATGAAGAGTCACATAGTCATATATGGACAAAGATTTTATAGAAGCCCAAAAGTCATTTAGAAGTTCAAGAATTGTTTAAAAGTCCAAATGACACACTAGGTATCCAAGAGTCATGATGGTAATCCAAGAGTCATGAGGATGTGAAAGGTCATTCCTCTTGTTATAAGAGAAAGCTCATAACTCAAGAAAAATGATTTTGGAGGCTTAAGCTTTGGAGAGCTAGTCTTGGTTTCTCTACTTGGCATAGGAAAGAAAATCTATTATTTGGAGAAGCAAGAAGTGACTTAATGTTCCACTATTGGAACTAGTGTTCACCACTGTAATTGATGTACTTGGATATTTCATCTTATAATTGAAGCTTTATGAGCCAACACACTTTCATGCATGTATCGAAAATGTTTTAGGACTATTCTTGGGATGTTTACAGTATATGTTGTGTTCATACGTATTGGAGAAATTGAACTATTTTGGTGCCTTCAGTATTTATCTTGTTGAATGTGTTCTGTATTCTCCTTAATATCGTTGTGTGAATTATTTCTCTAATGAATATTTTCATGCTCTCGTGAGCCTCTTCTAAGATACTACTATTACTTTCCTCTTAGAGACTCACTTTTTGTCTCCCCTCGTGAAGGTTTCTTTTTATATCCTGCAATTGGTCCTTCACAATGTCATCTTACTGGCTTATTCAAGGTTTATGTATATAATCTCTTATGTTATCTGTTGAAACCAAGATGAAACTTTTTGTTATGGTGGTTGAACCGATACTCTGGATGGGGCTCCTACTCTGAACAATGTGAGGTCTAATTGGGACTTCAAATCGGGGAGACCCCCTCTATGTTGGCAGTATCCAGAAGCGTCAACAAGTTTATATACGTTCACTTTATAATATTAATTGTTCGGGTTTAATATTAATCCCTTGGGTTTGTAATCCTTTGGGTTTTTTAGTATTGGTCCCTTGGGTTTATTATTTCTTTGGGTTTATAATATCACTCTCTTGGCTTTATTAATCTAAGGTTTGATATTCATAGGGTTTAATATTATTCACAAAGTTTATAATAAAATTCGTAGTGCTTATAATATGAATTCTAGGCATTTAATATGAATCCCCTAGGTTTATTGATCTCTTTGGTTTAAAATATGAATATAATCGAGGTTAGGTTGCATGGTCGAAGTTTGGGGAATGTTTTGTTCAAACACAACTTATTTCCATTTGGGAGTTAGTTTATAGAAAACTGAAGAAAGCTAAAAGAAAATTACGGTTGGCACACAAACCAATAAATAAAGTATTTTATTACTAGTCACGTCGGAATCTAGTTCGAAGTCGGCACAATGTTAAATGGATTTTTTTTACAATGGTGACTGTCACCCCGACGCGCAGCATAGTCGGGGTAAGATGGAAGTCGGTAGTAAGGAGGTTGAGTGTGAAGAACATTCTTTCATTTTGTTTGAGTATGGAGGTTGACCCCACTATAGTTGGGAGTCGGAACATCGATAACCTGAGCAATGTTTTTATGGAATACATAGGTCCAACCTCTAACTTACATATTTTTATTATTTATTTTTTTTGATATTTTATGTTGCAAATATTTTTTAGAATTTTTGAAAAAAATAACTATTTACGAAAAGAAGGGAAAAAAAGAGATAAAATTTTATATATGGTTCTTCTTATTTTATTTATTTTATACATATAATAGAAGATTATCTTCATATAAAAATCCATCATGCTCAACCACGATCGACCATGCTCAGACGTCACATAATTAGAGTTTATATATGTTGGTTTATAATATTATTGGCTTGAGTTTATTATATTAATCCTTGGATTTATTAATAGTATTATTGTAAATATCATCAATATCATTAGAAGTATGTATCAATAGTAAAATTAATCTCATGAATTTAGCATATTAATATTTTTAGTTGTTATTATTATTATTATAAATTGATATTTATTAATATATTAATTATTACATATTTATCAATATCGATATTGTTAATTTTAGTGGTATAAATTTAATATTAATATTGATAAATATATAGTAATTAATAAATATAAATTAATATTAATAATAATAATAATAATAAACATTTATCCATGAACTATATTCGTTTATTTATTTAAATGTAATTGTATTAGTAATATCCTATGAAATATTTATTTGGTTATCTATTTAAAGAAAATGATTGAGTCTTCTCGACAAAATTAAGAAAACCTTTCATCTAAATAACTTAATCGTTACTCTCTTTCGCATGATATTTGATATTGATAGGTTGAAAAAACCAAAAGTCTATTAAAATTTGAAAAACAACTCAATTTATAATATCTTTATATGAAAACCATGAGTTTGATTATATTACCAAACCTCTTAAAAGAGTACCCCACTTCTGTATTTTAAATATAGAAATTGTAAGGAAAAGAATCAGGCATATCAAATTACACAATGGGATTCGAGAGAAGCCAAAAAGAAGACCACTTGTCTAACTCACAATTTGCTATTATTACTTATGTAAGAAATTGCCATTCGTAAATGATAGTTACTCATGTAAGAAATTGGCATTCAAACAAGTCATTTATAATAAACGTTTTTGACATATTTTTAATGTCATAATGACGAAACTTTGATGCAAAATCATCGAAATCAAAGGTATTGGGGAAAATAATTTTTTAATGAGAAAATTGATGTTAACAATGACGTTATAACCAACTCGATTATCAACACAATTGCAACAAAGAAATAATACTAATATTAGTGTTAATTAATAAGCGATGGATGGAAAGAAAACGAAAAAAAAAAAAAAAAAACATCCCTGTTTCTTTTTATGCAAGGTACTCCATTTTTGGTTGCGAGTGACTCCAACGAATTGAGTGTAACTTGATAGACTTCATCAAAATTTATCACATAAATTTATGTAAGAATGGTGTTAATAATATGGGTCTTAATCTATGTAAAAGTGGTGCTAATAATATGGGCTTTAGGTAAAAGATTAAAAAAGAGAAATGATAAATATGAGTTTTAAAGTATTATTATATAGAAAGCCAATTGAGGTTTAGAATGAATAACAAAGAGTTGATGTTACAAAAGCAACCACAAGGGAATAGGTAGAAAAAGTTGTATTATAAGATTCGTTGCATAGAAGTGATGTTGCAGAAGGTGGTTTTCATCAGAGTGTTGCTAAAGGATGACTACATCAATTTATTGATGCATAAGGTTGCTTTTATGAAGATGATGTCATTAGGAAGCTATCTTCATGTCACTAACAATGTAAAATGTTCATTGTGAAGAGTTGGTTTGATACCAGATTATCTACATGGAGTTGATATCAAGACCAAGTAAAAATGTGAGAAGCGTGTGAAAACATATGACTTTCTTATACTTATGTGACTACATGTATAGAGTGATCAATGGAGTAATGTTGCATGACGTGAAACATATGTGATTACAAGAGCTTAGTATGCGTAACCTTTGAATTTATAGTCATATAGGGTGTTTATATGTATATAATTAGGTTTAATTGTACTCCTCATTTAGAAGTAAAGAAGTAGGCATGTTGGTGGGGATAGGTGTATACCTTGGAACATGTAGTCGAGTGATTCTTGTTCTTTAATAGGAAAATGTTGGAGATGGTTTAATATCAACATGTGCAAGTGGAGATAATTTGCTACTTTTATGGAAGTAGTCCTTAATAAGTATTCGATGAAGATATTGTGATTAGAGATTAAATGTTAGATTTTAAACTTTTGTGATCCAATTGGAGAAGAATTGAAATGTTAGATTCAAATCTACTTATTATAGTGGGTAGGGGGTGTGGACATTGTGTGTGTACCACTCATGTTACTTTTGATTATAACTGTGGTAATAAGTAAGACATATGCGGTTGTATGAGATTGATTTTAGATTAGGTTGAGATAAGTTACATATATAGTTCCTATTTTTAGTATTGAGGGAAACTCTCTCAAAGATTATCTAGTCTCACCTGTAATATATGTGTCCTTTCATTATTGTAAAGTATAATATATGACTATATATGTCCTTTCATTAATGTAGAGTGTAATATATGTATATAATATAAAGTATTGAGAGTGTAGTTTTTTACTCTTCAAGAGTTTTCTCCACTATACACCTACAAATGATTTAGTAAATACTTATTTAATATTGTGGCTTATGGAGGAATTCATTTTATGATTTTTGAAATGATTTTTTTAATGTGTTGAAAGGCACCATTGCAAGTTTTTTTGTTGGCCATATAGCTCTATAATTTATCCTTCTTACTTAAAATGAGGGTTGAAGTGGAGGTTAATCCCAAGGATGAGAGTCTCTTGTAATATATCATTATGATTCACAAGTTTTGATATTTTTTATCAAGTATTTCATATACAATGTGATTGCTTATTAAAATGTTGGAAAATATGTATGTATACCTTTTTATGGTGGTTAACTTGGAAAAATAACCTTATAGGGGATAATATCTGTGAAATAGTTCTCATGTGTCACTTATAATGCATTGCATATTTGGATAATTCAAAATCCATAAACACACTATTTATTACTTTCTTCAATGCTTAAATAATATGGGATTAGGTTGACAATGGAATGTGAATGACAATCCTCCAATAAATTCATGTTACAACTTTCCTTTGCATGTCATCTAAGAAGAATTGAATCAACAATGGGGGCTTGATTATGGGAAATATATCCAAAGTTTCATGAAATAAAACTTTTGGTCAACAAAAAATTAAAATATCTTCAATGGGAAACATAATAAAATAAAGTATACCTAAGAAAATAATGTAATGTAAATCCCATATATAATCTCAACTTCAAAAATGGGCTAATGTAGGTTTGATCGATGTTCATGAGGGTAACTCCCAGTTGAAAATATAGAATATACAAACTTTTAAACTATTCAAATCATGTAACCTAGTTAAATTGGAATCTCTCAATTTGGTAAGGTGGAGACCACCAATCATTCTATTTCTAAAATTAAATTTGGGGTTTAAGGGTTGATTCAGGGATGAGAGGAGTAATAAGGACTAATATAAATCAACCAATAACTTACTATTCCCTAATCATAATTCTGATCACAAGTAATAGTGCTAAGATATAAAAATTATTTAAATTGGAATCTCTCAATTTGGTAAGGTGGAGACCACCAATCATTCTATTTCTAAAATTAAATTTGGGGTTTAAGGGTTGATTCAGGGATGAGAGGAGTAATAAGGACTAATATAAATCAACCAATAACTTACTATTCCCTAATCATAATTCTGATCACAAGTAATAGTGCTAAGATATAAAAATTGTTTGGAGTTTGGATATTTAGTTCTTGGTAGAAAAAAACAACTCTAGATTATTGTAAATAAACTCAAGCGAATTCAATAATATGAATATTTACATAATTTCTTAACTAATTGAAACCTAATACCATTTCTCTGTTATATTTTATAAAAAATAATCATTCCTTTGTATTAATTCTAATATATATTTGAAAAACAAAAAATAAAATAGCAAATATATTTTAAAAAATCTAAAAATAAATTTGAAATACAAATTTGAAAAATTATATAGAAAATATGACTTAATAATATAACCCATGGTTAAGAAAAATAAAACACAAACAAAATAGAAAATACAATTTATTAACTCATCATGAAAAACCATAACATCCCAACCCAATCTCACCCTACACTATTGAAGAATGGATCCAAAGTATAAAGGAGATGAGTTTACCATTTTACATTAATTACTTAATTTTTTTACTTTTCATTATTACTGAGTACAAATGGGAAAGTATAAGGCTTCTCAAATTCTAAAAATATCTCTCTTTACCTTTTATTTTGATTTTCCCTATGAAGTACATTGAGTACTGAGTACATATGGAAAAGTGTAAGTTTTGTCCATTTGTACACATGACATATTTTTACCGAATGTCCCCTTTAGTGCAAGTTAATTTTTACATATAATATTCATGGAGTCGATGATGTAAACGAAGAAATCTGTAGTCCTTTCCCTAGTGACTTTTAATAAAAATATTTTATGATAGTACAATTATGGTGGCCCTCGACAGGGTTTCATGTTTGGTGACCGCCCCATAGTAGAGCTGGTGTTGCCTGGAAAAAGGGTTAAACATGCATGGTATTGAAACAAAAGTCTTAGACTAAATTAAAGTAGCAGTCCATAAAAGACAAAATCTTGACTAAATGATAAGATGTTACAAAGAAAGTGTTGCAGACAGGGATTCCTGCTATCACGGTATGACGTTTGAGTTTGTAAATAATAATATTGGGATAGAATTGCAAGTACCCTTTGAGACCAAGGTACCTTGTTTATAAATAAATTAAAAAAAAGAAAGAAAAAGAAGTTGCTTTGGAAACTCTCTTTTGCAATGATGTTAGAGATAATCCAATGAAACGCCAAGGATGGAGCAATAAATGATAGATCTAAAGTAAACCATAGTACAAGGGATGGAGACCAAATTAAGAGAGGAATTTGGTGAGAAAATTTAGGAGAAAAATCTGTGGAGAGAATGGATGTTAAAGTTGGTGTTAATTTAGTAAATTTAGGTATATTAGAATGAAAAAGGACATAAATATGTAGGTGAATATTAGTCTAATCATTCAACAAAGTATTTTTCTAATATTTGTTTAGGAAATATGGGATATATAAGTGGCATACATGACTTTTACTAAAATTAAGTTTGATTCTATTAATAATGAGTGACAATTATATATTTAGATGGGAAATAATAAAAACACATAGAGTAAAGCAAGGTTAAATTGGTATACTCTTAAGTCACTCTTAGTAAAAAGGTCACTAATTTAAATCCCATTGATTAGATGAGAAAAAAAAAAGTTGAGTTAAGGGGATACACTTAATGGATGATTGAATATAAATGAAATTAAAAATGCTCAAAAATCATTATAATAGAACATAGAATAAGTATGTTAAGGTTAATTCTAAATGCAAGGGTTATATTAAAAAAATTTGATTAATAAATTATCATCTTTGCTTAGGAAAAACCAATTCTCAAAACAATTTGAAGGAAGAGATAGGCCATTACAACGTTTAGAAAAAATAAAAGTAATTTAGGATTATAATTTGGAGAGGAGCTAGACCATTTAGATGATTATAAATCTTTAAAACTATAAAAAAAATACATAGGTAGAGAAACATAATGTTTATGAACCATGGCAAGATGAAGATTGAACGGAAAAAGGCTACAATGATCATAAATTTTAAGAATGATAAAAAAATAGAAAGAAGTAAGTGATATGATAGTTGACTAATTTGTCTCAAAAGAATAATAAAGATATTGAATATTTACCTAAAATCTATCATGATATCTGATTGTCCATTTTTATATATTAATAAATAAATATTTTTAATTTTATTTTATTTTATTATTAACATATAAAATATACTTGATTATATATATATATAAATTTGAATTTTTACAAATTAATTATTATTAAAAATGTTAAAATAATTTTCAAATATTTTTATAACAATTTGATTTTGTAATATTAATTATTTATTTTAATTAATTTTTTACTTTAAAAATATTAATTTCATTTTTATTATTATGAATAATTAAAAAAAAGTTATAGAATATTTATATTACAAATAAAAAAATATATTAATATTTTATTTTAATATAAAATTTATGAAAATTCAGAAACTCTGTAAAATAAGCTTATTATTTGTAATATTATTATCTTTTTTTCCTTTTTCTTAATACAAGTCAAAAGAATTTGCATTAAAAATAAGAAGAATGATGTTCCTTTATATTTATTTTTAAAAATTTCAAAATTAATATGTATTTTAAAATTTAATTTTGATAAATTTAAAATTAATGTGTTTTAAAATTTAATTTTGATAAAGTTAAATTTTGAATAGATAAGTTTTTATAATTAATTATAATGTTATTTGATTTTTGTTTTTAGAAAATTTTAAAATAATAAATGAGATGTCCACTTTATGCAAAATAAATTTCACATGATATTTTATGAGTTAATTTTCTCAATAAAAATAAGTTAATTTTGATAAAGTTAAATTTTGAATAGATAAGTTTTTATAATTAATTATAATGTTATTTGATTTTTGTTTTTAGAAAATTTTAAAATAATAAATGAGATGTCCACTTTATGCAAAATAAATTTCACATGATATTTTATGAGTTAATTTTCAAGTTTCCTTTCAATTATTTATAAAAATAATTGATAAAAAGCTATAAAAATTTAAAATAACAAAATTTATGATCAAATTTCTTAACAACAAAATAAAATTATAATTTTTAATAAAATATTTAAAGATAATTTAAAGGTTCTACATTTTTGTATATGGAGAAGGAAATCTTAAAGGATGAAAATGGGGATATTATGTTTCATCTAGATGGTACCCCTCAGAATAACATGATTGGTGCATTGACTGCTATGATTCAAGAACATTTTTGTGGTGTTGATATTACACTTTCAGATAAACATGAAATGGCTTTAATGAATCTGAAGTGTAGGAATATCAATCAATTTGAGGATTTCCACAGAGATTGGATACAGAGGATATTCTTGGTTAAAGAACCAAAGAACATTCTGTGGAAACAAGTTTACCTTGCAACACTTCCTTCAAAGTTGGTTGACATTTTGAAGCTGCAAGAAGTGTTCCCCCTACCACTTGAAGTTTATTTGTGGGGAGAAATCTATTCTATCATCACTAAGGTGTTGATAACACTATGTACCAGTTCTAAAATGACAAAGTCTATTGACAAGCTAAATAGGCTACCTGGTACTAAATCTTTCTGCAGTAAGTATGGTATAACCATTGATAACCCTCTGGTGACTCGCAGAAAGACAAAGAGACAAGCAAAGAAGGCTCACAGAAAATCCTGAGCTTCCACTCATCACTTGAGCTCTAAGAAAAAGAATGAGCTTAGGTCTCGGAAAAGCATTCCAGGTAAGGGACGAAGAAGATATTCAAAATATGTCCCAAAGACTCATTACTATGGGCCTGCAGACATCAGACCCAAAGACACAAAGCTTGAAAAAATGAAAAGTGTTATTTGTTGGCTCTGTGGTGAGCATGGCCACACATCTAATATGTGTCCCACAGCTCTTGAGTCTAAACGAGGCCGTGGTAAAAAATCACAGCCAAAACATCAGGCTAGTTCAAGCACCGCTATTAAAGTTGAAGATAGATGTCGCCGATGCAATTCTACATTCCACAAAACAGAAGACTGTAATCGTCTTGCTATTCAGCAAGCTGCAGAGGATTCTCATTCTGCATCCTCATCCGACTCTTCTGTTTCTTTTTCTTCTGAAGATGAAGTGCATGCTTAATGTCAATGTTCTGATTCACAGAATTGTCATTGTGATTGTTCTGATGATGAGTCGGACTCTTCTTCTGATGACTCACTTCCAGAAGAATTTTCAGGAAAATTGAAAGTCCTCATGGCACAAACTGATGAAGATGATTTAAAGGTGTTTGCACAGATCCGTGCCATGGAGGAAGGAGATTTGAAAGCTGCATTATTGAAAACCTTTATGCAACATGGTACTGGTTCTTCCAGTACATCCTCAGGTAAGAAGCCTAATTTTGTTGATGCTTCTTACGAAAGAAATACCAAAACGTATCTCCAACACAATTCAAGCAAAGTTCGTACACTCACTTTGGGGGAGGTGAGTAAGGAGATACATTCAATGAAGTCAGAAAGTTCTGCCCTAAAAGCACAAGTTGCACAGCTAGAAATGGCAAAGCGAGGATCTCATCTTTCTAGCTCTCTTTCAGGCAGACAAACAAACTACACTTTGCATACTGCTCCAGGTCAATCTTCAAACTCACAAGTGGAGATTGTTGAAGGAAAATTAGATCCAACAATTGGATTCAGAGAAATGAAACTCCTTGCAGTTCAATACCAACAACACCATGTCAAGGTAAATATTTGTGTTGAAGGCAAAATCTATAAGGTGACTGCATTAATAGATTCAGGAGCAGATGTAAACATTCTCTCCAAGAAAATTGTCCCCTCCAGATTCTGGGTATCTGCTACCAGAAAAATCACAGGACTTGGAAAGCAAGTTCTAGAGTTTGAAGTTCCAAAAGTTGTTGTTTGCTTTGATTCCCACTGTGTCAAGCTCAAATTTGCAATTTCAGACATTCTAGTTGATTGCATTTTGGCTAATGTATTTTTAGCAGCAGTTGAGCCCCATGGTTCATTCAGATTTCCAGATAAATCTCCAGGATATTTCATCACAGTGTCCACATCTGATGATCAGAGTAAGAGGATAGAACTTCCTTATATTTCTAATCCTCGAATTTCTACAATGGTGTTGGCAATGCAGGAACTTCAGAAAGCAGAAAAAAGTTTGGTTGAACTCAAAGACCATAAGAATATGATCATAATTGAAGATCAATTGAGTTCTCCAGAAATTCAGAGAAAAATCTCTGAATTACAAAAAGAGTTTGAAAATACTTGCTGCTCAGAGGAACCCAATGCATTCTGGCACCGCAAGCAGCATTGTGTTGAGTTTCCCTACAAAGAAGGATACATGGGCAAAGCATGTAAATCCAGAGCTATCCCCATGTCTAAAGAATACAGACAGCTCTGCGAGAAAGAAATAAATCAGCTTCTTCAAAGAAAGCTGATCAGGGAGTCTGACAGTCTGTGGAACTGTTAAGGCTTCTACGTCAACAAAAGGAGTGAAAAGATAAGAGGTATTCCCAGGCTTGTTATTAATTATAAACCTCTTAACTCTGTTCTTGCAGATGACACATATCCTATTCCGCACAAGGGAGATCTGCTGAGTAGGATATCTGGAGCCAAAGTATTCTCAAAGTTTGATCTGAAATCTGGTTTCTGGAAACTAGCTATTGTTGAGCATGATAAATGGAAGACAGCATTCAACATACTAGCAGGCCATTACGAATGAAACGTGATGCCATTCGGCTTAAAGCATGCACCTTCTAAATTCCAGAAGGTAATGGACTCAATCTTCAAACCATATGATGAATGGTTACTTGCATATATTGATGATCTCCTAATCTTTTCAAAGAACTTACAGGACCATTTTAAGCATTTAAGAACTTTCATGAAGTTGGTCCAGAAGAACGGATTGGTCTTAAGCAAAAAGAAAATGGAGTTATGTAAGACCAAGATTAAATTTTTAGGGAACACAATAGAAAATGGACAAATTGCTTTACAGAATCATGCTCTTGAATTCGCAGACAAGTTTCCAGATATAATTCTGGACAAAACCCAATTACAGAGATTTTTGGGTTGTCTGAACTATGTAACCATTTTTTATCCTTCCTGTGCCATTGACAGGTCTCTGCTCAACCAGAGACTCAGAAAGAACCCAAAACCTTGGACACAAGATCATACAGAAGCTATCAAAGAAATAAAATCCAAGGTTCGTAATCTCCCTATACTCTATGTTGCTGATGATGGCTCTTTTAAGATTGTTGAAACAGATGCCAGTGATATAGGTTGGGGAGGTGTCCTCAAGCAAAGACCAAGTGAGAAAAGTCAGAAAAATGAAGAAAAAGTTGTGTAGTATGCATCTGGAGTTTGGAGTAAAGCTAAAAAGAATTACTCCACGATTGAAAAGGAAGTTAAGGCTGCATGGAACTGCATCAGCAAATTCTCTATCCACTTGGTAAATAAATTCTTTTTACTTAGAACCGATGCCCAGGCTCTGGCCAAGGTTATTACCAAAGAGATCAAGAACCCTGAAGATGCCAAATTCGCAAGATGGCAAGTGCTATTTGAAAATTTTACTTTTAAAGTTGAACACATAAAGGGTTCTGAAAATTGTCTGCCATACTTTCTCAGTAGAGAGTTTATCCAGCATCAAGAACAGATAGCAGAAGAAGAAGAAGACCATGTTATGGTCATTATTACAGAATGGGATCAAGCCCAACAGAAAGAGACACTCAGGTCTATATCTGATGATGAGTCGTGGGTTGTGTACAGATAAAAATGGAGGCCTACTTGGCAGCTCCGCAATACCCAAATACTAGATGCAGATTTACAAAGCCATTCAGACATCTAGCATCTAGTACCAGAAAGGAGAGTCATCCAAAAGGGAGCAGATGGATTCATGATATGATGTACTCCACCAGCATGGTAGCTTTAGAAGAAGCTGAAAGATCTTCATCTCAAGATTTTTGTGACCTCGCTGTTATTTGTACTGGCGGCAACGATAGAACAAGAATCTACTACAAGTCTTATACAATCAATAGAACACGGTGTCCTGGCTGGAACAATACAGAAAGATTCTTGACATGGCCAGGTAATAATCCTGATCTTATTTTTCCTGACACTGTGTACAATTTTGCAGGTTACAAAAAACATTGGTGGAATCTGTTGAACAAAGATGGTCGTAATGAAACACATTACACCAAGCTAAAATTCAGGCCAACATGGATAAATCATGTGCGACGGAGTCCTCCATGGTTAGAATATTGGTGGTTTATGTATGGCTTGAGTGCTTACAGTATGGATCCGATGTAACACATGTCTGGAAAGTTCGATAGGAGAATGTTTCCATACTCCTTGCCAAACAGTCAAAGATATGGGCCAGCTTGAATATAGACTAATTAATTCAGTCTTTGAATTTCAAAAGAGCATGCATCTTCAATGGCTCGTATTAACCAAGATAAAACGTCAGATAATTTCAAACAAGCCTATGATAATCTGTCAGATTTACACAAAAGCTTGGGACGATCATATCTATCCAAATCTTAGATTCCCAGACATCAAAATCCTTGAGGATCCTGCAGAATCCAGTACAAGCGGTTCACATGGGCTCCGCTAAAACAAAATTATCCATTGTGTTTGTACACCCAGTCACAGGTTCACAGTGACAGGTCTTTTCCCGAGGGTTTTTTACCTGTTTAAAAAAGCATCCTCCATGTAGACAATAATTATGTTTCTCGTGGGCCTTGTACATAAAAGGTATGTCACTTCGGTGTTACCCGAAAGCAATGATTCACCTTCCACTTGTCAATAATCCGATGGCGCTACAGGAATGTTTGTCCCCCCTCTCGATCTATATAACGAAGGGTAAGGCTCATTCGAGGGCATCGACATTTAGAGTATTTGCATTTGTGTTTTGAGTCGAGTCTGAGCTCCCTGCTCTGCATCTGCGAGAATTCTCTCGATCTGCTTGCATCACGGAGTCTGGTCTCAAGTCTTAGGTGATCTGAGAAGCCTGCGTGTCTATGTGCTCGGCATAGGCAAGAACCTAAAGTGGCCAGATCAATAGATCGAGTCTATAAGTAAGTCTGTCTGTGTGTTGTGTGTTCTGTAAAGAACTCTGAGACAGAGTCTGCAACTGGCCAGATAGCCTCCAGTATTGCTCGCTCATTTACTGAGTAGCTAAAGTCTGGTAAAAGCCATTGCAGTCAATCTCTGGAAAGAGATCTCGATTTCTAGTCATATATTCTCAGTCCTGAAATTTGTTCTATAATATCATTTTGACATATCAATAAAGAGAGATTCATTTTTATGTTCCCTATGTTCAAGTACTGAAACTCTGTGCATTTATATAGACAGCTAAGACACTGTTTTTCACTCTCAAAGTCTTGAAAGTTCGCTAGAAGTTCGCCAGAGGTTCGCCAAACCACCGAGGGACGCCAAGGCCGTAAAAAGGTGAGGGAAGCCGCAAAGAAAGGCTACTAGTTGCGTCAACGTGGGAGTAGGTTCGTGTATGGGTTCATCACTAGGTTCACATAAAGAATTTTTTAGAGTATAAGACAAAGGAGAAACTTAGCAAGGCCAAGTCCGCCTTTGTGTGAGCGGCAAGCAAGCTTGTTGAGAAGCCCCTGCTAGAAATTGCTATCAGAGCAAGTAGTCAAGGTTGACTGTCAAATCTGGTTCGAGAAAAAAGGTCAGTACTTCATTTTCTCTCTCTTTAAAATCTGAAATGGACTTTATGAGGAAATCAGTTTCTTTCCGTGAATTAGAAGAGCAAGATAGGGCCACTCAAGACCCTCTCAGAGACATGTTTGCATATTCTTCAAGTAGAGTAATGAATCAATCAGAATTATTATATGAGGAGGCAGAGCCTCAGGCCAAATGGGTTCTACCAAATATTTCTGCATCTGAGGTATATGCAGATTTGGGTGTGTGGCATCTCAAAGCTGCCACAAGAATCACAATTAAATAATCCATCAATTCGATTGAAAAAAATTCTGATTGTGTCCAAACCATCCCGCTGTTGGATCCCAAACAGCTGCTAGCAGAAGCCAAGAAATTGGGGACGAAATTCCTGCATCTAGGATGCATTAGGGTGGGAATCCATGCCTTGACCCATCAGGGTCTAGACACCTATGTGTTAGCCACTGTCCGTGACCTAACCCATAATAGATATATTGATTCCATAATTAGAGGAATAGTTGCACCATTGTCCAATGGTCCAGTCTGGTTTGACTGTTACCCAAACTTCTCTGTGTATGTCTACGATGAGACATTGAGCGATATATTACAGTTGCAAATCCAAACATCTGGATTTGACATGAGGAGAAAAAGAAAAAATATCGCTATACAGACCAGAGGCTGTTCCCGTCATACCAGTACTATGTTTCCTGCAGTCCTCCATGCCCCCAGCAGAGACTCAAAAACCAGTGTAATTTTTATGACCGATCGCAAGAACCAAAAGGTTGAACATCAAACCATTAAGTGGGAGGATCTGACTTTTCCAGAACACTGGGTAGTGCCAAATCCAAAACCCATCTCTGCACAAAAAATTACTTCTGCAAATATTTCGGAAAATCATTCTACTGCCACTCTACCCTTTCCCAGAGGATCCACAATTGATAGGCGTAGAATTGAAGCCGAATGTAAAAAGTATTCATTGTATATTCCACCCTGTTTGTCAGATACTGCATGTTCCAGTCTTGTAAATTCTTGTCAACATCTTTCTCTTTTTGAATTTGCTCAGTTAGTTAATTTCTAGCCAATCTCAGCTGCATGCCCACAATGTCAACAGCAAGTAAACCTGAGTCAGCTTGCATATCTGGTCATTCATAAGAACCATAATGCTAGGACTAGTGAGGCTCCTCCATCTACCTCTGTAACTCCCTGTCCTAATCCTAAATGCTCGGACATTCCCTTTCCACATGAAGATGAGCATGTTCTTATGATGCATCTAGTGCCAACTCTAGAAAATGAAGACCCCAGGTTAACTGTTATTTTTACAAATATGAGGCCTGCAAATTCTCCTAAATATGGACTTTGATATTTAGAAGAAAAAGACAAGTTGATTCCTGAGTGCATATTTAAAGATCTGCCAGAAGGCTGCAAAAGACCATTAGTCCCTGAGATTCATAAGTTCTACACTCTAATGGATGGATGTTCTAAACATCAAATCCCTGCTCCATGGATGAAGCAGATGATAAATTGGGATATATATACACATCCATAGGCTGATGAATTTGGTCTTTCACACACTCTTGAAGAGAAGATATCATTAGCAAATGAATGGAAAGCATATATGGAAGAAAGAAATGTCTGGATTTCTTTCTATTCATGGAAAAAGGCTAAGGAATCGGATGATGTTTTGATGAATGATTCCACATCCTCCTCTTCACATTCTTGGACAGCCCCAGATGGTAGCAAGATTGAAACATCTACCTCTTATCCTCCTTTCAAAATATTTCTCTTTTTGAATTTGCTCAGTTAGTTAATTTCCAGCCAATCTCAGCTCCATGCCCATAATGTCAATAGCAAGTAAACCTGAGTCAGCTTGCATATTTGGTCATTCATAAGAACCATAATGCTAGGACTGGTGAGGCTCCTCCGTCAACCTCTGTAACCCCCTGTCCTAATCCTAAATGCTCAGACATTCCCTTTCCACATGAAGATGAGCATGTTCTTATGATGCATCTAGTGCCAACGCTAGAAAATGAAGACCCCAGGTTAACTGCTATTTTTACAAATATGAGGCCTGCAAATTATCCTAAATATGGACTTGGATATTTAGAAGAAAAGGACAAGTTGATTCCTGAGTGCAGATTTAAAGATTTGCCAGAAGGCTGCAAAAGACCATAAGTCCCTGAGATTCATAAGTTCTACACTCTAATGGATGGATGTTCTAAACATCAAATCCCTGCTCCATGGATGAAGCAGATGATAAATTGGGATATATATACATATCCACAGGCTGATGAATTTGGTCTTTCACACACTCCTGAAGAGAAGATATCATTAGCAAATGAATGGAAAGAATATATGGAAGAAAGAAATGTCTAGATTTCTTTCTATTCATGGAAAAAGGCTAAGGAATCGGATGATGTTTTGATGAATGATTCCACATCCTCTTCTTCACATTCTTGGACAGCCCTAGATGGTAGCAAGATTGAAACATCTACCTCTTATCCTCCTTTCAAAAGTATTGTCCTAGGAGAAGGACATAATTCAGCTAGTGCCTATCCTTTAGTTCAAAAGGATACTGCAATAGTAGAAGTTGAAGGCCAAGTCCAGAAAGTTAGTGAACAAGTTAACTGGACCAATACTACTATCACTGGACTGGAGAAAAATGTAGTCAAAGCTGCCTCTGTAAAGGATTAGATAGATAGAGTCCAAGTCTCTATAAATGATGTGAATAATGCTTTGAATTCTGTACAATATAATTCTTCTTTCGTTAAAGATTATTCTTTAGAGTCTTTTAAAAAGATTGATGAAGTAGAGAATTGTATCATAGAACAATCTATCTCTACACGACATTTGATTTCAAATCTGTCTGAGAAAGTCGACAGATTAAATTTGAAGAAAGTAGATAAACCTATACCAGCTTCATTTTTTTCCAAAGGGAAAGCCATCCATACTCATGAACTTAGTGATAGCCCAATCTCTAAGTTTGCCTTTCTTCTCCCTAAAGAAGCTGAAAAACCAGAACAAAAACAACAGTCTGAAAAGCTATCCATCACTACCCTCATCTCTGAGTCTGACACAGAACATTAGGTTCTTCCCATTTATGAACCACTTGAACCTCAGTTTACCAGACATCCTGCCCTTGACCTATATGGAGTTGGAAAGATTCCCCCCAGGGAAATATTTCATGCAGATAGTCATAAAGAATGGAATCTATATAATCTGACTACTGCACAAATTAGGAAGATGCTTGATCAGATGATCACAGAGTACAAGCTCATGTGTGTTGCAGGCAAGACTGAAGTTGAATCCTGCAAAACCTTAATGCAGTGTTTTACAGGAACCCTTGCCAGATGGTGGGAGCTTGAATCTTCTCCTGCGATGATTGAAAAAATGGAGAAGGAAATCTTAAAGGATGAAAATGGGGATATTATGTTTCATCCATATGGTACCCCTCAGAATAACATGATTGGTGCATTGACTGCTATGATTCAAGAACATTTTTGTGGTGTTGATATTACACTTTCAGATAAACATGAAATGGTTTTAATGAATCTGAAGTGTAGGAATATCAATCAATTTGAGGATTTCCACAGAGATTGGATACAGAGGATATTCTTGGTTAAAGAACCAAAGAACATTCTGTGGAAAAAAGTTTACCTTGCAGCACTTCCTTCAAAGCTGGTTGACATTTTGAAGCTACAAGAAGTGTTCCCCCTACCACTTGAAGTTTATTTGTGGGGAGAAATCTATTCTATCATCACGAAGGTGTTGATAACACTATGTACCAGTTCTAAAATGACAAAGTCTATTGACAAGCTAAATAGGCTACCTGGTACTAAATCTTTCTGCAGTAAGTATGGTATAACCATTGATGACACTTTGGTGACTCGCAGAAAGACAAAGAGACAAGAAAAGAAGGCTCATAGAAAATCCAGAGCCTCCACTCATCACTTGAGCTCTAAGAAAAAGAATGAGCTTAGGTCTCGGAAAAGCATTCCAGGTAAGGGACGAAGAAGATATTCAAAATATGTCCCAAAGACTCATTACTATGGGCCTGCAGACATCAGACCCAAAGAGACAAAGCTTGAAAAAATGAAAAGTGTTATCTGTTGGCTCTGTGGTGAGCATGGCCACACATCTAATATGTGTCCCACAACTCTTGACTCTAAACGAGGCCGTGGTAAAAAGTCACAGCCGAAACATCAGGCTGGTTCAAGCACCGCTATTAAAGTTGAAGATAGATGTCGCCAGTGCAATTTTGCATTCCACAAAACAGAAGACTGTAATCGTCTTGCTATTCAGCAAGCTGCTGAGGATTCTCATTCTGCATCCTCATCCGACTCTTCTGTTTCTTATTCTTCTGAAGATGAAGTTCATGCTTATTGTCAATGTTTTGATTCACAGAATTGTCATTGTGATTGTTCTGATGATGAGTCAGACTCTTCTTCTAATGACTCACTTCCAGAAGAATTTTCAGGAAAATTGAAAGTCCTCATGGCACAAACTGATGAAGATGATTTAAAGGTGTTTACACAGATCCGTGCCATAGAGGAAGGAGATTTGAAAGCTGCATTATTGAAAACCTTTATGCAGCATGGTACTGGTTCTTCCAGTACATCCTCAGGTAAGAAGCCTAATTTTGTTGATGCTGCTTACGAAAGAAATACCAAAACGTATCTCCAGCACAATTCAAGCAAAGTTCGTACACTCACTTTGGGGGAGGTGAGTAAGGAGATACATTCAATGAAGTCAGAAATTTCTGCCCTAAAAGCACAAGTTGCACAACTAGAAATGGCAAAGCGAGGATCTCAGCTTTCTAGCTCTCTTTCAGGCAGACAAACAAACTACACTTTGCATACTGCTCCAGGTCAATCTTCAAACTCACAAGTGGAGATTGCTGAAGGAAAATTAGATCCAACAATTGGATTCAGAGAAATGCAAGTTCTTGCAGTTCAATACCAACAACACCATGTCAAGGTAAATATTTGTGTTGAAGGCAAAATCTATAATAAATTCAGGAGCAGAAGTAAACATTCTCTCCAAGAAAATTGTCCCCTCCAGATTCTCGGTATCTGCTACCAGAAAAATCACAGGACTTGGAAAGCAAGTTCTAGAGTTTGAAGTTCCAAAAGCTGTTGTTTGCTTTGATTCCCACTGTGCATTTATATAGACTGCTAAGACATTGTTTGTCACTCTCAAAGTCTTGAAAGTTCGCTAGAAGTTCGCCAGAGGTTCGCCAAACCACCGAGGGATGCCAAGGCCGTAAAAAGGCGAGGGAAGCCGCAAAGAAAGGCCGCTAGTTGCGTGAATGTGGGAGTAGGTTCGTGTATGGGTTCATCGCTGGGTTCACATAAATAATTTTTTATAGTATAAGACAAAGGAGAAACTTAGCAAGGCCAAGTCCGCCTTTGTGTGAGCGGCAAGCAAGCTTGTTGAGAAGCCCCTGCTAGAAATTGGTATCAGAGCCAGTAGTCAAGGTTGACTGTCAAATCTGGTTCGAGAAAAAAGGTCAGTACTTCATTTTCTCTCTCTTTAAAATCTGAAATGGACTCTATGAGGAAATCAGTTTCTTTCCATGAATTAGAAGAGCAAGATAGGGCCACTCAAGACCCTCTCAGAGACATGTTTGCATCTTCTTCAAGTAGAGTAATGAATCAATCAGAATTATTATATGAGGAGGCAGATCCTCAGGCCAAATGGGTTCTACCAAAGATTTCTACATCTGAGGTATATGCAGATTTGGGTGTGTGGCATCTCAAAGCTGCCACAAGAATCACAATTAAAGAATCCATCAATTCGATTGAAGAAAATTCTGATTGTGTCCAAACCATCCCACTGTTGGATCCCAAACAGCTACAAGCAGAAGCTAAGAAATTGGGGACGAAATTCCTGCATCTAGGATGCATTAGGGTGGGAATCCATGCCTTGTCCCATCAGGGTCTAGACACCTATGTGTTAGCCACTGTCTGTGACCTAACCCATAATAGATATACTTATTCCCTAATTGGAGGAATATTTGCACCATTGTCCAATGGTCCAGTCTGGTTTGACTGTTACCCAAACTTCTCTGTGTATGTCTACGATGAGACATTGAGCGATATATTACAATTGCAAATCCAAACATCTGGATTTGACATGAGGAGAAAAAGAAACAATATCGCTATACAGACCAGAGGCTGTTTCCATCATACCAGTACTATGTTTCCTGCAGTCCTCCATGCCCCCAACAGAGACTCAAAAACCACTATCATTGTTATGACCGATCCCAAGAACCAAAAGGTTGAACATCAAACCATTAAGTGGGAGGATCTGACTTTTCCAGAACACTGGGTAGTGCCAAATCCAAAGCCCATCTCTGCAAAAAAAATTACTTCTGCAAATATTTCGGAAAATCATTCTACTGCCACTCTATCCTTTCCCAGAAGATCCACAATTGATAGGCGTAGAATTGAAGCCGAATGTAAAAAGTCTTCATTGTATATTCCACCTAGTTTGTTAGATACTGCATGTTCCAGTCTTGTAAATTCTTGTCAACATCTTTCTCATTTTGAATTTTCTCAGTTAGTTAATTTCCAGCCAATCTCAGCTGCATGCCCACAATGTCAACAACAAGTAAACTTGAGTCAGCTTGCATATCTGGTCATTCATAAGAACCATAATGCTAGGACTGGCGAGGCTCCTCCATCTACCTCTGTAACCCCCTGTACTAATCCTAAATGCTCAGACATTCCCTTTCCACATGAAGATGAGCATTTTCTTATGATGCATCTAGTGCCAACTCTAGAAAATGAAGACCCCAGGTTAACTGTTATTTTTACAAATATGAGGCTTGCAAATTCTCCTAAATATGGACTTGGATATTTAGAAGAAAAAGACAAGTTGATTCATGAGTGCAGATTTAAAGATCTGCCAGAAGGCTACAAAAGACCATCAATCCCTGAGATTCATAAGTTCTACACTCTAATGGATGGTTGTTCTAAACTTCAAATCCCTGCTCCATGGATGAAGCAGATGATAAATTGGGATATATATACACATTCACGGGCTGATGAATTTGGTATTTCACACACTCCTGAAGAGAAGATATCATTAGCAAATGAATGGAAAGCATATATGGAAGAAAGAAATGTTTGGATTTCTTTCTATTCATGGAAAAAGGCTAAGGAATCGGATGATGTTTTGATGAATGATTCCACATCCTCCTCTCCACATTCTTGGACAGCCCCAGATGGTAGCAAGATTGAAACATCTACCTCTTATCCTCCTTTCAAGAGTATTGTCCTAGGAGAAGGACATAATTCAGTGAGTGCCTATCCTTTAGTTCAAAAGGATACTGCAGCAGTAGGAGTTGAAGGTCAAGTCCAGAAATTCAGTGAACAAGTTAACTGGACCAATACTGCTATCACTGGACTGGAGAAAAATGTAGCCAAAGCTGCCTCTGTAAAGGATCAGATAGATAGAGTCCAAGTCTCTATAAATGATGTGAATAATGCTTTGAATTCTGTACAATATAATTCTTCTTTCGTTAAAGATTATTCTTTAGAGTCTTTTAAAAAGATTGATGAAGTAGAGAATTGTATCATAGAACAATCTATCTCTACACGGCATATTACTATATCAAAAATAACTTCAAAACTAGACTAGAACTACAAAATTAAGTTAATAAATTTATAAAAGTCAAAGTGCCCCATGAATTAGAAAAAATCGAATCCATCCTTACTCTAAAAAATAAAAGTAATAAGTAATAAAAATATAATTTTATTAATAAAAATAATATTACCAAATTTTAATGAAAAAAATTTACTTTGAATTGAGTTAATAAATTTATAGAAGTTTAAGTTTCCCATGAATTTTAAAAAGATTGAATCTATATGTATTTTAAAAATAATAAAAATGAAATTTTATTAATAAAAATAGTATTACCAAATTTAATGAAAAAAATCAAAATATAAAACATTTAAACTCCACAAATATTTATATCATTGATAAAAAAGGTTTCCAACTTTTCTTTTTTCTTACATATTTAAAAATATAAGACTTTACATATTTAAAAATATAAAACTTTTCTACTTTATGAAATATATTATTGGATATACCTATCCAATTACATATATAAAAAATGCCGCCCTTTATATTGGATAGAATGTACAGCAATGCAAAATACACATTGAACACTTCACGTTTCCACTGTTCTATAATTTTGTGTGGAGGCAACTCTTCCTAATTAGAAACTATTCTTTAATCGATCAAAACAACATCCTGGAAAGGCTGGAGAGGTCTGTCCCCACAAATACTTGTGGAAATTTAACAGACAAACGTGAGTTATCGGTTAACTGCAGCCCGCTCCCTCCCTGCCCTGACAATGCACGATGTGGTGTGCTCCTAAATTCCGAGCTGGAAACGACGTAATTACCAGAGGCGGCGGCACCGGCACGCAGGCGCGGCATTAAGAGCCGTGCTCGGATTGGACAAATCCAGAACCTCCACGTAGTAGAGGATGACCGGCATCTGACATTTATTGCGGCTACAGAGCCGTTTTGCAGGCCATCGCCATGGATGGGATGGGGCCGGATGGCATGAACCGGACAGGGGGAAGAATTATGATACGGATGACGTATTAGCGACGGAAAACTCGGCTTGACATTAACTGGGTATATCCTCCGGTGTGGGCGATATAACGCGGCTGCAGCATCTTCCGCCGGGTCTTTATCACATGAATGACACGCCGCTCCAGGTTTAGTGAGGGATGTTGAGTCGTCGGCGGCCGCCAACATGCGTAGCTGCAGCGAACCACATGCCATCGACCATTTTTCTTTTATTTCAAGGAGGAAGTCCATGGAGCTGGTGGTGATTATATTTTTATATTTTAATTTCAAGAATTAATTTCATTTTAGCATTTCTTTTCCATATTGATATATATATATATATATATATATATATATATATATATATATATATATATATATATTAATTTAAAACATTTAACATTTTTACTGTGTTAAAATCATGTAGACTTTAAAGAAGAATTTTATCTTATGTCAAAATTCCAGTTACACTTTAACCAATATAAAATATAGCGCGTCAATAGTATTATAAGAATTTAATAAGATTATTTATTTACTATTTATTTAAAAAATATATGGCGAGAATTTAATGGGACCATTTACTTATAATTTATATATAGAAATTATAGGAAGGGAATTCAATAGTATCATTTACTTTTTTTATTACTTAGATGTCATTTCTCAAACATAATGAAATTGTACAGGGTGATTAGTCTAATTGTTCAAACAATTGCAATGAGTTTTTTGAAAGACAATCAAAATTTAAAAATTCAAATAGTCAGAGTGTTTGAATTGCATTTTTGATGGTGGAAATAGATTCAACACCATCAAAAACCCTTGAGACATCCAAAATATTGAAGTTTAACTATTGTAACTTAGATTTTCAAAAAAATTTGCCAGAATTTTTCATAATCTTATGGAAATTTCTAAATTATTTTGTATTATTTTATGGATGTCACTATAATGTTCAATAAAAAATAAAAATAAAAAACTATTTATAACCTATAACAACACATTTTTCCATTATATATATAGTTTGAGAGAATCTTTTTCCCTAAAAATTATAGGCCTAATGATTGTTATACATGTACATTATGATACAAAACACCAAACAATGAACTAACATTATTTTTTTCAACAAAAATGAATTTTTAAATTGAATAATACTACTTCACTTTCACCCTAATGAGGTCAAAATCATAAGATGAATTCTTAAAGAAATCTTATTGTGGAAATGTTTCAATTGTATTGTGATGGCTGAAATAGATTCAACACCGTCAAGAATTCCTAGAGAAAGCAAAATCCTAAAGAAACTTGACAACTTTAACCTGGATTAGCACCATCAAAAACCCCAGGGACAACCAAAATCCTAAAGCTTGATAACTGTAAGCCATATTTTAACCCATATTTTCTCAAAAAACATAGGGGGATTTCTATTGTTTTAGCATCATTAAGAATGTTGAGGCAACAAAAATCATGAAGCTTGACAATTGTAACCCAAATTTCTAGCCAAATTTATTTTAGCACCATCAAAAACTCCAAAAGCTACCAAAATGTGAAAATATCAAATGTGATATTTCTTTTTTGAAATGTGATAAATATTTTTTTTATTTTAATTTGAGAAATAATTTTACGAAATTATATGACAAGCTCTTAGCTCTGGAAAGACAAGGCAACTTCATTTATAAACCCAGCTGGTGGTCTTGGGGTGTTGGAGAAAAGGAGCTGCGTGTCCCTGTACTCCTACCGTCCCCGCTTTTTACCGAGTCCAACCCGACGAAGCTGACCTGCTGCTACGCAATCTCATGCGGCGGCGGCACCGTCGATGGGCCGCCGGTGCTTTCTAACGGCTATTGACTGTTCCCGTTACAGTCACGGCAACTTTTGAAACGTCGAATTTGAAGTCGCGTAATGAGAGATCTATTTCGTTCGGCGGAAAAATGGTGACTAAGGGCTTTACGTCACGTCAAACTTCCGGTGGAACTGACGCTTCTTGCAGTGCGCCTCCCACCTTCATGAACACCTCAGAGCATTCCATGTATATATCCATGGCTGTGGACATCCATGTATATATCCATGAATATATACCATGTATATATATCCCTGGACATCCATGACGGAGACAGCGGCATAGTCCGCCCAACTTCGTTATAAAAAGAGGATGAAGAAGTCCCTTGGGGCTGAGTGAGCGAGCGAGGCGGTACGTAACCAGGAGAGAGTTTGAGTTTTATTTTCTTGTGTTTCAGAGATTTTGCAGTTCGTGTAAATGGCAGTAGAAACCATGCGCATGTCGAAGGTGGGACTAAGAGGTTGCGAGGACGAATCCCGGGCCGTCAAAGAAACCCATTTCAGGGGCGTGCGAAAACGTCCGTGGGGGAGATTCGCAGCGGAAATCAGAGATCCATGGAAGAAGACTCGAGTGTGGCTGGGCACATTCGACACTGCCGAGGAAGCCGCCCGTGCCTACGATAATGCCGCCAGGAGATTGCGCGGCCACAAAGCTAAGACCAATTTTTCTGTCACCGCTGACGATCACAATAACGGTTCTGCGCCCGCACTTTCCTGGACTCAGGCGCTGCACCCTCATCAGCAACCGGATCTGAACGCCGCAGCTTTTGCTTTCGTATCAAACAAGAGACGTGAAGTTTCCGCTGGAAGCGACCGGCTCGAGTTCGAATCCCCCAACAATTCTCTCCACGCTGCAGCCTCTGAGCAGCCGGCCTCTACGTCCCACCAGAAGGCCCCGCTGTTGCTGGATCTTAATCTTCCTGCCACCGCTGATCAGGAAAACGAAAGCGCGGCCCCGTGGAATTAACGGGAACGAGTTTCTTGAGGGTTTTACAGTTTTTTATTTCCTGGTCTTCTGTGCACTGTATTTCCTGCGTGCTCAGCATTTATTTTAAACAGCATCTGCAAGATATATGTACAGATTTCCAACCTAAAATTTGAGATTCTCGTTTGCGTCTGCTTTATTTTTTTGGTTCCCAATTGATTAAGAACATTTAGTCTTCTGCTATATCAACGGTGTCTCATTTTACTGGGCTATCAGAAATGCTTACTGCGCAATATGTTATCTTGTTTTAAAGAAGAATAAATAACGTTGGTTGCAGTATCAACAAATGGAGGATTCTCCTCTCCATGATTTTCACTTTTCACTTTAAGGTTTTACATGTGATTCAAAAGCTATGCGCAGACTTTCTGTGGGATCTAAGGTCTATGAAGATGAATTGTGACGTGGGATAATTATGAATTAATCATATTATTTATATTTTTTTAATTCAGTCTTTTTTTTAATATAATAATTCCCCTTTTTCAATTATAATTTTGTCTGAATTTTTGTGTTTCTGTTTTGAAGCCTCTGAAATAATCAAATCACTAAATGATTAAATATTGAAAATAAGTAAATAAAAATAAAATTTTATATTTTAAAAAATATAAATCTATTTAATATAAGTTAATTATTTTAAATATATTAAACTTATATAATTAACTAGGGATTTTTTTTTAATAAATTTGTTCCGTTTTTATTTTTTATTTTTTGAAATTATATATATAATTTAAATAGATTTAGAATAATATAATAGAATTTAAATACTAGTTAATGATATTAGATTTAAGATTTTTGTGATCTATATTGTAAATTAGAGTCTTTTAGATAAATGATATGATTAATTTAAAAGATTTTCTAATTTACTAGTTAAGGAATTCATATTTTTTTTAGTTTATTTGTTATATATTTTGAAGTTGTTTCAAGTATATTTTTTAGTAAAATTTGTCTAAAATGTTATAAATATTTGTTAGAATCTCAAATTTAAATGGTAAACACTTTACAATTCCAATAACTCAAAAAAATACTAAATAAATATTTACACTTAAAAACACATTTTAAATATAAAAAATAAAAAAATCACAAATTGACCAAAAATTATTCTTCCTAATTCCAAAATACCTCATTTTTTAATTATATACACTTCAAAGTATTTTAGATGTGTTATGGATGTGTTAAGAGTGTCTCTTATTAAGTTTTAAAGACTTTGAATTATTAAAGGAATATCTTGGATTTAGAGTTATCGCTTTGGAGGTAGAAAATGATTATCCTCGGTTGTATTCATATCTTTGAATCAAAATTCTATTGATGTCATTTTTGTTCTTTCAAGATATTAGATATTATCGTTATTTGGGAAATGAATATCTTGGATTTAGACTTGTGGTTTTGGAGGTAGAAAATGATTATCTTGGGTTATACTTACATTTTTGAATCAGTTATCTATATATGTATCATTTGATTTTTTTGAATTGATTAATTGTTGGTTTACATGTTTTTAGTGATTGATGTTATTTTTTATTCTTTGTTTTTAATAAATTATAATTATTATTTTTTAACCAATGACACTTTTAAGATTTATACATTGTTTGTTTTAATTTAATTTGTAAGAAATATTTAAAATGTTCAAATTTTAATGAGATTTTATCAATTTTAAATGAGATAATCATTAATATTGTAGTTAAAATTAAATATCTTTTATGATAAAGTTGGTTAGACTTGTGGTTTATATCACATTGACGTCTTATAACTAGGTAATCATGATGGATGAAACTTTATTAGGAACTTGAATATAATTAAGTGAAAGTGGTTAGAGACTATAAAAATAATTTGGCATACTAGGAATATTTATATTGTAATTAGTTTATTGTGTTTTATTATAAAAATGAGGTTCATATATAATATAGATACAATCAACAACAAAAAAAGATAAAAAATCACAGAAGGATTGACTTAATTATAAAAATAATTTGGCATACTAGGCATGTTTTTGTTGTAATTAGTTTATTGTGTTTTATTATAAAAATTGGGCCAACCCATAACATAGATACAATCAACCAAACAACAAACACAATAGAAAGATAACAAGATCACACAAGGATTGCCTTGACCATTATAATGAACAATAATAAATGGAACATATATTAAAGTGACATAAGGGTGATTTGTGCCTATCATTGTTAGTACAATATCGATAGAATTTAATCTCACTAAGGATCACATGATTAATATTTAATCCCTTTGATGCTTTACATGTATGAGGCTTACATATTTATCAGAAGTATACATATAAGGTTTCCATTACTAAAGGAAATTTTATGCAAGTTATAACTAATTTTGTGAATTTAACAAAAATAATAAGAGGTTTCTAAGCTAATCACATTTCTTCGAAGAACTTGGTTAACTTCAATCACCTTGAGTGAAAATTCCATAGCTCTATTCAACTCATGGTAAAGTTGGTCAAGTTTGTGTCTCAAGGATCACTACAAAAATGCATGATACATTACATGATTAGTATTTGATCTCTTTCATGATTTATATATGAGATGTTTGCGTATTTATACAAATATACATATAAAGTATCCATTAGTAAAGGAGTTATACAGTTGGCCTAAGTTGTAGCAAATCCTCGTGAAAACTAGAAGTAATCAAAGGTTTCTAAGTTGATCACATTTTTTTGAAGGACGGTTAAATTTAATCACCTTGAATAATAATTGCATTGAGGCATGTGATGGTAAGATTCAACTCAATGGCTTGAAATAATTGTTGGTTGGATGTTGATATATTGGGGATGTTGTGTGGATGATGAGTACAAAGAGAAACAAGGAACTATGACATATGGAATCATGGCATATCATGTTCTCAGTGTGCTCTTGATATCACTACATGTTGACTAGTGCTTATTCAGACTAGAATCATAATAAGACACAAATAAAGAGCCCCCCTCACCCTTTAAGAGGACATCATCTCCATTTCATAGTGGTGGAATTGTTGGTTCCCAAATTGGTAGAATTCAATATAGATGCAAAAGAGCACGATTTGTTATCTACCAAATGAAGAAACTTTTGTAAAACTAACTCATGTATGAAGAAAATTCCTTGCTTAGGAAATTGACTTGGTTTGATGATGCAATAAATTTTTATAGCCATACTATGAGTATGTTGCATCATCCAATTAATGAGATGTTAGAGAGATAGTGTCATGGACATAAAACTTGCTTGAATTTTTGTTGCAAATTTGAGTTCCTGTCAAGTTTGTTTCATCACTTGAGCATGTGTGGCATTGTCTTGCCTTAACCACAAGGACTTGGCTAGCCTAGGCCTAGTATAACCAAACTACACCTCTTCACTTAAGTTATACCCATAACTTTTCCTTAAGCTATAATCTATCAAATATAACTAGCTCCCACTCAACTAATTTCATTAAAAAATAATAACACATCCAACCATGGCTTTAAAACACACCAAAAATGCTTTACACCTAAATAATATTTCAATATTCAGAAAAACATAATGCATTACAAGGCATAATAACATTCCACAACATAAAGAATCGACAACATAGATGTATAGGTATCATCCAAGGAAAGTTCGAGAGCATTTTTATTATAACGTGTGTTACAACATATACCATAAGGAATTGAGGCATCTTCATAACAAATCTATTATAGATATATAGTGATTCTAAGGAAATATTCCTTTGATCTACTACCTAATAAACTTGCACAATCCAATCCCTAAAGCATCTATAGGCTTGTCTCCTATAGGTCTCTACTCTCCTTAGTCTACTCCCACTAGCATCCAAATAGTCCATTACACCAACCCCAAAACTTAGCACACCTTTGATCTACTACCTAATAAACTTGCACAATCCAATCCCAAAAGCATCTATAGGCTTGTCTCCTATAGGTCTCTACTCTCCTTAGTCTACTCCCACTAGCATCCAAATAGTCCATTACACCAACCCCAAAACTTAGCACAAATGATAAAACTCTTGAACATGCTTGTGTGAATGTATAAGATTTAGTTGATCACTTTTCACTTTGTAGGAATCTTCTTTATATATTGTGTTTTCCTTCTTCTAAGATGAATTCCTATCCACTAAACATCCAAATAGGATTCAACATGATATCAAAAACCAACTACAATATCTTATAACCCTCTTAGGTCTATATGTTTGGATTATGAACTCAAGGTGTCTTGAATTTATTATGCATCCGATGGTGAATTGTCTTACTTGAATGGCATCCAAGGAACTCTTTTCCTTATTGTTACAAAACATGTTGGGAATCCATCCAATGTGTGATACATTTCCAACTACCAAGGCACTATTATCCATAAGCCATGGTGTTTTACCCCAAGTCAAGGAATTATTACATGTATTCCCATGTTCCTAGGAATGTCCACCACCTCCCTCATTGTTTTAATTTTATGAGAAACCCAAAATTATAACCCTTATCTTATCTCATCGATATACTTAGACAAATTTCTTACCAATTCATCCAACACTTAGGCATACCCTGACCTTGTGCATGACTTCTTAAGGTATGTTCATTCAACATTTCAATGTACTATATCAACCAATTAAATCTTTCCCATTGTTTGTGGTGTGCCTTTTCTTTGTGAAAGGGCTCTGAGTAAGTCTAAAAAACACCTTTCCATCATCCAAGGGAAACCAAGCCAACATTTTCTACCAACCAACCTACTATTGAGCATTTTTATATTGGCTAATAACCACTAAAGTGATCATGCAATGAAGGTGCCTGAAGTTATTAAAGAATAGGGCCTTACAATAAAAAAATCCAAACTATCTCCTCCAAAAATGTTTCTACCTAATTCTATTATACAACTTTAAAATGTATGATATTTGGATGAAAATGAGAGCATCATGTGAGAATATTAACTAGATATTCAATGAATTCTATGTCTAGATAATCAACTTATGACATTTCTTAGTTGAAACCAAATAAATCCTAAGTTTATAATTTTAACTAGAATATGAAATAATATACCTTTAATGTCAAAGGAGATTCTATGAGGTTGCAACTTTGTAGAAATTCCTTGTGGATTCAAATTGCTAATTGTAATTTTCTAAAACAATAAACTTGAATCTACTCTACCAATTACGGAAACAATAAACAATCGTGAAATCATGAAGCATACATGAGAGATAATTCAATCAACACATTACATAATGATTTCCTAGGGAAAGCCACAACTGAAAACCTCGTTATCTGTATATTAAATTAGTTAGAAAATATGGGAAGATTAAAGTGATTTTCTCAAGTATGAGAAACCTTTGCACTATCTCTATCTGTCTCACTGCTTCCTAGAAAAGCCTAGACCAATACTTAACCAAAATTTGGCTTGCCCAAGTCCCTATTTCCTTGCTTTGTTTCCCTGGGTAATTAGCCCCTATTAATTAGGGAAATCCCCATCCAATAGTACGTAATCCATCAAGGTCCTTCCTCTAACTGCATGCACCACCTATACAATTTGAATGATTATACAACTAATAATGCACTGCCCTTGAACTCCAATATCAACTGGGTAACTCTCATATTTGACATGCATGAGTTATTTATGAGTGAATCATCAGTTAACTGATTGATCACTGATTATGATTCAAATTCAAGTTCTACACTTTTACCTCTCACTAGTTCCTCCAATAGTTGGAACTAGTTAAACTGACTTTAACTCAGAGAAACTAAATTAATTAATTACAACTCAAACTAAACTCAACTAGGGCTCCTATAAAGTAGGAGACACTCTACATGACTCTAGTTAGACCGTCAAATTGAATTAACTAAACCAAATAAGTCAAACTAACTTAGTTAACTCATACAAGTTTCCATGTGATGTGGAATTACAATTTTCTTCTAATTTAATTAAAGGGAAAATGAAATTATAATCCTTCTTGGTTCCATTTTCAACACTCCCTCACAACAAGAAATGGATTATCAGATACCTCAATCCTTTCTCTATGGAACTTGAATTTTCCTCTTGAAAAATACTTAGTCAATATATCCACATCTTGTTCCTTTGTAGGAATGTACTCTAGCATCATGATACTCCTCTGAACACAATCTCTAAGATGGTGGTATCAGAAGTCGATATGCTTGGACCGATAATGGAAAACTGGATTCATCAAGAGTTTGATACAACTTTGGTTGTCACGGTAAATCACTGTAGGATCCATCTGTTGACCAAAAAACCTAACAAGGATCTTCCTCATCCAGATAGCCTCACAAGATGCTTGAATATAAGCCATGTACTCTGCTTCTATTGAACTGAGTGCAACTGATCTCTTCTTCTTGCTATACTAGGAAACTATTGTTGACCCAATACTAAAGATGCCCCTTGATGTGCTCTTCCTGTTGGATGGAATCCCTACCCAATTTGCATCTATGAAACCTTAAATATTCACTCCTTTTGTCTGTCTGTAACAAAGATCAAACTGAGTGGCGCCTTTGAGGTATCTCAACACATGTTTGGCTGCCCTCAAATAGAGTTTGGTTGGATTAACCATTGCTTGATGAAGCTGGTCAACTACATAACACATGTCGGGTCGTGTATTCACCAAGTACATAAGTGAACCTAGAAGCTTCCTGTATATGGTATCCTCTACCACTTTGCTTGAAGTAGTGTCTTCCTTCCTCCAATTTCTTGCTAAAGGAGTCTCCACAGATTTTCTTCTCTCCATGTCAAACTTCTTCAGAATCTCGTTGGCATACTTACCTTGAGAGAAAAATAGTTCCCCATCTCCTTGCCAAATTTCCAAAACAAGGAAATAATACATGAGCTCCATGTATTTCTCTTTGCAATATTTTATCAACTTCTCATCACTTGTTAGAATTAAATCATCGACATATAATACTATAATAAATAAATTACCTTCAACCACAATATGGTAAAGGTTTGCATCAGCTTCAATTTTGGTGAATCCCAACCCGCTGAAATAACTGTCGATCCTCGTGTACCAAGCACGAGGTGCTTATTTCAATCCATACATTTCTCGTTTGATTCTACACACATGTGAATATATATTGAAGGTATCAAATACTTCCGGCTACTCTATTTACACCTCTTCCTCAATCACTCCGTTGAGGAAAGTTTCCTTCACATCCATTTGATGTATCTCCATCCCATCTGTGCTAAAAGTGATTGAATATATCTGATTGAAGAGTACCTGTCTAATAGAGAAAAGATCTCCTCTTAATCAATTCCCTCCACTTGAGAGAACCCCTTGGGAAAGGAATATGGCCTTGTGTTTCTCGATACTCCCATCTGCTGCTTGCTTCACCTTGTAGATCTGCCTGGGTCCTACAACTGACTTGTCATCTAGTCTTAGGACAACTTCCCATGTAATGTTCCTGATAATGGATTCATACTCCTCTACCATGGCATCAATTGTTAGGTCCATATATTGCTAGTGTATTCCCTTATTGTTGTTAGTGTAGACCCCCTTATTGTTATTGTTGTACCCTTGTAACTCCAATATTGTTATTATTGTTCCCTTACATTATTATTCTTGGGTCGGCTGGGATTATATTGTGACCCCATTGACTCCTATATATAGAAGGAGGTTTTGTCATTTGTATGCATCCAAGAATTGTTCATTTATGTAATGTAAAGGAGGTTTCCCCTCGAATTGGCTAATTTCTAAGGCATTGATCTCTCTTTTCTTCTATTTTTGGAGCTGGTTTCATTACATTTGGTATCAGAGCTTTGGATTCTAGGGTTTCGCTACTCCAAACAGGTTATCGTGAAAGTTTCGCTATAAAAATTTTTCTACGAAGTTTCAGAAGCCAAAATTTATATCATGCAAAGCTGAAATCTTGAGGAACTTCGTGTAAAAATTTTAGATCTTGGTTCGTAATATTTTCAGAGATATGATTTGTGGAAGTTAGGGTTTTTTCAAGCTCCCGAATTTCATCTCAAAGAGGTGACCATAGGAAACTCGTCATAATTCTATCTCTGAGCATCAGATTGGAATTTTGTAAAAGTGGTCGCAAACACACTGAATATAGTTTCATGTGTATCAATTTCAGAGTCAAAGGAGGTAAAAGTGACACGTGGCATGCCGTACAAGTTATCTCTACCGAACTAGTCTATAATTAGGTCATTGTGGGAGATTGGGCATAAATTTTCCCCGAAGAATCCAAATCAGGTCATACCTATGGCATTCGAAAGAAGATTCAGAGGGCTACTACATTATTGAATTTCAGATATTGAAGGTCCTAAATAATAGAGATAATTTAGTTTCAATATCTAGCTCCTCAAAAGAAAGAAAAAGATGTGTATTTTTTTTTGAATTGCATAAGCCTTGTTTGAAAAATCAGTTTGAATTGATCCAAGGGAATATTTTAGAATAGATATCAGTATTGGGTTCTAAAATTCCCCCTAAAAATAATTCAATGGCCAGTAAGCCTTCATAAGGCTCTACTATGACTCATGAAGATGAAGAAGTGCAACATGACATATCGAAATTACAAGAGCAAGTGCACCAAATTTCACTCTCGCAAAAAGCAACAAAAATGAAATGGAAGTTTTGAAGAAAGGTGTGGAAGCTAAGATGGATGGTTTGAAGAAAGTCATGGAAGCTAAGATGGATGGTTTGAAGAATGGCATGGATGGCATGGAAGCTAAGATGGATGACATGGAAGCTAAGATCGATGAAAAAATGGAAAACATGAAGAATGATCTAAAAGTAGACATGGAAGGTTTGACAAATTTGATACAAGAAATGTTTCCTAATGGTGAAAAGATAGTAGAGGAAACTCATGATGAGAAAAAAATAAATTTTAATCATGATTTCATAAACTCTAATGTTGGATGGAAGACCCACCATATTCCAAAGATCGATATGAGGAATTTTGATGGCAAGGATCCCGTAACATGGATACTACAGATGGAGAAATATTTTGATCTAAATAATGTGCAAAACACACAAAAGGTACACATTGAAACTTTATATTTCGAACAAAATACATTTGTATGGTATCGATGGCTTTTCTCCCATAAAAAAATTGTCACTTGGTCAATTTTTATGGAGGAAATGATAGCACATTATGAGGATACTAAGAGAAACACCTTTTTTAGCCAATTGATAAATCTCAAACAAAAGGGTTCAGTGGTGGAGCACATTGAGGACTTCCGAAAATTGAATATAAGGGTAACTGATATTCCAGAGGAAGACATGATTGATGTCTTCATAGGGACTTTAAAGGATAACATCCAACATGAGGTTCGTGTTTGGGAACCTGATTCATTCAAGAAGGCATTCAAGTTGGAAAGTAAAATTGAATGTAAAATTATGGTGACGAGGAAGCCTACCACTCACATCTATAAAGATGGAAGTGTTTCTACTCTTAGACTTCCACAACATACAAGGTTGACACCACAAGGAAGAAAAAAGAGCAAAAGGGCTTTGCTACAGTTTTGATAGCAAATACACTAAAGGTCATAAGTGTGCTGAGAAGAAATTTATTTACATATATTGTGAAGAGGAGGAAGAAAATGAACAAGAAAATTAAAACGAAGAGGATATACACCAAGAACTAACCCTAGAAGAAGAAGAAATGAGTCCGACCATATCGTGTAATGTATTAGAAGGAATTACCACTCCTCAAACTCTCAAGATAAAAGGACATATCAAGAAGAAAAAAGGTAATAATGTTGATTGATTTGGGTAGTACCCATAATTTTATTCATTGTAAGGTAGCCAAGGAATTGAATTGTTTCCTGAATTAGCACCAGAATGTCAAGTGATGGTTACAAATGGAGGAACTATAAATTTCTTTGGAAAATGCCATAATATCAAGCTAACCATGGGGGAATATGTATTGAATAGTCCAATGCTTTCCATTCCAATGGGAGGTGTTGATGTTGTACTAGGAGTACAATGGTTACAATATTTGGGGACGATTGCTTTTAATTTTCAAGAAATTTTCTTGAATTTTTTTTCGGAAGGAAGATAGTCGAATTACGGGGTATCGCAGGGAAGCCAGGAAAGATAATAAGCTCTAATGTCATGAAAAATCTTTTGAATAAATACAACAAGGCGTACTTGCACAATTATGCTCACTAGAAGTTCTAACATCAAAATCATCTATTTCTCCATATCTCCAAAAAGTCTTGGACAATCATTCCAAGGTGTTTGAAACTCCCAAAGGAATCCCACCTATTCGTGATCATGATCATGCTATTCATTTGATTCCAGGAAGTGTTCCTCCAAACATCAAGCCTTATAGATATCGTTATGTCCAAAAGAGTGAAATTGAACATATGATTGCAGAAATGTTAGAGGCTCGTACAATTCAACCTAGTCAAAGTTCTTTCTCTGCTCCAGTGGTATTGGTGCACAAGAAGGATGGATCATGGCGCATGTGCCCGTATTATAGGGAGCTCAATAAGCTCATTATTAAAGATAAACTTCCCATTCATGTGAATGATGAATTATTGGATGAATTACATGGAGAAAATTATTTTACCAAGTTGGATCTTCGTTCAGGATATCATCAAATTATAATGAAGAATGAATATATTTTGAAAGCAACATTTTGAACTCATGAGGGTCATTATGAATTTTTGGTCATGCCTTTTTGCCTTACCAATGCACCTTCTACATTTCAAGGGTTGATGAATTCCATTTTGAAATCCTTCCTTAGAAAATTTTTACTAGTATTTTTTGATGATATACTAATCTACAATAGGTCTTGGAAGGATCATGTTCAACATGTTGACAGGGTGCTCAAACTATTGGAGGAGAAACAATTGTATGCAAAAACATCCAAATGTCTCTTTGGAGTACAAGAGGTGGAATATTTGGGTCATATTGTATCTCACGAGGGTGTTAAGGTAGACCCTAACAAAATTAAAGCCATTAAGGAATGGAAATTCCCCACAACCATAAAGCAATTGCGAGGATTTCTCGAGTTAACAGGGTATTATCGCAAGTTTTTTAAGAATTATGGGAGAATAGCAGCACCTCTAACAACATTATTGAAGAAAGATGCATTTTCATGGACTTCTGAAGCAACTAAGACCTTTGAAAATATTAAAGAGGCAATGTTTCTAGCATCGGTCTTAGCTATGCCAGACTTCACAAAAATATTTATTGTGGAATTTAATACCTCAGGAAATGGAATTGGTGCTATTTTCATGCAAGAAGGAAGATTCATTGCTTTTGAAAGTCATCCAATCAAAGGAAATTATTTACAGAAAGCTATTTATGAGAAGGAAATGTTAGAAATACTACATGCACTAAATAAATGGCGACCTTAACTAATGGGAAGGCACTTCAAGGTAAAAACTGATCATGATAGTCTTAAACACTTTTTGGAACAAAAGACTATATTCAGAAGAGCAACAAAAATGGGTCACAAAGATGTTGGGTTATGACTTTGAAATCATCTACAAAAAATGGAAGCTAAATGTTGTTGCAGATGCAATCTCAAGAAAGAATGAAGAGGTGGAAGCATTGCCTTGTTCCATTTCTATTATCCAACCGGATTGGATAACTAAATCAAGGGATGAATGGAAGAAGGACAAAGAAGTGTGGAAACTCATTCAAAAGTTGCAACAAGATCCTAGTACATATGATACATTTAGTTGGAAAAATTATTCCTTATGGTACAAAGATCGCTTATATATTTGTAAGAATTCCCAACTAAAACAAAATATTCTTTTGGAATTGCACACTTCTCCTTTAGGAGGACACTCAGGATTTTTAAAAACTTACTACAGGGTGAAGAAATAATTTTTTTGGGATGGCCTTAAGTCTAATATTCAAAATTTTATGGCAGAATTTTTGGTTTGCTAGCAAAATAAAGTTGAGACATTTAAGACCCCAGGTCTTCTACAACCTTTATCCATTCCAAGTCAACATTGGGGAGATTTCAATGGATTTTATCATAAGTTTACCTAAGTCCAAAGGAAAGAGTGTCATCATGGTGGTAATTGATAGACTTACCAAGTATGCACACTTGTGTGCATTATCTCATCCATTTAAAGCAATTACAATTGCTACTGCATTTATGGAAACAATTCAAAAGCTACATGGAAACCCAAAGATTATTGTAAGCGACAGAGATCCCATTTTTATTGGAAATTTTTGACAGAATTATTTTCTTGTTTGAGTACTCAACTAGCTCATAGCTCATCTTATCATCCTCAATCCAATGGTAAAACTGAGGTAGTGAATAAATGTTTGGAAGGATATCTTCGTTGTTTTGTATCTAATAAACAAACAAAATGGGTCAAGTGGTTACCTCTCGCTGAATGGTGGTATAACAGTTCCTTCCATACTGCAGCAAAAATGACCCCATTTATGGCACTTTATGGATATCATCCACCGTCCATCACATCATCTTTAAGAGAAAATTCTAAGGTTCAAGCAGTGGAAGATCACATCGAGCATCAACAATAAGTTCTCCAACTCTTACAGGATAACCTAAATTTGGCACAAAATTGAATGAAACAACATGTAGATCAATATCACAGCGAGAGAAGTTTTGATGTAGGAGACTCGGTATTTTTACGGCTACAACCATACAAAAAAATGTCCCTCAAGAAGGCTAAGAAGGATAATAAATTATCGCCAAAGTACTATGGTCCTTACAAGGTGTTGCAAAAGATTGGTCCTATGGCATACAAATTGGAGCTTCCTGCTTCTTCACGAGTGCATCCAACTTTCCATGTTTCATGCTTAAAGAAGGTTATAGGTGAAAAACTTCCAGTACAAACAATATTGTCAGAACTTGATGAGGAAGGAAAAATCATATTGGAACCTAAAGCAGTCACGGAAACAAGAACTTAACAACTACGAAGTTGATCAATTTCAGAGTATCTCATCAAGTGGAAGAACTTACCCATTGAATATTCTACATGGGAGGATGAGAATTTTATACAAAAGCATCGAGAGCTACTTAAGCGTTGAGGACAATAATTTTCTGAAGGAGAGGGGAATGTTAGGTCCCTATATTACTAGTGTAGTCCCTTATTTTTGTTAGTGTAGCCCCCTTATTGTTATAGTTGTACCCCTGTAACCCCAATATTGTTATTATTGTGCCCTTACATTATTATTGTTAGGTTGGCTAGGATTATATTATGACCCCATGGAATCATATATGTAGAAGGAGGTTTTTTCATTTGTATGCATCTAGGAATTTTTCATTTATGTAATGTAAAGGAGTTTTCCCCCTAGAAGTGGATTATTTCTAAGGCGTTGATCTCTCTTTTATTCTATTTTTGAAACTGGTTTTATAACATCAACCCATATTGTTTGATGCACTACTTCCTCGAATGAGGATGGCTCAGTCTCTACACTCTCGCTCATAAGAGCCATGTAGCTAGTGTACTGATCTGGCGACCTCCTCTTCCCGCGTTGTGATATGGGTTCTCCCACATTCTCTCTATAATCATGCATCAATCTATCAACCTCTCTAGTGCACTTTCTTCCATCTCTGTATGTCTCTACATGAATGGGGGGTGAAAATGTGAACTTGGGTTACACATTCGTGAGAATTTCCCACGAAAAAAGTTAAAAATTTAAAAATTTTCGGTTAAACTTTTATTCTTATGTTCGACCGAAACAGTGTCTGTTTTGATTAGCACCAACCGTTTAACGGATCTTTTTGTTGGAGGGTAAAAAATAGCAAGAATATTTTTCGGCCAAAAAAATATTTGGCTAAAAAAAACGCTTATATATATGATGAGCATGAGTCTGTTGCAGAATTTTCTGCAGTTGTTGGTTTGTTTTGTTCATTGTTGGTTCATTGTCTTCATTTTTGTTTGTCCTATAGGTGCGAATTGATTTGAAAGGTAAGTAATGAAACCATGTATATCTATATATTTTTAGGTAGAATTTCTCTGTATCTTTGTATAATGTTATGAAGAATTTCCATTCTATCCCTACCTGCTACCGTAACCTATGAACAATTTAGTGTAAGTCTCTTTATCATTTGGTTGTATTTTTGGGTCAGTCACCATCCTATGAAATTTTGAGTGCAAGTTGGTTTTAAGTAGGGCAGTCTTGTCCAAGTTAGTGTAAGTCGAAATCCCATGAACTTTGGCATGATGAACAGTCAGAATCCCGCGAACTTCGGTTGTGACCTATTCAATCATAAAAATTACAAAATATATAGTATCCAAGACACAAATATTTGTCTTGAACATAAACAACTTTAAACATTTTGAAAGAAAGAGGAATGATTGAATGATTGAATGACTTACAAACTGCAATGATCCTTCAAACAACTTATCAATATTATTATTGGTCGCGTGACACCAAAGACGATGGGGCATTGATGTTTTCGTAGTATATCTTCCCATATATCTAACTTGATCATGCATTTTTATCCAATATTTTTTGTCCAGTTCTAGAAAACACTTACTCCCTAAATTTGAAAGATACACTGCTCCACATATTATTCTTATTGTATCCCTATCTCCTCTTAAAAAAAAGCAGGAAATATGTAAGAATATTTGTTGATCCTCTTGCTTTCGTTGTGTTCATTGTTGGTTGTTGGTTGGCTTGTCGGTGTGAATGGATTTGCAAGGTAGGTAACGAAACCCTATATCTCTGTATCTTTTTAGGTAGAATTTATCTGTATCTCTTTATCATGCTGTTGGGGTTCCCATGTTTTGGCCAGATTGGCAAGACCAAAAGATGAGACAACATCAAACCACTTTCAGACCTCAGGATCTAGCCCTCCTAGGTCCAGAGAGGGATCTCTCTATGATATGTCAAAGGTATATGACTTTGAAGCTCAAGGTTTAAGATGTTAGGCTAGTTATAGGCACAGGGTTTGTTTGTTTTATTTGTTTTATTGGTTGCTGGTTATCAGGAAAGAAGGGTTCAATGTAAGACAAGGATGAGCAAAGAGGGATAAGGCAGAGGTGAAGTATTCCAGGGAGCATTCAAAACCATTGGGCAATGGATTCAGGAAAGGATTTGCTTACTATCCAATGTGCAAGCTTTCAATTGGGCTAGTCATCTAAAACATAGGATATTAAAGATGATTGTGTGATATGGAAAGGCAGGAGAGGAGGAGACAACATAGATTTTAGGGCACAAAGTTAAAGACCAGCTGGTCGCACAAGGATCCTAGTGGACATGGCTAACTCTAATCCCTAGTGTTCCCAAATCTTCCAACTAAATCCTTAACAAGAAACATCTAAGAACTGAATTCATTTAATTCATACATCAGAGAGTAGGCAATAACATCCACTACACTGGTTAAACCAACTAAAAACAATTCTTAGATAACACATTCAGAAGAAGAACATTAATGGCAAGGAGAGCAGAAAGATAGGGTACCTAACAAGGGTAAATCCTATGCCAATATTCTGATGCAAGCCAATAGAAATGAAATGAAATGACTTAAACACAGAGGTAGGAAAACATCACCGCTGCTTTAGATCAGGATCCAAAGAAATGTGCTTGTCATATTAAACAACAATACCAGTCAAGTACAACATTGCCAATAGCTGAATACTCAGTCTGAAATCATATTCCTCAGCCTACCTTACAACTTTACACAGAGACTGTGTCTCAAAAGAAACTAATTGCAGTTCTCTGATAACTGATAAACAACCTTTACAATGTTTCTTCATGAAATTTTATATCAAAAAGATGGGCTGAGAGGTAGGTGAAAACTAAATGCAGCATTAAAATTTATAAAAGAAAGAGGGCCGAAGCCCATTCTATTTAAATTCTGAGCATTCAATTCTTGTCACTCTTTGGATGGAAGAGTGGTCTTCTTCAGGCCGCTATTTACTTCGGTATGTCTCTTGATGTACTTTGATCTGCATGACCTTGTGGTACTTTGGTGAATAAACAAAAGATAAATGAATGATTAAGAAGTCTGCCATACTTATGAAACAAATGCTCTGGTAGCTTCGGACTGTTGTCAGGGTGGAAATTTCTTCAGGAGGATGGTGTAGAATAAAAATTGTATGGGCATTCTGTCCTTTATGGGGAAAACATTCTGCTGGTGTACAAACCCTGATATACATGAATTTCTATATGCCGTACACTCCGTGTGATTCATGACATCGCTGATTCGGTGCTTCACCTTTAAATCCCTGTATTAAGGCTCATATATCTTCATTTGCGTGCCTTAAGCTCTCTGCTGCTTAATTTAAATCTCTAACTATGAGATTTGTGCTTTAATGGCGCCGAGACATTTTCACAGAGTTAAACCCTGCCCTTTAAATGAAAGTCCCGTTGTGGTACCTCCTCGGGCCTTTCTTCATGATCTCTGCTTATGTACACGGTCTTTTCCTGTATCTTTTGTCACTGTGACAGCGTGTGCAAATCATGGCGGCTTTCACCGCCTCAAAACCCTACAAAACACGAAAACTGATTAAGAAAAACAAAGCATGGAGGTGGCGGACGCAATGGAGGGGGATGATAATGACTGTGCAGATGGATGAGATGGCAGAGTAGCGCGGGACTATGGCGGACAGTGCAGTATGACAGTGAAACAGAGTTGGGTGGACGTGGGTGGAGCGCAATAGGAATTTAAATAAAACCTACGAAAAGTCAACCTTGGAACAAAAATATATGACGGGGGCGAATATATTATGGATACACGTGGAGAGGTTGACGTGGTGAGACCGGGTGATGGCGGAGAAGTCAACAGAGGGGAAGAAAAATCTGGACCGTTAGATCTCAAAGAGATCGACGGTTAAAAATGCAGCGGAGGTCGACGAACGGTGTGCCAGGGGTACGACGACCATGGGTTAAACCCTGCGCAACTTCGCGAAGCGACAACCGTTGGATGAGGCACCCCAGATCGGACGACCGATATGCATATCGCTCCGTATCTTGTGCCGAAAGTTAACACGCGATGGGCAAGCAGTTTTGGAACAGTGTCGCTGCCACACGTCGCATGCTGAGTGGAATCGCTGGGCAATGGGAAAATACCGCCCGACCCCCATTAACGGTGCGATGAAAACTGGGCTGTTTCCAAATAATGCGCGGTAGGGGCCAAATGGATAGCGATGGCGCGATCGGAGAAATGAACTGCAAACATGAGAGGTTGCGGGGGCTGTGATTGCCGTCTGATCTGTACAGATCGACGATTGAAAATGCTCCCGATAAACATATGGGACAAGCGCCTTCGGGGCTAGCGCTCGGTCATAGTGCTGGGTTCTGTGGGGGGAAATGTACAAGGGACTAGGCCGAAAGGGGCTAGGCCCTATTATAATGTTTAAAAGTGGGCTTCAAAGCCCTTTCAATGGATTTTAAAGCCATAAGAGGGTAACGATAGGAGGACTAAGGGGGGATTTGGTAAAACAAAGGGTAAGGGTGGGATTTCATGGGGATTTTGAGAAGTTTTAGGAGAGTAAGGGGGAATTTAGGGGGAACAAAGGGGAATTTGAGAAAGGAGAAAAGGAGTGAAAATGAAGCATTTTGCAAGGGTATAAAGGGCAGAAATAAAGCCTTTTGGAGCATAATTCTTTATCATCAAGGCTTATTTACTCAGAATAGCAGAGGGAAACAGTCACAGGGCAGGGAACATGAAAAGGATGCAAGGATGATGTGTTTTCAAGGGAAATGCATTCCTTGCAGGCTTATAAAACAAACTAGCCCCTTGCTTGCTTGTCAAAGAATTTATAAGGAGCTAACAGTGGCTCCACATGGGGGTGGCTTCTTCTTGAAGGAGTCAAGAATTCAGAAAATGATCTTTGGTGTAGGCCAAATTCTTGTTGCTTGGCACATCCCTTTCTTTCTCTAGATCAGCTGCCACAATATGAAGACATTACATTAGTAGAAATACTTTCGCAACAAACTACCTACCCTTCCTACAATCCTAGCATTTTTTCTTCTTCTAGGGTGCATTTGAGCTAGCAGACCCTTTACATCATTTATTTTTTCAAACATAAAATAAACCTATTCTAAATCTACCCTTATTACTCCATGAGACCAGATTAGACTGTTGGTCTCATATGTTTCTCTACCTAATCTAATATCTGCTGGGATTAAACTGTCCAGTAGATTTCTTCTCTACATTCTACAACGGGAAATTTAAAAATAGCCAAACTAGGATTAAATAGTCTAGTTTGTTGTAGATCCAAGGCATAAAAACAGTTGCACATGGACAAAAAACTTTGCAGAAAACTGAAAAAAACTTTGAAGGCTTGAAGTCTGAAATCTTGGAGTATCCTTCTTCTCTTTGTGACTCCAGTTTTGAGCATGTTAGAGTCACTTCTTTCCTTCATTTCATCTCTGATTTTAGGCATGTTGGAGCTGATTTTTCTTTCTCCCTCGCTGGTCCAGATTTTGAGCATGTTAGGACCAACTACTTTGCTTTCTTTTGGCTCAGATTTTGATCATATTAGAGCCAATCCTTTGCACTTTAGAGGTTCATGTTTTAAGCATGTCTGAACCTCTCGCTTTTCCTTTGTTTTTTGGAACATTTTCTCTTTTTCTTGAAAAATAAAAAACTGCAATGGTATATACAATGGTAATGGAAACTGGAAATTGTAAATCATCAGAAGTAGTGTTTGAGCATCCTGCCATTGAAAGGACCCCCAAACAGCTCTGTACCATCTAATTCCTGTAGGAAGAAGGCATTTGGGGCAACAGTGGCCTGGATGATGTAGGGACCTTGCCATAAACTATCAAACTTGCTGTGCTTTCCTTTATCCTCTCTTCTTGAGTCCCACTTCAGAACTTTATCCCCAATTTTGAAATCAACAGCTTTGGCTCTTTTTTCAAACAATTTCTTTATATTTTCCTAAACTTTAATAGCCCTGTTATAAACCTCTTCTCTTGTTTGCTGGAGATGAATTGTCTGGTTTATTCTCCTCACCATACTGTCTTCTTATATTTGAATCTCTTGGACCAGATTGATCACTGGTATCCCAAGGCTGGTAGGAAATATTGCTTCTGTACCATAGACAAGCTGAAATGGTGACATGCCAATGGACTTCTTTGTTGTAAGCATGTCAACCCACAAAGCATGTACTAACTTGTTATGCCATGATTTTTTGTTTTCTTCCAAAAGCTTCTTGATGATGATCACTAGGCTCTTGTTTGATGATTCAGCTAATCCATTACCTTGAGGGTAATAGGCAGTTGAATGACCGAGTGCTATTTGATACCTGTGACAAAAATCAACCATTTTCTTGGATCCGAAAGCAGCAGCGTTATCAGTGATTATTTTCCTTGGGTAGCCAAACCGAGAGAGGATGTGACCTTCTAGGAAACTAATGATGACTGAATCTGTGGCATTCCTAGTGGGTATGGCCTCTATCCACTTAGCGAAGTAGTATGTGGCTGTTAGGATCCATTTGTGTTGTGCAGAAGAAGCAAGGTGAATCTCCCCTATGAAATCTAGGCCCTATTGCAGAAAGGGACCTTCAACAGTGATGGGTTGTAGAGGTAAGGGAAGGAGTTTTATTTTGCCTTAAAAAATATGGCATTTGTGGCAGGAAATTATCATCTTATGGATATCATTGAAGAGTGTGGGCCAATAGTAGCCAGCTCTGAGTATTTTTTTTGCAGTGGCTTTCCAACTCAGGTGGCCTCCACATTCTCCAGCATGGAATTCTTGTTTAATCCTCTTTGCCTCGTTTTTAGGCAAAAATATAAGCAATAGGCCATTTGGGTTCTTCCAGTATAAGCAGTTATTCAATATGCAATAGCTCCTGGATTTTAGCTTTAAGAATCTGGCCTTAGTCTTTGACAGTTCAGGTGGGGCATTGAGGTGTGTAAGCACATAGAGAATGTCAAAATACCAAGGAGAGCTCTGAAAATTTTCCTCAATAGTGGGGTCAGGCAATTCTTGTTGCTCATCCAAGGTATTTACCATGTTAATGTCTAGGGCTTGCAGATTTGATTCAGCCATTAATTGTGCTAAGCCCTGGCCTTTAATCAGTTTGGTGGGTTTTATCTCAAGGTCATATTCTAAAATCACAACAATCCATTTGCCCCTCTTCCCATCTGGGTCTTGGGACAGTATATCTTTGAATATGATGTTGGGCACATAAGCTATGGTGTGAGAATGCAATATGTACACCCTGAAGTCCTTTAAGGCCTTGATTAAGGCATAGGCCTATTTTTCCATTATGTTTTATTTCAAGGGTGCATCCCTTAGTGCTTTTCTGAAGAAAGAAATGGGCTGTTCCATTCCCTCTGGATTTTTCTGCAGTAGAACTGCAGCTATTGTATTCTTGGAGGCAAATGAAAAAATCAGGAAATCCTTTGAGAACTCTGGGCTGATTAGGACCTAAGCCTGGGTGAGTGCAATTTTTACTAATTCAAAAGATTTCTTGGCCTCAACAGTCCACTTAAATCCTACACCCTTCTTCAGCATGTTAGTCATATTCCTAAGGTGTTCAGCTAGGTTGGGAATGAACCTCCTAAGGAAGTTAATCTTCCCAATGAAGGACTATAATTCTTTGATGTTTCTTGGGTCTGTGATTTGTAGTATTCCCTCAACTCATTGTGGGTCTTTCCTAATTCCTTTTTTAGATATAATGTGGCCAAGAAGCTTTCCTTCTTGCAGCCCAAATACAGTCTTTTTAGGATTCAATGACAAACCAAACCTTCTACATTTTTCAAACACTTTCCTCATATGTTTCAGGTGTTCTTCTTCAGTCTTAGAATAGACTGTTATGTCATCCAAGTAAATAACAATGAAGTGTCCTATTTCATCTGAAAAAGCTATATCCATTGCTCTTTGGAAGGTTGCCCCAACATTCATCAGTCCAAAGGGAATTTTTACATACATAAAGGTGCCCCATGGAGTGGTAAAGGCTGTCTTGAGTTGATCTTCTGGGATTACTAAGACTTGGTTGTAACCTGAAAAACCATCTAGCAGGGAGATCCTTTTAGAGCCCACTACTTTCTGAAGAATATGTTCCATTTTTGGCAAAGGGTAGTTGTCTTTGAGTGAGGCTCTATTAAGATTCTTGAAATTGATGTATAATGTGATCTCACCTGTTTTCTTTCTCACAACCACTAAGTTTGATACCCAATTAGAGAACCTCACAGGCACGATTATACCTGCCTCATACATCTTCTTAATTTCTTTTTCTACTGCAGGCAGTTGTTTTGGGTTTATTCTGCGAAGTTTTTGTCTAAAGGGCTTCTGATTTTCTTTCAAGGGTATCTTATGCTGTATGATGTTTGTGTCATAGGCCCTTAAGTCCTCATATCTCCAAGCAAACACATCAATGAATTCCTTGAATAGGTCAATATATTTCTTTTTCATTTATGTGGGTAAGGACTTTGCCAATTTAATCATTTTTGGCTTATCTACTGTGCCTATATTGCATTCTTCTACGTCAGAGTCTGCATGCTCTATGGTATGCTTTTTAGCTACATCATCAAAGTCAAAGAGATCTTCTAGCAGTGCCAGACCTCGAGGTATATTCTTATCTTTGGCCTGCAACACCTCTACTTCTTCGCTGTCTGCGTTTTCACATTCTGTGATTGATTTTCCAGTTTCTTCGTTTAAAGCGTTCATCTCTATGTTACAGGGTGTCTCTTCCTCATCCGAGGATTCTTCACTTAGGAAGCTACTGTCATATTTAGAGTCTGAATCAGGAAATTCAAACTCATTCTTGCCCATCAAAAAATCTTCAATTTTTTTATCTCCCTCGAAAACTTGCCTGTATTTTTCATTATCCGGCACTGCAGGTATGAATTTGGTTTGCATGATGATCTGTTGGTCGCTCGGAGTCTCAGGGTATGAACTGGCTAGGCAAGCTAATCCATTTGTAATGGAGTTCTTATTTCTAGGAACAAACACTAATTCGTATTCAACAAATGTTTTCAATATGTCCATAGCATCGTTCCTATATGCTCTCAACCTAGGGTGTCTGGCTGTGTATTCACCGTTCACCTGTTTGATCACCAATTCAGAGTCTCCTTACATGGCTATTCTACGGGCTCCTATTTTCTTCAACAGATTTAAACCCAGGATAAGGGCCTCATACTCTGTAATATTATTGGTACATTTGAAATGTAGATTGGAGACATGGCTTTCCGTGTAGTCGCTCTCTGTGTTATGTAGCCAAACCCCAGCTCCGACAGTTCTTCTCATGCAGGACCCATCAAAACTCATTTCCCATAGGGATTCACTCTCGTTTTTTTTATCGTTTCTTTCCCTACAGATGGGTTCGCCATTATTTTTCATTATAGGGTCTGCACTAGGTTGTGGGTTGTTTAGTTTTTCATTATGGATGTGGAAGTCAAAGAGGTGACTAGTTGGCTGATTGCATTCTGTTTTTGGTTCACTTTGCGTTGTTGTTTCAGTGCACTGTTCAAAGTTTTCTACGTCTTCCTCCTTTGAGTCTAGGGTAGCCATTATGTTAAAATCCATTGGCTCTGTTTCATCATGTGTACCTTTGCTTGTATGTACGTTTTCAGATTCTGGTTCCCCCAAAGATTCATCATTGCAGAATATAAATGAATCCAGGTCTGTATGAATAGAATATAGAGGATAATTTTCAGGCTTTTCAGGGCTACTAACCAGGAATTTCATTTGTGCTTCCCTGTACATTCTTCTAAGTTGGCCAAAGATTGGGATTGTGGCATAAGCCCCATCCATCTACATTGTTCCTTGCAGCTTGGCTCCCCATGATCTTGATAATAAAATGCCATACTTGGGTGGCACATCTGCCACAACAACATCCATGACCATACACTTGGCAGGAATCTGAGTAAGGCTCACACACAAATCTTTGATCAGGCCAAGACACTTTACTCTACTAGAGTCAAATGAATATAGTTCTTTATAGGGACGGGTTATCTCTAGGCCTAATCTTTCCATCACTAATTTAGGCATCAGGTTGTGTGATGCCCCATAATCATGCATTGCGTTGTGGAGAATCTTATCATGGACATTAAGACTGATGTAAAAAGGGGGCACTACCCCTTCCTGAAATTTTCCTTCTATCTTTGGACCAAACAGAAGGGTAGGTTGATCATCACTCAGATTTACAGTGTCGCTGTTCTCACCTAAATTTAATGCTTTCAAAATTTGGCCTTTATATGCATCCTGAGTGGCCAGCTCAGAGAGTGGGACAGAGATTTTGATTTTTGCAATATCACTCTCCAAATTGAAAGTGGACTAACTCTTTGGAATGTTCAACTCTGATTTTTTAGCCACCGCCTTAGTGGCTGAATCACTGTGTTGATTCTCAGTATGTACAGTGTTTGTGACAGTTTTATCAGGAGCACTAACTACAGTGCTAGTGCTGCTAGCTGGTTTACTTTGTGTATCAGTGTTTTGGTTGTCTTTTTCCTTGTTCTTTCTAGAAATCTCAGCTGCTGATTTGTTACTTTCAGCAGTTACTTTAGAAGTTTTCTCGGGTCTTTTCTTGATGGTGACCTCAGAAGCTTTGGGTTTGGCAGTTTCTTGGCTCTTTTTGCTTCTAAGTTCATATTGCTCTCTGACCTGCATCATGGCATTTTCAAATCACAACCTGTAATCCTCAGTTTCTAACCATTCCTCATCCCAACCAGAGGGTGAGGCCTGATCTTCTTCCGTGTAACAGTTATGGATTTAATCTTCTGTTTCAAACATGTTTATTGTGTTCCCTTCAGACTCTTCTATGATTCCCTCATCTTCATCAAGAAAGTTCTCTTGAAATGGGGGTATAACCTACTGATCTGATTCTCTTTGTCTGTTGGGAGTGGCATTGTTTCTTCTAAAGTTTTGGTTATGGTTATGGTTTTGATTTCTATTTTGGTTACTAACTGTGACAACCATTTTTTCCATCATTTGGTATATCTTCTCCACTTTTTTAGATAGATGTTCATGATTTGGATTAGATGTGGAAGCTAAATTATCGTCTCTATATGTTACCCTTTTCTCAGCTCTTAATCTCGCTCTTTTCTCAATCATATTTGCCTCTATATTCACTGCTCCTTTCTGCATGTCCTCCAATGTGTTGTATTCTTTATCCCTAAGCTAATAGGCCATGTCAGCATCAAAGCCTTCGGGGTATTTCGCTAAAGCCATACCTTGGGGAGGTTTCATGTGTGGAGGGAGAGCATTGTAGATGCTGTTAAACCTCGTTGTGTAATCATAGACACTCTCTCCTACATTTCTTTTGAGGCTCATGTATTCTGCTAGGAGTTGGAGAGGATTTTCCCTAGCTTCCCATTTGTTGACAAACGTCTGATATAAGGCAGGGAGGTCGTTAATGCTACCCGGAGGTAAGCCTTTAAACCATTTCTTCACATCACCCCCTAAGCTCTGGGAAAATATTCTCATTTTGACTGTATCATCATCTATTTCCATGTAGCCAAAAGAATCTTCCATCTTATCTACATGTTGCTGGGCTGTGATGGACTCCTTTGCAGTGAAGTGTGGGATCTTTGATTGATAATCATTTGGTAAGGGTACTAGAGGCTGAGGTAAAACCAGAGGTGCATACCAGGCTGCCATGATGATGTTTTGATGAGATAAAGGATTGACTTGGGTAGCATATATGGATGACAGGGACACTAGGACTAGCAGAGGTTTGTTGAGCAGATTTAGGGTGGGAGAGCCCCAAGTTTTGGATGAAGTGAATATCAGGAGGTGTAGATGGAGGGGTTCCTTTGTCCCTAATGTGTTGACCACTATGAGATGGTGAACCGGGAAGCTCAAGGCCTAGCTGATCTAGACCACTGAATGACCTAGTTCTTGGTAATCTATTAGGTGGGTCTAGGTCAAGGTGGTAATGTGATAGAGCTGTAAGATCTTCTGGTGTAGAGTTTTCTCTATGGATATGAGTGGAAATAGTTGATATTCTAGGTGTAGGTGATCTCTTGAGGATGCTCTCAGGGTTATCAACTATTTCAGGTGGGTTTGGGTCAGGATAAGCTCTCGTGTAAATGGTTCTTGAAGCCAGAGTGCTATTTCTAACCAAGCAGCTTAACCCTACTTGTTACTACTATTGTGGTTGATTTTGCGATGGAGGCTGGTCTTCTAGCGGAGTCTTATGTGAAACCAAGATAATCAGTAGGCCTATTGATCACCAGCGGAGTATTTGATCTTTAGGAGCTATGGAGTCGCCAGGTGGAAGGTTTAGGGTGTTTCTAGAGGGTACACTGTCCACCACAGTGCCAATGGGATGTCCCCTATCAAGGATATCTTCGAAACACGTCAAAATCTAACTAGAGATTGACTGGGAGGGCATTTACCAGATATGTCACCTTTGAAAGAGTGTGAGATCCAGAGGCTACCTGGCCCTTTCCAGACTCTGTCTATGAGTATGGTAAAACACAAAAAATGGTATAGAGGTTGATGTGTGAATAGGAATGTTTAACTGCCAACCTAACCAGAGATTGTAGGTTTCTGAATCTCTTAGAATGTAGTAGGATGGAGAGTATTTCAGAAATTCCCCAGTGGAGTCGCCATTATGTTGGGGTTCCCATGTTTTGGCCAGATTGGCAGGACCAAAAGATGAGACAACATCAAACCACTTTCAGACCTCAGGATCTAGCTCTCCTGGGTCCAGAGAGGGATCTCTCTATGATATGTCAAAGGTATATGACTTTGAAGCTCAAGGTTTAAGATGTTAGGCTAGTTATAGGCACAGGGTTTGTTTGTTTGATTTGTTTGATTGGTTGCTAGTTATCAGGAAAGAAGGATTCAATGTAAGACAAGGATGAGCAAAGAGGGATAAGGCAGAGGTGAAGTATTATAGGGAGCATTCAAAACCATTGGGCAATGGAGTCAGGAAAGGATTTTCTTACTATCCAATGTGCACGCTTTCAATTGGGCTAGTCATCTAAAACATAGGATCTTAAAGATGATTGTGCGATATGGAAAGGCAGGAGAGGAGGAGACAACACAGATTTCAGGGAACAAAGTTAAAGACCAGCTGGTTGCACAAGGATCCTAGTGGACATGGCTAACTCTAATCCCTAGTGTTCCCAAATCTTCCAACTAAATCCTTAACAAGAAACATCTAAGAACTGAATTCATTTAATTCATACATCAGAGAGCAGGAAATAACATCCACTACACTGGTTAAACCAACTGAAAAAAATTCTTAGATAACACATTCAGAAGAAGAACATTAATGGCAAGGAGAGCAGAAACATAGGGTACCTAGCAAGGGTAAATCCTATGCCAATATTCTGATGCAAGCCAGTAGAAATGAAATGAAATGAATTAAACACAGAGGTAGGAAAACATCACCGCTGCTTTAGATTAGGATCCAAAGAAATGTGCTTGTCATATTAAACAACAATACCAGTCAAGTACAACATTGCCAATAGCTGAATACTCAGTCTGAAATCATATTCCTCAGCCTATCTTACAACTTTACATAGAGACTGTGTCTCAAAAGAAACTACTTGCAGTTCTCTGATAACTGATCAACAACCTTTACAATGTTTCTTCATGAAATTTTATAGCAGAAAGATGGGCTGAGGAGGTAGGTGAAAACTAAATGCAACATTAAAATTTCTGAAAGAAAGAGGGCCGAAGCCCATTCTGTTTAAATTCTGAGCATTCAATTCCTGTCACTCTTTGGATGGAAGAGTGGTCTTCTTCAAGCCTCTATTTACTTCGGTATGTCTCTTGATGTACTTTGATCTGCATGACCCTGTGGTACTTTGGTGAATAAACAAAAGATAAATGAATGATTAATAAGTCTACCATACTTATGAAATAAATGCTCTGGTAGCTTCAGACTGTTGTCAATGTGGAAATTTCTTTAGGAGCACGGTGTAGAATAAAAACTGTATGGGCATTCTGTCTTTTATGGGGAAAACATTCTACTGGTGTACAAACCCTGATATACATGAATTTATATATGCCATACACTCCGTGCAATTCATGACATCACTGATCCGGTGCTTCACCTTTAAATCCCTGTATTAAGGCTCATATATCTTCATTTGCGTGCCTTAAGCTCTCTGTTGCTTAATTTAAATCTCTCACTGTGAGATCTGTGCTTTAACAGCGCTGGGACATTTTCAAAGAGTTAAACCCTGCCCTTTAAATGCAAGTCCCGTTGTGGTACCTCCTCGGGCCTTTCTTCATGATCTTTGCCTCTGTACATAGTCTTTTCCTGTATCTTTTGTCACTGTGAAAGCGTGTGCAAATCATGGCGGCTTTCATCACCTCAAAACCCTGCAAAACATGAAAACTGATTAAGAAAAACAAAGCATGGAGGTGGCGGATGCAATGGAGGGGGATGATAATGACTGTGCAGACGGATGAGATGGCAGAGTAGCGCGGGACTATGGCGGACAATGCAGTATGACACTGAAACAGAGTTGGGTGGACGTGGGTGGAGCACAGTAGGAATTTTAATAAAACCTACAAAAATTCGACCTTGGAACAAAAATATATGACGGGGACAAATATATTATGGATACACGTGGAGAGGGTGATGTGGCGAGACCGGGTGATGGCGGAGAAGTCAACAGAGGGGAAGACAAATCTGGACCGTTAGATCTCAAAGAGATCGACGGTTGAAAATGCAGCGGAGCTCGATGAACGGTGGGCCAGGGGTACGACAGCCATGGATTAAACCCTGTGCAACTTCGCGAAGCGACAACCGTTGGATGAGGCGCGCCAGATCGGACGGCCGATATGCATATCACTTCGTATCTTGTGCCGAAAGTTAACGCGCGATGGGCAAGCGGTTTTGGAACAGTGCCGCTACCACCCGTAGCATGTTGAGTGGAATCGCTGGGCAATGGGAAAATACCACCCGACCCCCATTAGCGGTGCGATGAAAACCGAGCTATTTCTGAATAGTGCGCGGTGGGGGCCACCAGGACGGATGCTTTCCGGACTGTCTGATCAATGACCAAATGGACGACGATGGCGCGATCGGAGAAATGAACTGCGAACATGAGAGGTTGCGGGGGTCGTGATCGCCGTCCGATCTATACAGATCGACGATTGAAAATGCTCCCAATAAACATATGGGACAAGCGCCTTGAGGGCTAGCGCTCGGTCATAGCGCTGGGTTCTGTGGGTGGAAATGTACAAGGGACTAGGCCGAAAGGGGCTAGGCCCTATTATAATGTTTAAAAGTGGGTTTAAAAGCCCTTTCAATGGATTTTAAAGCCATAAGAGGGTAACGATAGGAGGACTAAGGGGGGATTTGGTAAAACAAAGGGTAAGGGTGGGATTTCATGGGGATTTTGGGAAGTTTTAGGAGAGTAAGGGGGAATTTAGGGGGAACAAAGGGGACTTTGAGAAAGGAAAAAAGGAGTGAAAATGAAGCATTTTGCAAGGGTACAAAGGGCAGAAATAAATCCTTTTGGAGCATAATTATTTATCATCAAGGCTTATTTACTCAAAACAGCAGAGGGAAACAGTCACAGGGTAGGGAACATGAAAAGGCTGCAAGGATGATGTGTTTTCAAGGGAAATGCATTCCTTGCAGGCTTATAAAACAAACTAGCCCCTTGCTTGCTTGTCAAGGAATTTATAAGGGGCTAACACATGCTATGAAGAATTTCCATTCTATCCATGCCTTCTACCATAACCTGACAAGCCTCCACTACCTGTGCCTCAACTAAAATGACCTCACCTGTAAATTTTTTCAAACAAAAAAAAAGGTTTCTATTACTCGGAGTAAAATAAATTCTTGGGTTAGAACTACATATTAAAATCAAAGTACTGAAATGTTTTTTTTATTTCATGTAAAATATCTAAATGACCATATCATAATCATATGTTAAAATAAATTTAAAAATACTTTCGAAGCCAGGAAATTTTGGCTGTAAGTGGGAAAAGCTTCCCAACTTACCACAAGTTGGTTGTAAGCAAGGCATACTAGTCTAGGTTAATGTAGGTATCTGAATCATTTGGTTGTCTTGTTAAGTCAGTAATTGTTTAGCACTGCAATATTTATCAAGTTGTAATGAAACTTTATCCAGTATGTTTAAAAATTATGTTCTTTGTTCTACTTAAAGATATCCAACTAAAATTCAACTCCAGACAGATGGTTTCCAAGTAACCTTTACTCTTTAATATCAAAACTAAACCTATTAATCACTAAATCTAATTGTCATATGGTTTACTCAACAAAATTTATCATAATTAGGATTATCCTGTCAAAGTTAGTGAAAGTTGGTTTTCTGTAATTTTTTCCTTGACCAACTGGAGGGGATTTATATATTTAGAGAGATTTATGGAGATTGAGATATTTAGAGATTATATGTTTGTATGGAAACAACCACTGGATAAGGTAAAAGGAAAATATACTTCTTTAGTGCATATATGACTGTGTGAATGTGATGAACAAAGGGGTAAAAGACTTGTGTTGTAATAAAAATTTAGTTAGAAATGTGAAACGTAGATACGGAGTATCATATTATTTCATTATTTCTTTATCTCATAATTGTATATCAATCTAGAGCTAGGGTAAAAAGAAATCAATTTTCTTTGCCTTAGTTCCATGTTCCATGGCAGCCTTAATAGACTAACCACACTAGTCTCCATTGTTTGAAAAAGAGAGAGTGAAAGGCCATATCTCTTCATACCCGTTGTGGGAATTGAGATCAGTTTGAAACTACTACAATCTTTTGCAGATACTCAATTTCATGACAGTAGCTTGGATGAGCTTAAAGGTGCAACAATCCAAAAAAGTCTTTGGCAGAGGCAAGGAAATTGGTTAATATTTTATTAAACAACCATCCACATAATTTCATGAATCTTATTATAAGCGAAAAAAATTATAATTGTTTGGATTACAGAAAGGTGGTCATGATTTCTGAAAAATTCAAGGATTCATCTAGTAGACTCTTTGGAACCTTTGGTGCACAGATTATGAAGCAAAATCCAAAAAAAAAATCACTTGAGACATTGATAAAGAGATAGAGAGAGTTGAGTTAATTCCATAATGTCAAACATATCTTTGATACCATAAACTTCTTCCACAGATAAACATTCAACAACTACTTAGAAATGGATCCAAAATTTAGTTCTAGTGTTTGAAACCAAAAAGAGACACAAAATTCAAAATTAATTTAATAAAGACCAAACAATTATCTGCAACTAATTTGGAAGTAAAACAACCTCAAAGTAGAACCAACATTCAATGCTTTCTTCTTAAACTTATTAATTTCAAAAAAAAAAATAGCCTTGCTTTGACAATATCCCCAAGAGGAACATTATGAGCCTTCTTGGAATTTTGAACCCATGTATGTCCTAAATAGGAAGCACAAAAAAAATCATTGTTAGTGTTGGGGTTCCTATGTTTTGACCATTGACAAAAACCAAAAGATAAGACAACATCAAACCAATTTGGGATTCAAGGATCTAGCCCTCCTGAATCCAGAGAGGGATCTCTCTATGAATGAGTTTAAAGATGTGTTCTTTAAAGCCTGAAATGTGATTTTAGGCTAGTCATGAAGAGCATGGGTTTTTTTTGTTTGTTTTTGGTTGGACAAAGACATGATGAAGGTGTGGGCAGTTCAAAATAAAGGGTGAAGATGTCTGCAAGTGAAGGAATGATTCGGCTGACAGAAAAGGCAAAGATAGTTTTAACCCATTGGGCTATGGAGTAATAGGAGGATTTTAATTGAACAGCAAGTTTCAAGAAGGATCAATGGGGCAAGTCAATTATGTCAACAGGATCTCTTAAGTTGATTTTATGGAATGAAACAGATAGGAAATGGAGAGCAAAACAAATGAAGAACAATGAACAACCTAAGATCAAGTAAGTACTTTCAAACTATCTTGCTTCGGCATGTACTTAAGGAAAAACATAAAAGTATTCTGAGATCAGGTAAGTGCTTTTAAACTAGCCTGCATTGAAGTACTTTCAGTTAGAAAACATTTAAAAACAGTTCGAACAGCTTAAGATCAGGTAAGTGCTTCTAAACTATCCTGATTTCAACATATTCTAGAGGAAAACACATATGATAATCACAAAGAGCAATCTAGATCAGGCAAGTTATTTTAAACCAACCTGCTTTAATATACTCTAAAGGAAAACAAAAAAAATAATCATTTTAAAGAGCAATCTAGATTAGGCAAGTGCTTTTAAACCAACCTGCTTTAATATACTTTTCAAAGGGAACGTTCGAATGAAGAAAACATAGAAAATAAAGCTTTCAGTAAGAGTAGGGTATTGTTGAGAGTAAATCCTAGCTCTATGTTTGCTGCTCTTTATCAGAGAAAATGCACAGAGTGAAAACATTAAAGAAAATAACAATTGACAGTGAGGAACACATCACCATTGACATAAATCAGGATCCCATAAATCAGCAGCTTGTATTTGATGTTCAAACCAGTTACAGTCAGCAAGCCCAGTGGGTCTCTACAACTTCAAACTTCTCATATCAGCTTATGTATCTTCAAGTTGCACACAGGGCATCAGTAGCTTCAGAAAACTATTACATGAAATCAGATGTCCAAAGACCAACATTTTCTTATCTTCTACAGAAGTATTTATAGAATAAGGAGGAGGCGGAATCTGGTAAAAGATCTACTGGGTCATTTAATACAGATTGATGACTTCACGACCTTTGAGAGCCTCGATGAAGAAATTTACAGGTGTTTATCTACATTAATTGATTTACATTTAGGATTAAGCTCGGTGGGAGCCTTTTTTGACTTTTGAGGCTCTATGTCATGTTGAAGTAACTCTGTTGCTACTCCCCAAGGTCTAATGATCGAAAATATTTGTTTCTGGGCTATTCTTAATCTTTAAAATAGTTTTTCCGACAATTAGAGATAAGATCTTTGGTGTGTATTAATTGTTCAGCTATCTTCGGGAAAACACCTCTTGTTTCAGATAATGACTACGCCTTCTTTGATTTGTGTGAGGCTGCAGGTGCCTTTAGGAGCTAGAGAGGGTTCGATTAGCCTATGCTTGGGGCGGTGGAAGCTTTCTCGGATCGACAGTTGTTCTCGTCTCTTCCTAAAACACCTTTAATTTACTTGAGAACTGTGTTTTAGGTCTGATCAGGCTTATCGTGTGTCTTCCGGTCTTTATGACGTCTTTATCCATGGATTTAGGCTTTGATTTGATGAATGTGTGCCTTAATCCTTCAAAATGTGTTAGGAAATCTTCAAACACTGATACTCTTTGTTTCTTTATGCATTGTTGTGTCTTGTTGATGTGCAGGCTACGTAGGGTTCATATGGCATCAATGCCTCATGAAACATCGACGAGACGCAGTTTTTGAGCAGAGCGAATGGTTCTCTTTGATGCATCAAGGCCCGAGAATCATCATCCTCAGCCTTCGACTTTCCTTTTAATAAAATGGAAAACCATTGATAACCTACAAAACACGAAACCAATTAAGAAATCTTGCGTTTTGGTTTAAACTACTTCAGAGGCGTGGGAAGAGAGCAGGGCTATTGGATGGCTGATCCAGATTTATGTAGGAACGCAACAGAATAAACATATAACCATAAATACAGAGATGCAGTGGAATTAACACTTCATTTCATTAATATCAAAGAACTGAAATTTGCTTACAGACAGAATGGAAATAAAACTAGCTAGGGCACTGGTAGCTATCTCCGAGAAGAGATGTGGCAGCTACAGGCCTCTGAACTGCGTTACAATGAGGTTCGAGGGCCTATTTATTATTGAGAAACAATGGAGAACCCTAAACATCCCAAAACCTAACCCTAGGAGATGAAGCGCCAAAACTATGGGCCCCGTTTGGGTAAATTGGTGTTTCAACTTCCCAGGGACGTAACTTTGGCATACTATCTCCGTTTGACGCACATGATACATCATTAGAAAGCTCTATCTGAGGAATAAAACTGTCGGGATGAATTGGATGATCCAATTCGCTGGTTTATGTTCATATTGGTATGATCCAGTTTGGCATAAACCCTCTAGTCAGACCTGGTTTGAATACATCCTGTATTACTTGTGTTCTTGATACAAGAATGAATGAGTTTAATGATGCCTTATTAGGTGGATTCCAGAGTCCCCTCAATAATGGTCCCGTTTGGTCTTCTGTCATCCCACGATATCAGGTCTCCTTGACTGATCCATACATAAATGAGTTCTTAAATGCCTATATACAGTTTCATGGTTTTGATGTAGCACCACAATCTCAAATCGCTCAACTCCATGCATCCATCTGCTTACGTTTTGTTTCCACTTCTATGCCTGCTCTTAATCCTAATCTCAAAAAGAGAGCTCTTAAGGAAGGAGTTATTGTTGGCCCTGGTAATGCTACTCCACTTCAAGTGGGTTTTGCAGAATGCACTTTACCCGAAGAATGGAATAGCACCTATACTCCTCTGTCCCAGAAGTATCCTCAGTTGCAATCTTCTAAAGAACCCCAACAATTATCTATTGTTCGCCATCCTGATGGATCCTCTGGTCTCCGTTTCACTACTCCCTCACTTTCTCGTTCTCAATCTTCCCGGCCTGCCTCTTCTTCTTCTTCAGGGGGAAGACACTATAATATTCATCCAAATTTTTCTGCTAATATAAATCAGATTCCTAGAAGTATGTCTGCTTGACATACTGCTCCTCCTTCAAGAAATGTTCCCAAACACAGTCATCCACCCTCTGCAACCCATGATTGCCAGTTTTGTATCCCAAGTATATCCTATCAGACTGAAGCATCCAAACCTTCTGATCAAGAGACACAGCTTTATATTCCAGAGATTAAGTCTTTCAGTCTGCCTAGAGCTCAAGGAGATCTTCCTGCAAAAATCAATGAGAGATACTTAGAGCCTGGAAATTCTAGACGAATTTTCAATAATGGCACAAAGAAAGCAGAAATTCAATGGTTATCTATGAAGGATGTTGCAGATCCTGATCAATCTGAATCCTCCAAAATGCAGAATTATTCAAATTATTAGATTGCATGTATGTTACAGAATATGGATGATATTGCTAAAGATGTGCTTGAAGTAAAGGAACATATTAAGAGATTACACACTGGTTATAATGAAATATTGGGCACTCAAAATGAATATAGCCAGCAGTTAAATGATATTAATTCTAATATGGGAATAATATCTAAATCTCTTGATAATCTCATATCAGCACTCCCTGCACCTACTTCTCCTCCTCATTACATAGAAGTAGCCTTGTCTAGCTCCAAACTTGCATTAAAATCCTCTGACTCTTCATCACCTCCCCGAAGCATTCTTTTTAAAGGGGTAGAGGATATTGGTAAAATACAGCTAGACAAAATACAAAAAGGAATTGATTTAGCCAAAGAGAAAACAGAATTAATGAGGACTAGGCTAAATACATTTCCTTCTCTTGAAAGTTTAAGACTCCCTAAAAACTATGTGAGTCTAAAAAGTTTGATTGAAAATGTTCAACCATCTGCTCTTAAAGAGATCTTGGCCATGTCTGGAGTTACTGCTTCTCAGAGAACCCTTGGTGCACCTACTCAAGGTGAATCAAGTTCTAAGAGAAATAGAAATGAACCTTTTAACTTTCCTAATAAAGGTTCAAGGACACAAGATGAAGAAACTGCTCATGATGCATCAGCTAGTAGTCCTTTTGGAAGATACTCTGAAAAGTTGCAGAACATGCAGATAAAAATGGAAAACCCTTCCAACAAAGGATTTGGCAATACTTTGCTTGTCAATCTTGACTGCCTTAGTTATGAAGAAGTGATTGATGTTTTGCATAATATTCATGCTTGGGCTCTTCAAAGGAAAGCTAAAACTAAGGGAAGTTGGACCAATATTGTTACTCAAATTGTTTGGTCTTTCACTGGTGTTGTTAAAATGTGGTGGGATAAGCTGTCTGATGAAGAAATGAATCACATTATAGAAAATCCAGATGATCCCTTAAAAGCTCTGTTTGATGCTTTAAGGCATGAGTTTGTAGGGATAGTACTAGAAGATTCAGCCCATCATGCAGAACTATTTATATCACAAAGGCTATGCAATATTGATTATTTTCCTGAATATTATTGTGTTATGCAAAAGCTTTTGTATCAGGCTAATGAATCTCATAATGTTGCATACTTGAGATATTATATAGCCTCCCTTCCAGGAAAGATTCCAGATTTGATTAATCAATATATCAAAGAGCAGAAGGTAAACCTTGAAAATTCATATTTTGTTGTTGTCCATCAAATGGTAGTATCTGTACTACAATCAGAATGTGCATCTACTAAAGCTAAAAAGAATTTCAAGAAACAGATGCATTTTAGTACAAAGATGTGTAATAACTTCCCAGAAACTTTTGATTTTGGTTGTTCTTCAAAGTCCAAGAAAAAGGCCATTAAGAAGAAAGATGATTGTACATGCAAAACAGACAAATATCTTTCGAAGAAAAAGTATTATCCTTCCAAGAGATCTTTTAAAGGAAGAAGGATAGTATTCAAGAAAAGGACCAAACCTTCTAGGAAAGTGACTTGTTTTATTTGTGGAAAAGAAGGTCATTATGCTAACAAATGTAGAGAAAGAAAAGAAAAGAAACAGATGAAAGTAATGAACATATTCTCTACTATGCATGATCCAAAAGAATGGGATCTCATATCTCATTCCGAAGGTGAGTATTTTGAAGTATCTAGCTCTTCCTCTGAAAACAGTGACAGTGATATTCCTAATATAGGGAGACTAGATTTGATTGACTCATCTGATTCAGATGAAACATTTATTGGTGAAATAAAAATGTTTTCTTCATCTAATGATTTGCATAAGAAGATTGCAGCAGTCAAGGTAGAGCTAGATCAACTTGCTCCAGTACATTTTACTGCCCGCAGAAGGCTAAGTGAGAAGCTTGAAAATCTAGAAAAACAGTTGCCTGCTGGAAGAAGAAAAGAAAGATTCTCAGATGATGAATTCATAGAAAAAGAATTTGATTCCCTGTTCAAACCTTTACAGATTACAGACAATATATCAGACTTAGGAATGAACAAAATCAATTCTTTGAAAAATCAGATAAGACATTTAGAATCTAGCATTCATCAAACTAGATCTGAAATGCTTCAGTTGTCATCAAAATTGCAGAAACTTATTGCTGAATATGATGATTGCAATTCTAAATTGTCAAGTCTTTTGATCCAAGATATTCCTGTTACTACTAATGATTCTACTTTAGAAGATATCAAGATTATGGGAATTGGAGACAGAATAGTTATTCCTGTCCAGATAAAGGTGCCAAAAATAAAAGAATACACTCTTGATGCCCAAATTGACTCCGGGGCAATGAGTAGTGTCTGCAAATATGGAGCTATCCCTAGCTATTATTGGCAGCCTATCAAAGTTACTTTCAGAGCTATTACAAAGGATGTAATGGAAATTAATCATATAGCTCCTGATTTTCCCATTTATTTGAATGATGTTGAAGTTAGAATCACTTTGTACAATTTTAATTCTGGTTCAGATATTTTGTTGGGGCAGGACTTTTTGAATAAACTTTTGCCTGTTACTATTGGAAAAGGAACAGTCACTTTTACGTCAAAAGAAAAGGTTATCAGTTTGAACTCTTCCAGTGATTATCAAGTCAGAGTGCAGCCAGTAGAATAAGATTTAGTTTGTTCTAGTCTCCAGGATCTTACAAAGATCAATAAAATTGTCAAACATGCTGAAATTCATGGGCCTAAAACACTTGAAAAGATATCTGCCAAACTCAAGAAGGATTGCACAGCTAGTAGGCCAGATGCTTTCTGGACTAGAGAAAAATACTTTGTTTCACTTCCTTACAAAGAAAATTATGTTCCTAAACCACAGAAAGCTAGTGCAAATCATATGAGTCCTTCTGAGCAGGATTTGTGCAAACAAGAGATTGCACAATTGCTAGAGCAAAAGTTGATTGAACCTTGTAAAAGCCCTTGGGCATGTCCAGCCTTTTATGTTAATAAGCACAGTGAGCAAAAGAGAGGAAAGAAACGGCTTGTGATTAATTACAAGGCACTAAATGATGCTCTTCTTCCTATCAGATATCCCTTGCCCAATAAAGAGCTTTTGCTTGCCAAGATTGCTAAAGCTAATGTCTTTAGCAAATTTGATTTGAAAAGTGGTTTTTGGCAAATTGGTATTATTCCTGCAGACCGGTACAAAACTGCTTTCACTATTCCCCATGGTCAGTATCAATGGACAGTGATGCCTTTTGGGTTGAAAAATGCACCATCCGAATTCCAAAAGCGCATGGAAGACATTTTTGTTGGGGAGGAGTTCATTATTGTATATATTGATGATTTGCTTGTATTTAGTAAAGATGTAAATACTCATAAGCAACATTTAGAAAGATTTTATGAATTATTTTTTCAGCATGGATTAGTCCTATCAGATTCAGAAGAGAAATTCCAAATTGGCAAAATCAAGATTGATTATCTTGGTTTACATATTGAAAAGGGACATGTGAATTTGCAAAACCATGTACTGACACATTTGTTGAAGTTTCCAGATGAAATTGCAGAAGTCAGAATGTTACAAAGATTCCTTGGATGTTTAAATTATATCAGGCAATTCTGCGAGAAGCAATTTGATGACACAAGATTACGCAAAGAGGTTGAAAAAGCAAAGGCCCCTTTAAATGGACGGATAAATAGCCAGGATGCGTCGAAAAGAATAAAAGTGAAAATTCTTGAGTTGCCAATATTAAAGCGCAATGATCTTCCATTGTTTTGGAAAGCGGTACTTCTGATCATGCTTGAGGCTGTTGTTTTATTGCGAAGCATGGGAGAAAGAAGCTGGTTTTGTGCCTATGCTTGAGGAACCTTCAATGATACGGAAAGAAGTATCCTTCTTCTCACGAGGGTAACGATGAAGAGAGGCCATAGGTTCTACTAATTTTTTAGAAAAGTGTTTTTCTTGTTCGAACTGATTTGAAGCATATGAAACAAATGTTGGCAAATAAGAAATTGCTTGAGCAAGGGAGCACCAGAGTTCTCAGGTGGGCACTTTGGTTTGAGGGTTTTGATTTTGATATAGTGTACAAATCAGGAGCTGAGAACTATCTTGCAGATATGTTAACCAGGGAGGGAGCAACAGAAATCAGAGAAATCAAAATGTTCAGACCTTTGAGGTTTTATGAAGCTTCAAGTTCTAGTTCAGTCCAGTCCAGTCCAGTCAGTCAAGTCCTAGTGTGTAGTCAGTGTCATTATGAGTATTGTTGGAATTGTCTTGTAAAAGAAATCTGTAAATTACCATTGTGTCTTAGGCAAATAGTGTTGCAAAGATGGTTTGATTCTGGAGAAGCTCAATGGATGTATTCTAGAGAGTTACCTTATAGAAATAGGTCATGGAGAGCATATTATGCATTGTCTAGAGATCCAGAACAAGTCTATTATGTGTTTGTCCAAAAAACAGATTGGACATGGCAAGATTATTTTACTATTCACCAAAATGCTAGGATTCATAGCACTGTCAGAGTCATATTTTATGCTATAGATATAAATAGTGCTATAAATTGGTGGAGTCCTTGGTTCAAGTTGTTTCTTGTCAAATATATGCCTAGAGTAGAATGGATAGTAGCATATGATCATAAGTTAACTCTGAGTACTTTGATGTGGGAACTCTATATAGTTGCACAAAATGATTATGTTATAGAGTTCGAGTTTGCACATAAAGACATAGTTGTGGTATCCAATGAAGAAGATGATTCTTTCAATATTTTTATCAGCTTTGAAGGAAGAATCACTGTAGACGAATTTTTCAGGCCATCCCAAGTTTTTTCATTTCCATTTGCCTGCTGTTTCCGAGAACATGATCCGCCATGGCTTAATATTCCTCATGAAGTAGTCGCTCTCGGAACAGAAGAACTAGTGGAATATTACGGTGAGCATTATAATGATCATGAGCATGACTATGATGATCATGATAATAGTGATTGATTGTAAGGATCACTCAAATGAAATCCTTACAAATCTTGCTTTATGTACATATCAGGTTTTCGTGGGATTTTGCCTCAGAAAATCTCCACTGTGTAAAAGAGAGCCGATGTCCTAGATTCCGGCCTTGATTTAGCTTTTTAGATTTGGTCAAATTCGGTCCCCATATGGCCTAGCCTTTAAGGGATGAGATAACAAGAGGTTGTCCCCTCTTGCCCGAATCTTAGGTACAGTTTCACTATTTATTTCCTTTTTGTACACTCGTGACAGGAATCTTGCATGACACCCTATCCGAGTACAGATATTTCAGATTAAATTATCCCGTGCATTAGTATGGGATGACTGGTAAAAGAATTATAAATACTCACTCCCCCAAGTCATTGGGGCATTCGGAGTTTGAGAGTTTTAGTGTGTCTTGTGTCTGAGTCTGAGCCTGGTCTCCCTGCTCTGCATCTGCGTGAAACCTCGCGATCTGCTTGCATCACGGTGACTAAGTCTCCCAGTCTGAGTCTGTTAGGTGACTTGGCTAGCCTGCGTCTTAGTGTGCTCGGCACTAAGAAGAATCTAAAGTGGCGGGGTCATTAGATTGAGTCTTTGTTTTGTAAACTCTGAGTCAGAGTCTGCAACTGGCCAGAAAGCCTCCAGTGAGCACGCTCATACTATGAGTTGTTGTGTTGGTATAC
>CM076572.1:1218631880-1218805095 GCA_034641835.2 Pinus albicaulis | reverse complement strand
GTGCCGCGCGAGCTATTCTGTTCTCTATCATCTCAACAGTGTTGTGTAACCAGCTCCAAAAAGAGAAGAAAAGAGATATCAACGCCTCAGAAATGAGCCACTTCGAGGGGGCAACCTCCAATACATTACATAAATGAACAATTCTTGGATGATACAAATGAACAAAACCTCCTTCTATATATAGGAGTCCATGGAGCCACAATATAATCCTAGTGGGGCCACAATGTAATCCTAGCCGACCTAACAATAATAATGTAAGGGCACAATAATAACAATATGGGGGTTACAGTGGTACAATAATAACAATAAGGGGGGCTACACTAACATAATAAGGGGCTATACTATTAATATAGGGACTTAACATGCCCCTCTCCTTCAAACAAGTGTTGTCCTCAACGCTTGATTATTTCTTGATGCTTCTGTATAAAATTCTCATCCTCCCATGTGAAATATTTTATAGGAAAGTTCTTCCACTTGCTGAGATACTCTGAAATTGATCGTACTTGTCGAGTTCTTGTTTCTATGACTGCTTCATAACTTCTTTCGATGTGATGTTGATCTTCCCGTTGTTTCATTAGATTCTGCACCAAAGTTGGGTTATCCTTTGAGAGTTGGAGAACTTGTTGTTGATGCTCGATGTGATCTTCCACTAATTTATCATCCATATTTGCTATTATTTGATCCTTCAAACCATCCAACTTAGCCTCCATTTCTGCTTTTAAACCATCTATTTCATCTTCAATTTCTCTTCGTAAGATTGAAACTTGTTGCACTTGGTACCGTAATTTTGATATCTCATACTGCAACTCTTCCTCTTCATGCGTCATAGTATAGATTTCTGAGGGCTTAATGGGTGTTGAATTATTTTTTGGATGCATAATAGAACCCATTACTGATAAAAATTCTTCAATATGCCCTTGGAATCAATTCAAATTGATTCTTCAAAAAATACTTATGCAATTCGCAAAAACAATACACACCTTTTTCTTGCTTTGAGGAGCTCGATATTGAAATTGAATTATATCTGTAATTGTAGATCTTCAATATCTGAAATTTAGCACTCAAGTAGCCCTCTGAATTCTCTTTTGAATGCCACAGGTCTGACCTGATTTGGATTCTCCAAGACAAAGTTGTGTCCAATCTCCCACAATGACCTAATTATGGACAGGTTCAGTAGATCGAACTTGTACGACTTGCCACGTGTCACTGTTTCGTTCTTTGTCTCTAAAATTGATAGCCAAGAAACTACAGTCTGTGTAATTGTGACCACTTTTTACGGCACTCAAATCCACTGCCCAGAGAGAGAGTTATTGGAGTCCATGGGGCCATAATATAATCCTAGTGGGGCCACAATGTAATCCTAGCCGACCTAACAATAATAATGTAAGGGCACAATAATAACAATATGGGGGTTACAGGGGTACAATAATAACAATAATGGGGGCTACACTAACATAATAAGGGGCTACACTATTAATATAGGGACTTAACATGCCCCTCTCCTTCAAACAAGTGTTGTCCTCAACGCTTGATTATTTCTTGATGCTTCTGTAGAAAATTTTCATCCTCCCACGTGAAATATTCTACAGGAAATTTCTTCCACTTGCTGAGATACTCTGAAATTGATCGTACTTGTCGAGTTCTTGTTTCTATGACTGCTTCATAACTTCTTTTGATGTGATGTTGATCTTCTTGTTGTTTCATTAGATTTTGCACCAAAGTTGGGTTATCCTTTGAGAGTTGGAGAACTTGTTGTTGATGCTCGCTGTGATCTTTCACTAATTTATCATCCATATTAACTATTATTTGATCCTTCAAACCATCCAACTTAGCCTCCATTTCTGCTTTTAAACCATCTATTTCATCTTCGATTTCTCTTCGTAAGATCGAAACTTGTTGCACTTGGTACCGTAATTTTGATATCTCATGCTGCAATTCTTCCTCTTCATGCATCATTGTATAGATTTCTTTTACTTGCTTTGAGGAGCTCGATATTGAAATTGAATTATCTCTATAATTGAAAATCTTAAATATCTGAAATTCAGCCCTATTGTAGCCCTCTGAAGCTTCTTTCAAATTCCACAACTCTGATCTAATTTGGATTCTCCAAGGAAAAGTTGTGTCCAATCTCCCACAATAACCTAATTCTGGACTAGTTCAGTAGAGCGAACTTGTACGACTTGCCACGTGTCACTGTTTTGTCCTTTGTCTCTCAAATTGATAGCGAAGAAACTACAGGCCGTGTACTTGTGACCACTTTTGACAGCACTCCAATCCAATCTTCAGAGAGAGAGTTATTGAACTTTTCCCACGATCACCTCTTTGAGATGAAATTCAAGAGCCTGAAAAAGCACTACCTTCCACAGATCATATCTCCAAACCTATTGCGAACCAAGCTCTGAAATTTTTTGATGAATTTCCTCAGGATTTCAGCTTCGCACCATATGAATTTCAGATTCTTAACCTTCGTAGAAAAAAATTTATAGCGCAAATGCCACGATGACCTGTTTAGGAGCCTGAAAAAATACCTGACTTCCACAGATCATATCTCCGAAATTATTGCGAACCAAACTCTGAAATTTTTATACAAGCTTCCTCAGGATTTTTTTCTTCACACCCTAAAAATTTCAGCTTCTGAAACTTCGTAGAAAAAAATTTATAGCGAAAATGCCACGATGACCTGTTTGGAGCAGCGAAACCCTAGAATCCAAAGCCTCTGATACCAAATGTTGTGTAGCCAGCTCCAAAAAGAGAAGAAAAGAGATATCAACGCCTTAGAAATGAGCCACTTCGAGGGGGAAACCTCCAATACATTACATAAATGAACAATTCTTGGATGATACAAATGAACAAAACCTCCTTCTATATATAAGAGTCCATGGGGCCACAATATAATCCTAGTGGGGCCACAATGTAATCCTAGCCGACCTAACAATAATAATGTAAGGGCACAATAATAACAATATGGGGGTTACAGGGGTACAATAATAACAATAAGGGGGGTTACACTAACATAATAAGGGGCTACACTATTAATAGAGGGACTTAACAAACAGTGTTAAGTGGGTCGACTCACAAAGCTCTCATACTTGTCCCTCTATTCCAAATTTCTCATCGGAACCATTGAACCATTCCTCCCTCCATTTTTGGGATTCCTCTGTTAGAAGAAATTTACTTGAACCAAAACATCTTCACTGGAGAAATTCCATCAAATTTTGGAAATATCATTGTGCTCTCCACTATGGTTAGTAGAAAATAAATTATCACAAGCAATACCCGCTTCCATAACTAATTTTCTTCGCCTCTCAAATCCCGTATCTCCATCACAATTATCAACCGTATGGAAAACCGCACAAGTAAGTTTATGTAGGCTACGAGTTTGGCATACCTCTACCTTACTAGTAATATGTTTGAAGGCCCCTGTACCTAAACAACTTGCAATGAACGGAAAACGAGATTATACAAGTTGATCTATCCGATAACCTCTCCATTCAAACCCTTGGGAGACAAAACTCGAAGGTTTATCCCGACACTCGTGATGACCCAAAACCCTCGCTCTCTTAATCTCTCCCGCAAGCCCATAGCCCACCTTGGGCACCAAAACCCGTCTAGCCGCTTCCCCTATATTTCTCCTATTTGGGTACTATTTTAGCCCCTAAAAGCATTCTTCTTCTTCCCCTTTTCAAGTGAATCAAGACGCCTCAACAACTTGAGATGCTCTCTCCCTAAAGTGTTTTTGGAATTTGGTGTGGGTTTTGAACTTTTCACCGCAGTTGATTTTGGAATTCTGATGTGGGTTTTGAACTTGTCACCGCAGTAGGTTCGCAGATGCGGGTTTTGAACTTGACTACCGAAGCCCTCGGCCTCCACCGCGCTCTCCACTGCTGCCCGCTTTCGAATCCCTCAACATAGACTCGCAAACCCTTGTCTCCATACCCTCTCTGCTGCCTCTCATGTCCCTATTTTCAAACATTTAAGATCTTGAAACTTATTTTTTCAAACTAATGAGGGCCAAATGGAAGATTTTCATTGGTTAGAGGAGGTGCCACATGTCTAAATTTATTGGCTGGGAAGGGCGATGAGAAAGGCTTCTCATTGGATGGGGTGAACGATATTTGCTCACCCCAAGCCAACAAAAAACATGTCTACAGCGTAATTATATTATCATAGCATAAGTGTCAACAAAATACATTACCACCAACAAAATATAGTAATATAGATTGGTTTAAGAGCGGCACAAGTCTTGCTTTGAAAATTAAGAAGCTCCGAAGAGTGAGCCAAGATACATGTGTTTTTGGTTATTGTCAACACAAAAAGAGAAAAATTACAAATCTCAGAATTACACATTAAGGATGGAGATTGGGAGGAAACGCTCGAAGTGCATCAAAGAGAGCATCACATTCATGCATATGGTAATCAATGTGTTCCACTCAACTCTCCAAGGTGCGAAGATGGTCATTTGTGCGTTGTTGTTAGCACCAGAGTCCTTCCACAGAGTCAAAGGTCTCATTATGCACATGCTCGAGGTCGTTGATATAGGAAACCAACTTGCTCATGTCCTCGTACCTGCTCCCTCAACGTATCAATGTTGAGATGTATGCGATCCAGACTGGGTCGTGATGGACTCCAAGTGACCAGTACTTCTACGTGGCTCAATCGCCGGGTCGAGATGTGGTCATATCTCAGACGAGTGGCGACTCTCAATCGACTCTCGTAGTCCGAGCTAGGCTCCCCCATGTTGCTTTCGGTGTACATCCATGTGTGCCCAAAGACCCCCCCCGCGCGCACCAGTCCTCTCTCGTGGAGGCATACTACTCATTTATAGGTTGGTGTTGGCATGCATATTAAATCATTAAAAGATTTAGACCTAAAGATGAGAATATTATTCTGTTTATGTATGATGGAATAACAAACCAACATTCTTTGGTTTGGGTGCTACTATAAAAATGCCAAACATTTGATATCATTATAAATATTACTACCAATCTGAAACTATTATCACATAAGAGTAATATACCCACCCAATCAAACTTAAAACTAAGTGTTAAACAACATTTTTGTCACCGTCCCCGCAATCCCCATCCCGAACATTGGAGGGCCATTTCCCGTGACTTCTATGTAGTGTCATGCCTTGCAAAAAGTGTCATTACATCCCTTGCCATGAGAGAAGAACATTTCCTCTTTTGACTATTCCCTCGTAATGTGCTCTCAAAAACATATGATTTTGGGTTAGGCGCTAGCAGTAGTTATGGCCTCATGCCCATAGAGAAATTAACACTCGCCTCGCGCCCATTGGCGCTTTGTCCCAATGGATTGCCTCAGCACTGAAAATGTTTTTTTGATTTTTTTTATAAAATAGAAGCAAAGTTTCCATTTCCAACCACTTCGTGGAGTGTAGTTAGCATGGGTTGTTCGATCGAATAACGTCGAAAATCTTCCTTGGCTTCTTATTTCCTACATTTGAGCAACCTCCCAAAGGATAAGGCCTCCTTCCACCATATGAGGGATCCCAACCTCCTTCATAAGTCTTATTCTTCTCCCTCAACCCTTCAATCCCCCCTCCTCTCTCCCTAGAAGATAATTCCCCTTGCTTAAAAGGAAAGCAAGTCCCACTCTTTATTTTATCTTAGGGAAAGGGTTTCGAGGGTCACTTCCCACCTCATTCATTGACCTATAGTCTACAAGTGACTTCCTAAACTATTGGGACTCCACCCATCTGAGTGAAAGTCCTGTGAAGAGCAAGGAGCCTTAGCTTATGGTGACAATGGGCTAAGCTTCCATCGTTTCCCTTATCCTAGTAGTTGCCCTCTTAGGAACCCCTTTTAGATCCACTACTAGTTTGAGTGGTAACATGTTGTTCACAATTCCATTTGTGAACAACTCTTTGGTATGCCCACTTTTTGCCTATACTACAAGCTCCAAGATGAGATGTCCAGGGCTATGGAGGCTGCCCTTCTTCTCACTGAATCAATCCTCTACAATATAGTGAACTAGGGCTAGTTGGTTGGCCCACTTGACTATTACTTTAGTCCTTCAAAGTCTGCAAATCCTTAGGCCATATACACCTGCCCTTCTACCAATTTTGTTGTCATTCACCAGAACAAGAGTCAGGGCTCTTCTTTGATAGTAACCTAACAACCCTCCAACTGTACTTGGCCTACCATCAATCTGCCCAACCACAGTCAATTCCTTTTACTGATCTAGGGCCCACAATATTGTCTTCATCTAGGGCTCTTCAAATCTGCCACCTAACAATGGTTTGAGTCCTCTCAAGATCATTGTTCTTGTGTATTGACAATTTGATCTTTGTTGTCCAATTTATGAACAAATATGAACTACTCCTCGTATCATACTTCTAACAATCTATAGATGACTGAACTAGGGTCACAAATCAACCACTAATAGTCCATTCACTAATTTTTTATAGGTTTCTTCAGATCTTTGTCTAAAACTCTATGGAAAGTCCACGAAAATCAACTCCTCTGCATGTCAATCCATTTTTCATATGGCACATTTTCTTCTGCATGCTCAATCTTCTGCTTAGGTTCCACCCTCCTTTGGATCTGTTGTCTCCACAGATACTGAATCTACAAACCATCTTCCAGATCTGTGGTCTTTATTGCATAAATAAACCTCTCTCTAAGGGTCACAACCCATCTTCTTCTACGCTAACTCAATCATCATGACTTAGTTAACTGACACAAGTTGTTATGAGATGAAATTACAATTTATTGTCCAATTTATTTAAGGGAAAAATAAATTAGACGCCTCACATTCCTCACTCTTGGTACATCAAAATTCCTCACTAGTGTGGGTGCATTTTTTTTTGTCCTTTCTAGTTTCCAATTTCACTATTTCTTGTTGCAAATTTCAATACTCCCTCTCAACAAGAAAGGAATTCAATCTATCTCCATTCGGTACTTTTGGAATGTTCTGCATGCTACCCTTCTCTAGTGTTGTTTGCACCTGCAAGTCCTAAAACTGAATAGCCTCCGAACAAATTACTCAGTATAATGCATCTGTCATCAGAATCTTCTGACTGCTGCTAGCTACTGCATCTGTCTAGTACTGGATTCTCTGCGCTGCTGCTGACATCTGCATCCGTGCCCTTTGAACTATTGCTAACTCTAATTTGTGATCCAGTATTTGACATCTGACTCTGAATTCTATCTTGCTGACATCTGACTACATCAATTTAACTGATCCTTCCTACTACTATTGTACTGTGGCTCCTCGTAGCCAGGTTCGATCCATGAGATCACACACCATCTCAATGGACCTTGCCCAAATTTCTTATCTTGGGATTATGTATACACATCACCCCACCAGCTTACACCTCCAGGTATGGCTGCTCCCTCTTCCCATTTGGCTCGATTAAATTTCCCCCTCATGGAGGTCTCTGCTTGAGTGGATGCTTCCACTCAGTCTCCTCTCTGCTTCTCCAATTGTGGCAACTACTCCACAACCTTCTGAGACCGCTTCTCATGAAGATTCATGTTAATAGGTATTTATGCTCCCTTTAAACCACCAAGTCTCTAACTTCTGCCTTTCTCCTCAAAGCTTTGCATGCATCTGGTACCTCAATTACATATAGGTTCTTGACTCGCGCACAGTGTAATTGTCCCGACGTTACAAAAGGTTTCTAAAAAAGAGTTGATTTTAAATCGATGATATCTCCCTCATCTGAGCTCCGATTCGACCGATTGTTTTTTTCTATTTTGGTAGATTTTCGCAAGGAATCCAAATAGCCTATTTGTTTTTGAAAATTTTACACCAAAGTATTCAAATATTCTATGCAAACTCGCCGCCCAAAAAATTTCTGCTCTAATACCATGTAGAAAATCTAACCAACGAGATTCAATCTAATCTTGTATTATACTAAAACAAGATATTGAATCCTTCCTACAATTTGCGGAAACAAAACAAGATCGCACAATCACATATAAGTAAGAGAAATAAATTATCAATCGCACAACAACATGATGTATTTGGGGAAAGAAACTGCTCAAAGGCCCTCTATCTCTATTGTGAATTAAGTCAAGGAATCATGAAACAATACATTAATGCTTAATCTCTCATGAGATTCTCCAGCACTCTGTCAATTGTCTCCCGTTGATCTAGGAAAACTCGGTCTAGTACTTAGCCAATTCTGATCCTTACTTCATCCTGCCTTGCTCATACAATCCTAGCTAGGGAATTAACTGCTTATTAATTAGGAAAATCAATCTTCCTTGATTGCACAATCCATTATGGAATCCCAATGAATTTATAATTTCACATGGGAAATTTTCTCTGAATACAACTGATAGTTATGTTCCCTTTAACCTCTGTCTCAACTGCGTATTCCTCGAAACTGACATGCATACAACTATTAGTAGTGAATTATCAGTTATATGATTGATCACTCATTGTGAATTAAATCTAATTTAACTCACTGGGCCTCTCGCTAGCTCATAACTTAGTTAGAACCAGTTAAACTGATTTTAACGCATTTAATTGAGTTAATTACACTTGCACCCCACTAATGCATCAATTTCAACTGGACCCAAAAAATATTAGAATCCCTCTAAATGCCTCATCTTAGACCCTCAAGTACTTGAATTTCTTGAGCTAACTCGGTCATCATGACTTAATTAACTAACACAAGTTGTTATGAGATGAAATTACAATTTATTGTCCAATTTATTTAAGGGAAAAATAAATTAGACGCCCCACATTCCTCACTCCTAGTGCATCAAAATTCCTCACCAATGTGGGTGCATTTTTTTTTGTCCTTTCTGGTTTCCAATCTCATTGTTTCTTGTTGCAAATTTCAACATTTCAGAATTTGATGTGGCCTTCACACAAAGACACCATTGAAATCACATGCCCGGATTCTCATGAGAAACCTCTCTTAAGATCGATTTGCCAGAAGAGAACCAACAATATGCCATCCTACTTCCTAGCGCAAACTGACCCTTAAGGTATGCAACATTCTTCTGAACACTCACATGATGATCTTGCTCTTGGAGGATGATCATGACCTCCCTTTAGCAACCCTTACTCGCCCTCGTACTCGACCTACTTCAGGACTACATCTCTCTTCACCCCCTTGATGTGCTAGATAGTGGGAATACATGTCAAACATGCTAATATGTGCCAAGTGATAAGGCATGCCAAGATGTGCAAGGGTGTGTCAATGCATGTCAGGGAATGTCAAGACAACAAAAGGGAGAAAAAATTTAAACTACAAGGAAATGAACACATAAGAGGGTTAATAATTCATCAATTTACCTTTTCCAAGAGGGGCATGCTAGGCACACCAACACTAGGCAACAATAGGTGCCAAGTGCAAAGTCTTAGTGCATTCTAAGTGCCAAGTATTCCTTTGTTGCTTCTCATCTACTTTCCAACAACTGATAATCACAAATAAATTTAATATCAAACCATGCCAAATCATACCAAGGCATCTCAACGTATTCCACACATGCTAAGACTTTCCAAGCACCAACACGTGCCAAGCGCCAATATGTGTCAAGAACTAGTGTTATGCATGTTATGAAGTGGAAAGGAATGTTGAAGAGTGCTAAAGTGTGCTAGAGAGTGATAATGCATGTTCATGAGTGTTAAGGATTACTAGGAAAAAAAATTAAGGGAGCACTAAGTAAAAATTCATGAAAGTTAATGAATATGAGGAACGTGCGCCAGAGACTAGTGTTAATGAGTGTTAGTTGTCATGCCAAGGAGGGACTGACAAGGTATGCTAAGCATTGGTAAGGCATGCTAGCGAATATCAAGGCATGTCAAGAATTCCCAAAGTGTGCTTGGGAGTTCCAGGGTGTGCTAACTATATCATGTGCCAATTAATAGTGCCAAGATATGCCAATACATGCTGGGTGCTAAGGATGTGGTGCAGGGGACCAGGGTATGTCAATATGTGTCAAGGAAACAAAAAGAAGAACCAATAAGAGGGTTAATAAGTCAGGACTTTATCTTTTTGAAAAGGGGCATGCTAGGCACACTAATTATAGGTCCCAATACATGCCAAGTGGCATTGTGTGCCAAGTGCTAATGTATGTCAATGCATTCAACCAAGGTGTTTCAGGGCATGCTAGGGACTATATGCAGCATGCCAACACATGTTAGCAGAGTTCAATGTTGTGCTAGCGCATGTCACCATGTGCTTGGGCGTAAGTGTCATCACAAGATGTTCTAGGTACAAAGATGTTCCAATACATGTGGGGTGCTAAGAAATGTTAGTGTGTGCCAAAGCATTAATTTAAGGCATGCCCAGATTGGTGAGGATCGTTAGGTCTTTCTCATTAATAGAATTGTCAAAGCTTGATTATGTATTAAATAATATATTTCTTACACACAATAGTGGAACTTTATCTAAAGGGAATTTTCTAGATAATAAACTTAATATATATGAATCATTTGTTGACTCATAGAAAATCTCTATTCGACTAGTTATTACTTGAGGGAAATGATACACACTAATTACTTCTAAAAAATTCACTGACCCTAACCACTATGGCTTTGGACATATTATAAAAAATACTCCATAATAATGGTATTAAATCGTTAACTTTTGACAAAAAAATATATTAACATGCACATAGCATCATCAAAAACTCATTCGAATGATCAATGATGACGACCATTTTTTGACCGTCACCAAAAGTAACAAAACGAGCATTGGTGAGGGTCATTAAAACTTCGTCACTAGAAGTGTCACCAAAGAGAGAATTAGGGATAGGCCTTTAACGACCCTCACCAAAAGTGTCATTCAAAATGTCTTTGGTGACGGACCATAAAGGACCATCACTATATACACTTACAGTGACGGTTTTTTAATGATCAATGATGACGGACATTTTTTGACCGTCACCAAAAGTAACAAAAAGAACATTGGTGAGGGTCATTAAAAGTTCGTCACTAGAAGTGTCACCAAAGAGAGAATTAGTGACGGGCCTTTAACAACCCTCACCAAAAGTGTCATTGAAAATGTCTTTGGTGACGGACCATAAAGGACCATCACTATATACACTTACAGTGACAGTTTTTTAAAGGCCGTCACCATATGTGACATTGGTGACGAACCTTAAAGGTCCGTCACAAGCATGACCCTCACCAATGTGATTTTTTCTTGTAGTGTGAGGAAAATTAATGGACGCTACTGTTTATAGGCAATTGGTTAGCTCACTAATGTACTTGGTGAACACTAGACCAGAAATTTTCTACAGAATTAACCAGCTGAGTCAAGCTATGGTTAAGCCAACCAAGCTCTTTTAGAAGGCAGGGAAGCATGTCTTGAGGTATCTCAAGGGCACTACAGAGTATGGATTATGGTAAAAACGAATAGAGGGAGTGAAGTTTCAAGGCTTCACAGATGCAGATTGGGTAGGAAGTCCACTAGCCAGGAATAACACATCAGGAGGGATCTTCAGCATAGGATGGACAACATTTTTTCTGTACAGCAGGAAACAACGATCCGTGGCACTCAGTTCAGCTAAGGAAGAGTACATGGAAACAAGGCAGGCTGCATGTGAGTCCATCTGGATGAGAAAGATCATGGTAGGTTTTTTTGGTTCTCATATGGATTCGAAAGTGATACATTGTGATAACTAGAGTTGCATTAAACTCTCGGTTAATCCGTTATTCCATGATAGGTCCAAGCACATAGACATCTAGTACAACCATCTCAAAGATTATGTTCAAAGGCACATTATGTTACTTTAGTACATTCCCACGAAGGATCAGGATGCATGTATTTTGACGAAGGCTCTCGCTAGGAGAAAATTCGAATACCACAGAGATAGGATCAAGGTGGTAGATAATCCCTTGTTGAGAGGGAGTGTTGAAAGTCCAACAAGAAATTGCAGTACACACACTAGTGCGGGACCGTAGGTCCTATCGATGCATTAGTGTGAAGGCCAATTTAATTAATTAAATTGGTGCAATGTATAATTTTATTTTCCCTTAATTAAATTGGACAATAAATGTAATCTTATCTCATAATCACTTTTAATAGCTAATTGATTGTGATAAAATCAGTTAGCTCATGAATTTAGAGTTGAGGCTAGTTGGTGAGGTATGTAGAGTGATTCTATTAGTTATGGAGTTCGAGTTGCAGTTAGTGCATTATTTTAATGCATGAGTAATAAATTAACTCAATTAAGTGAGTTAAAGTCAGTTGAACTAGTTGTAACTGTTTGTTGCACTAGTGAGAGATCAAGTGAATTAAATATTATTTAATTCACAATCGGTGATATTCCATGCAACCAATGATTTACTATTAATAGTTGCATGCATGTCAATTCTAGTGGAGACCCAGTTGGGACAAAGGTTAAAGGGAGGTTAACTATCAGTTGTATCATTAGTAGGTTTCTCGCATAAAACCAGACATCCATTGGATTTACCATTATTCTTGCACAGTTTTGGAAGGCCATAATTCCTAAAGAATATGATTGCATTCATAAGGAATTGCGCAAAGCAAGGCAGGCTGATTAGAGGATGAGAATTGGCTATGTGTTGATCAATTTTGTTTGGGTAAGTGTGAGACAGTTATGAGAGTGCTGGAGAATCTTGTGAGAAGAGTGCATTGTAATTGTTTCATGATTCCATGGTCAATATACAATAGAAGATAGAGGGATTTTGAGCAGTAAGCTTTCCCTAGGAAAACATCTGTGTTGTGGTTTGAATTGTTTCTTTCTACACTTGTTTTTATTGGCGATCGTGTTTATTTTCTACAATTGATTCGTAGAAGGATTTTGTATCTAGATTTAGTATATTGCTTTATCAGAATGAATCCATTGATATACATATGTTTATATAATTTATAAAAAAACTTCTCTCATTGTGATGTTGATCTTCCTGTTGTTTCATTCGATTTTGTGCTAAATTTAGTTTATCCTTTAAGAGTTGGAGAACTTGTTGTTGATGCTCGATGTATATTCCATTGCTTGAACCTTATAATTTTATATTAAAGATGATGTGATGGACATTGGATGATATCCATAAAGTGCCATAAATGGCGTCATTTTGTTGTAGTGTGGAATAAAGTGTCATACCACCATTCAGACAGAGGTAACCACTTGATACATTGTGTTTGTTTATCATATACAAAGAAAAAAAGATATCCTTCCAAACATTTGTTCACTATCTCAGTTTTCCCATCGGATTGAGGATGATAAGATGAGTTGTGAGCTAGTTGAGTACCCAAACAAGAAAATAATCCCGTCCAAAAATTTCCGGTGAAAATGGGATCTCTGTCACTTACAATAATCTTTGGGTTTCCATGTAGATCTTCAATTGTTTCCATAAATGCATAAGTAATTGCACTCACTTAAAATTGATGAGATAATGCACAAAAGTGTGCATACTTGGTAATTCTATCAACTACCACCATGATGACACTATTTCCTTCAGACTTAGGTAAAACTGTGATAAAATCCATTGAAAATTCCTCCCAACGTTGACTTGGAATTGATAAAGGTTGTAGCAGACCTGAGGTCTTAATTGTCTCAACTTTGTTTTGTTGGAAAACCAAACATTCCACCACAAAATTTTGAATATGAGATTTAAGGCCATCCCAAAAAATTCTTTCTTCACCTATGGTAAGATTTTAAAAATCCTGAGTGTCCTCATAAGGGAGAGGTGTGCAATTCAAAAAGAACCTTTTGATTTAGTTGGGAATTCTTACAAAGATATAAGCGATATTTGTACCATAAAGAATCATTTTTCCAAGTAAATGTATCAAATGTATTGGGATATTACTGTAACTTTTAAATGAGTGTCCACTCTTCTTCATCATTCTTCCATTCCTCCCTTGATTCGGTTATCCAATTTGGTTGGATAATAGAAATGGCACAAAGCAATGCTTCCACATCCTTATCCTTTCTTGAGAGTGCATCTGCAACAACATTTAGCTACCCTTTTTTGTAGATGATTTGAAAGTCATAACCCAAAATATTTGTGACTCATTTTTATTTCTCTTCTAAAGATAGTATTTGTTCCAAAAAGTATTTAAGACTATCATGATCATTTTTTACCTTAAAGTGTCTTCCCATTAGGTAACGCCGTCATTTCTTTAGTGCATGTAGTATTGCCAACATTTCCTTCTCATAAATATCTTTTTGTAAATACTTTCCTTTGATTGGATGACTTTCAAAAGAAATGGGTCCTCCTTCTTACATTAAAACAACACCAATTCCATTTCCCGAGGCATCACATTCCACAATAAGGGTTTTTATGAAGTCTGGCGTAGCTAAGACCAATTCTTGGCACATTGTCTCTAGAAGATACTCAAAGGCCTTAGTTGCTTTAGGAGTCCATGAAATTGATTCTTTCTTCAATAATGTTGTTTGAGGCGCTGCTATTCTCCCATAATTCATAAAAAACTTGTGATAATACCCTGTTAACCCAATAAATCCTCGCAACTGCTTTATGGTTGTGGGGACTTTCCATTCCTTAATTGCTTTAAGTTTGTTAGGGTCTAACTTAACACCCTCCTAAGATACAATATGACCCAGATATTCCACCTATTGTACTCCAAAGAAACATTTGGAGGTTTTTTCATATAATTATTTCTCCTCCAATACTTTGAGCCCCCTGTCAACATGTTGAACATGATATTTCAAAGAGATGATGTAGACTAGTATATCATCAAAAAATACTAACACAAATTTTCTAAGGAAGGGTTTGAAAACGGAATTCATCAATCCTTGAAATGTAGAGGGTGCATTGGTAATGCCAAAAGGCATGATCGAAAATTCAAAATGGCCCTCATGTGTTCTAATTGTCTTCAGCCTTCATTCTAATTTGATGATATCATAAACGAAGATCCAACTTGGTGAAATAAATTGCTCCATATAATTCATCAAATAATTAATCAGTCATAGGAATGGGAAATTTATCTTTAATAGTGATATTATTGAGCTCCCTATAATCCGAGCACCTGTGCCATGATCCATCCTTCTTGTGCACTAATACTATTAGAGAAGCGAAAGAACTTTTACTAGGATGCATTATACCAACCTCTAGCATTTCAACAATCATACATTCAATTTCGCTCTTTTGGACATAAGGATATTTGTAAGGCCTGATGTTTGGAGGAACACTTCCTGGAATCAAATGAATAACATGATCATTATCACGAATAGGTGGGAGTCCTTTGCGAGTTTCAAACACCTTGGAATGATTGTCCAATACATTTTTGGAGATCTGAAGAAATAGATGATTATGATGTGGGAACTTCTAGTGAGCATAATTGTGCAATGATGCCTCATTGTTCTTTCTTCAGAATATTTGTCATGACATTAGAACTTATTGTATTTCCTAGCTTCCTTGAGATACCTCGTAATTGAACTTCCTTTCCTTTCGAAAAAAAATTCCTGAAAATTTCTTGAAAATTATAAGCTACCATCCCCAAAGATGATAAGCATCATACTCCTATTACAATATCAACACCACCCATTTGAATGGAGAGAACTGGAATATTCAATACATATTCCCCCATGGTTAGCTAGATATTATGGCACTTTCTAGAGCAATTTATAGTTCCTCCATTTGCAACCATCACTTGACACCCTGGTGCTGGGTATAGGAAGAAATTCAGTTCCTTCGCTACCTTACAATAAATAAAATTATGGGTACTACCTGAATCAATCAACATTATTGCATTTTTCTTCTTGATATGCCCTTCTATCTTGAGAGTTTTAGGAGTGGTAATTCCTGCCAATGCATTATAGGATATGGTCAGATTCATTTCTTCTTCCTCTAGGGTTGGTTCCTAGTGTATATCCTCTTCTTTTGAATTTTCTTGTTCCTTTTATTCCTCCTCTTCACAATCTATGTAAAATAATTTCTTCTGAGCACATTTATGACCTTTAGCATGTTTTCCATCACAACTGTAGAAAATCCCTTTTGCTCTTTTTTCATCCAATTATTGTGGTGTCAACCTTGTAAGTTGTGGAAGTCTAGGAGTAGCAACACTTCCATATTTATAGTTGTGAGTGGTAGGCTTCCTTGTTGCCCTAATTTTTCTTTCAATTTTTATTTCCATCCTGAATGCCTTCTCTAATGAATCAGGTTCCCAAAGGTCAACCTTATGTTGGATGTTTTACTTTAAATTCCCTATGAATACATCAATCATGTGTTCCTATGGAATATCAATTACCCTTATATTCAATTTTTGGAAGTCCTCAATGTGCTCCACCATTGAACCCTTTTGATTGAGATTTATCAATTGGCTAAAGAAGGTGTTGCTCTTTGTGTCCTCAAAATGTGCTATCATTTCCTCCACAAAAATTAACCAAGTGACAATTGTTTTACGAGAGTAAAGCCATCGATACCATAGAAATGTATTTTTCTCTAAATATAAAGTTGCAATGCGTAGCTTTTGTGTGTTTTCACATTATGGAGATCAAAATATTGCTCCATCTGTAGTATCCATGTTACCAAATCCTTTCCTTCTAACTTCCTCATATTGATATTTGGAATATGGTGGGCCTTAAATCCAACATTAGAGTCTATGAAATCATGATTAACATTTCTTTTATTCTCATCATGAGTTTCCTCTACTACATTTTTTCCATTAGGAATCATTTCTTGTAGCAACTTTGTCAAACCTTGCTTCAAACCTTCCATGTCTTCTTTTAGATCATTCTTCATGTCTTCCATGTTGCCTTTCAATTTTTCTTCTATACCATCGATCTTAGCTTCCATGCCATCCATCTTAGCTTCCAAACCCTTCATCTTAGCTTCTATTCCATTCTTCAAACCATCCATCTTAGCGTCCATGCCTTTCTTCAAAACATCCATCTTAGCTTCCATTTCATTTTTGGTTACTTTTTGTGAGAGAAACAATTGTTGCGTTGGTCTCATTATTTTTATATATTATGTTGCACTTCTTCCTCTTCATGAGTCATAGTAGAGCATTCTCATGGCTTAATGGGTGTTGAATTATTTTTGGGAGGAATTTTAGAACCCAATACTAATATCTTTTCTTCAATATTCCATTTGAATCACTTCAAATGGATTTTTCAAACAAGACTTATGCAATTTTTTTTTTAAATACACACTTTTTTCTTTCTTTTGAGGAGATTGATATTGAAACTAATGTATCTCTGTAATTTCAGATCCCCAAGATTTGATATTCAATCTTGCATTATCCCTCTAAGTCTTATTTCACATGCCATGGGTCTTACATGAATTGGATTCTTCAAGAAAAAGTTAAGCCCAATCTCTCACAATGTATTAATTGTGGATTGGTTCAGTAGGGGTAACTTGTATGGCATACCACATGACACTGTTTTATCCTTCAGCTCTGAAATCGATACACATGAAACTAAAATCTATGTACTTGCGGAAATGGTTTACAAAATTCCATTCCGATGCTCAGAGAGAGAGTTATGATTATTTTCCTAAGGTCACCTCTTTGAGATGAAATTTAGGAGTTTGCAAAACCCTAACTTCCACAGATCAAATCTCCAAAAATATTGCGAAACGAGATCTGAAACTTTTATAGGAAGTTCCTCATGATTTTAGCACAAATGGGTTTTTTTTAGCTTCTGAACCTTCATAGAAAAAAATTATAGCAAAAATGTGACGATTACCTCTTTGAAGAAACGAAACCCTAGAATCCAAATCTCTGATACCAAATGTTATGAAACCACCTCACAAAATATAAGAAAAGAGAGATCAAAAACTTATAAATCATCCTATTTGAGGGGGAAACCTCCTTTACATTACATAAATGAAGAATTCTTAGATGATACAAATGAAAAAACCTCATTTCTATATATAGAAGTCCATGGGGTCACAATATAATCCTAGCCGACCTAAAAATAATAATGTAAGGGCACAACAATAACAATAGTGGGCTTTTATGGGGCACAATAATAACAATATGGGGACTACACAGGTATAACAATAACAATAAGGGGGCTACACTGACAACAATAAGGGACTAGTAATATAGGTACCTAACAATTAATATGTACAAAATCTTCCATTTGGATTAAACTGAAAATGTGCATCCTCAATATGATTAGTATGATCAATAACATAATTTGAGGACAAGCCTTCATGATTGAAAGAGGCCTACAAAGCATGGCCATAGGCCAACTAATTTTAGATATTTTTCTTCATGTTTCATGCGTGGTAAGCGAAGAAATGTCAAAGAGGATCTTAATGGTTATCAGCCCCTCACTAGAACCAAGCCATGGGGGAATAAATGAATGTATTGGAATAGATATAGACATGGAATTTGTAAGAGTTAATTGATGGAGCGAAGGTTATTAGATATAAATGGGTGTTCAAGAGGAAATATAATATAGAATGTTTTTTTGTAGTAGTATAAGGCCCATTTGGTAGAAAAGAAACACTCTCAAGTTGAGGGTGCTAACATGAGGATACATTCTATCTATTTGAAAAGATATCCTTTATTGGGTTGTTATTAGAATTAGTATTTGTGCATGTATTGGAAGTGGAGAAAATGGATGTTAAGACAACGTTTCTTCACAAGGAGCTTAAAGAATAAATGTTCATGAAAAAACTTAAAGGATTTGTGGTGGAAGGGAGAAAATATATTGTGTTGGTTGAAAGGGTCATTATATAGATTGAAATAAGAATAAAAAAATGATATGAACAATTTGAAAAATATGTTGTGAGAAAAGGGCTTGGAAAATGTGAAGCATAAAATTGCATTTAATTCAATTAAGAATGCAATAATTTCATTATTCTAGTTGGGTGTTATCATGGAGATGGGTTACACATTTTGGAAAAGGAAGGCATGTTTAGGTGAAAAAAAGAGTGTTTGATCAAGAATTCAAGTGCTAAATCGAGCCATTTTTAAGTGCTTAATCGAGCTCATTGGGCGCTAAAAATATTACTCGATCGAGGGTTTAAAACTAACCCTCGATCAAGCATTATGGCTCGGTTGATCTATAATGCTCGATTGAGGTCCAGCCCTCAATCAAGCTTTAGGGATCAAAGCTTGATCGAGCTCCTGTTTTTTATTAAAATGTGTGGCCACGATCTGCACACATCATTTTTGCATAGACTACGGACAAACAAGAGCTCAACCAAGGTAATGGAGCTCAATCGAGTGATTGGACGATGGAGCAACCCAACCAACCTCACCATCAACCATGCCAATATCCCAAAGGTTCAATAGAATATAGGTTTCCTATTATATTTGTCTTTTTTATTTAATTTTTCTTACAAAATTAAATAAATTAATTTGAAAAAACAACCTACCATACCAAAAACACAAAAAACCACCAAACAAATCCTTCAAAATAACAAAAAAAACATAGAAAACCACAAAACCAACTGAGAAAACCACAAAAAACAACCTTGAGAACCACAAAAGCCAACTTAGAAAACCACAAAAAATAACCTAGAAAACACTTCGAAACCACAAAAGAACTCTAATTTAGGTTTAAACATTTTTTCTTAATTGCAATGGTAACATGTTTATTATGCATATTTTTGTTGTTGAATGGTAAAAACATTATTTTCTAATTATTTTAGGTTTTAAAGTTTTTCGTTAGGAATTTTGTGATATATATATATATATATATATATATATATATTTGTTATTTAAAATGCATTTTAAATTTCTAACAAATTTGACCAAAAATATACCCAAAAACACTCTAAAATAGAAAACAACCAAACTCATAAATAAATAAATTAGGAGCTTGAGAATGACATGATGAATATGGTTTCTCATAGTGAGCTTGGATTTATCAAATAAATTTTTTTATTTTATTTTATTATTTTAAATTGAAATTGATTTATATTTTAAATAAATTTTTAATAATAAATATAATATGATTAATTTTAAAAAAATATTTACTTGAAAATAAAATATTAATCTTTAAATTTAAAAATATTAAAATAAAATATTAATCTTTAAAAAGAGAAATCTATGTTATTTAATTAAATTTTATTAACTCCAAAACATAAAACATTTAAATCATTGAGCTTGAGATTGACATGATAAATATGGTTTCTCATAGTGAACCTCTATGTGTGAAAGGCATAGTCTAACTTTTAGACGAAATAACTTTTTTTCATGGGAATTCAAAAAGATCAGGCATTACAATTTCAAGATTTTTTATTGCTTAAAATACATTTTTGAATGCATAACTCAATTTAGCACCTGAAAACCCCCTCGGGCACTAGAATTATGTAGATTAAACCATTTAAACTCAAATTTTTAAAAATATGTCAAATTTTGATTAAAATTAACCAGAATGGTTGTGAAAAATGCCATTTCATCTATAAGTTAAACAATCACTTTATCAAATAATAAATTTTATTTTATTTTATTATTTTAAATTTAAACTACTTTATATTTTAAAAGAATTTTAATAATAAATATATTACCAATATTTTGAAAAGATATCGTTAAAATAAAAAATATTAAAATGAAATATTAATCTTATAAAAATATATTTAATTAAATTATATATATATATATATATATATAAACATGGCTTAGTTATATATAATATTTAACAATATGTAATTATAACATAACATATATAACTATAACATAACATAACGTCTGTGGGGTCTTGGTTAAATGGTGATGAGGCGGGCTGTTATAGCACTCATCACAAGTTCAATTCCCTTCCCCGATTAGGGTGACATATACATTAAATCCATCATGAAAAGTGCATTTAAAGTGGATAAAAACATTTTGATTTTTTAAATAATTTGTACCATATTGTTTCATTATATAGTGTGTTGTACAAAAAACATTGTCTTCATGTGCTTGCGTGGTACATGTCATGTGTCAAAGTCAAACATTATAGGAGCTTAAATTTTATTTGAGTATTTGGTTGGTATGAAATTATATTAGTTTTGGAAATAGGTTTATTTCATTTGTTAACATATATATTTACATATTTATGCCCTATGAATAAAATGCATTATTTAGATATGGGAAAAAGTGTGAAGGTGGATTTCATCACTTCTTTCAATTGTGTTTACATGGAATTGAATACTTTGGTTGATAAATTATTAAAAAATGGACTCTAAAGTTTAGGACTTCACGCTAGATTATTCTACTTGAGTTTAAAAATTGTTTTCTTATAAACACTCTTTCTAAGTCCATTTTTTTTTTGGATTAGTTTTTATGTATTATATAAAATAGTTTTGTGCTATATCTAATAGTTTGGTTAGCATGTTTTCTTGGGTTATTTTATATGTATTATATGTAATATGCAGAGGCATATCTTATATGCACCCCAACTGCAGGTTGTCGGAGTGCGAGGGGATCTGTTATACATGGTCAGGCTCATGATAGATCATGTACACACCCAGAGTGTGTGTTCCACTCATAGATCCTACCTCTAATGCCAATAAGAGAGTCAGAGGTAGTGTTTCTATCTCCACTGATGATCATCCAATGGATCTTCTTCACCTATTTTAGGTACACCTCCTTGATTTGTAAATCCTCTTTAAATTTTATGTGTTTATGTCTTGAAATTGTATTTAATTTTTAAATCCTCTTCAACTGATGTGTTTGAATTTAATGTGTATGTTATTATGCTTCGAGTTTATTAACTATATATTTTAAATTATGATTATGATTTGCAGACCCTCAATAGGGTGAAGATAAGGATCCCCATGCAAGATCTATCCCTCTGTGGGACGATGCTACAACTCATATCATATTGGAGGATGTTACGACCCAACATACGTGGATCACACAAGAGTTGAGTAACATCCCTCCCATTTCACCTATATTCATAGTTTGTATTTGATCATTAAAAGAATCAATAGTTTAATCGAGACATACCAGAGGCCAGGCCCATAGATCCACCTCCTACAGCCCATACAAGGGATTAGGAGGCATGAGGTTAGAGACCCACATACTTAGCAGGTGGTAAAATAGGCCACCAAGAACATTGATGTTCATTAGGATTTTTTTGACAACCCTCCAGATTGCTCTGCTAGACATAAAGGTACAATTCCACTCAAATATTTTCAGAATGTTGATGTAGCTGCTTTTGTGTATGAGTGATTCACAGGAGCTTGGGGCTAGTTCCCCCACCATGATGAGGTCACCCTTTATTATGCCAAGCATATATATGCAGAATTTGTGTTACATGTGAGGTTGGATTACACTAATACCAGATCTCATTATTATGGAACCAACTTGGGATGTACATATGATCGCGATGGAGCTCGTAGGGATCTTGGGCATGTAACACCACCTTCGATATTGTTGCCACTACCATATCGAAGTGTGGTATTGCTGACAAAGCTATAGCATCCATTGTAGCTCAACGATTATACCACGTATACTATTGCAGATTACATGCAGATGTCATTGGTCAGTGCATGTGTTGCATTCCATGGGGATATTAGTAGACCGCCACCATTTCTTGGCGAGTTGTCAATTCCTTTATATGATGATTGATTTCTCGCTAGTTTACCCATTGACCCGATTTTTTCATACGCATGTATGTGTCCTGATGCCATCCATGACACTTGGAGGGTGTACGTCCAGTGTGACATAGACCATGTATGTATATATATACATATATGAAAATTTTGACTCTTATCGTCAAATTATGCATAATTATTTATATTAATTTAGTTCGTATTAGATTTCATTAATATTAATAAGTTCATGATAACATGTAGACATAGGGATCCATATACATGGATGAGCTTACGAGGTCATCCAAGGAGGCAGTTGATCAACCTAGCGATTCTCCACGAGTGCATGTTTCCATGGATTATCCTCCACCTCCACCTCATAACACTCATGTGGAGGAGAGTCACTATGTACAACCAAATGGACCAGTAGTTGAGGTAAACATTTTTATTCCTAATATTTCAACATTTCCTTTTTTTTTAAGTTACATACATGCCAATTAATTCGTAGAACAATTACATTTTTTCCTTGCCATTATGTACATAGGCACATATGCAGAGCATTTCTGACACCACAGTTATGTGGATGCATCAGTGGGATGTTGGGTATAGAGGAATTTTCGATGTGGGTCCATCAATGTAGGCTCTGATCTTTCAGCCACATGCAAGGGAACACCAAATCTAGAAACCTCAAAACCCCATCCTATGTAACTTGCATTTGGACTCGAGTGAGGTTAGTAGATTCATATCTGTAATAAAAAATGTGGTTCAAAATCATTAATTTCCATATTGTTTATTTTGTAAAAATAATGATCTAATTAGTTTATTTTGTACATATAATTATTTAATTATTTTGAATTTGAATGTGTTATATTGCAATACTAGCTTATGGACACTTAGGCTTTACGAAATGAAACTCACATAGGAGTTCTAGTGGTACTTAGAGTCTAGATAGTTTATATATTTTCAGGCCCATTTCATAGGGCACATTCACATGTGATACAGACTTTGTATATTTTCATACATGGAAAATTTATGGATGTACATGAACATTATTTTAGTTTATTATTTCAGTTTATGGATGTTGATGTGATATTTGCCATTTGAATATATTTTTCGTATGGATAGTTTATTGATACATCCATAATTTAATGTTATGGATTTGTATTAATCATGTTTATGGATGTTCAATAATTTTTGAAGTTTATGGATCTGTTAAAATTATTTTGTTAGTTTAAATTTTCTTCTACATATTATAACTTTTATTAAAAAATATAAAAAATTTGATTTCTAGTTTCATAGAATAAAGAAAATAAGTGAAATATTAAGTTATGATGCAAGTCACTTTGATACTTAAATGAACTAAAATATATGATGGTTGAATTAAACAACACAAATAGGATTGAAATAATTTTTATTCAATTTTGAAATACGTAGAGATGTAAAAGTTAGAAATAATTTTTATTTAATTTTAAACAGTAATCCACACAGACCACTGACCCCTACAGTTCATACAAACACAAGAAAAGTTGCAGAATGATCACCATAAAAAATGCTCCACAAATTTGAAACAGAGTCATTTAAAAATTAAGTATAGGGTAATCACCAATAATGTTGAAATTTGCATTAGTCGACCGCTGGTTATGGCAGAGACCATTGTGCTCCACTCTTGTGGGCACAAGACTTCAATATGGCCGCATATTTACAAGAGTGATCCAGAATTCTGTACCACATAATAGATGATTTTGGAAGGTAAGCAATTTTTAGACTTTCACCTCTAGGATGCACTGTTATGCCACCTTGGACACCTTGGTGTTCCTTCAAGCAAGTGTGCCAAGATGATTTGGGAGGCACACTTCAGTTAGGTCGCTAGAAATTTTGGCATAGAAAAGAGAGTGGTAGTGTTGCAAAAGTATTTTTATTGGTCAAACGTTTGACAAGATTTTGGGAAGTACATCAGACCTCGCACTGCCTACACTGTTTCCAAACCTACAATCAAGAAGCAAGGCATGTGTACTCCTCTTCCTACTCCTATCTGGCTCTAGGAATCCATCTCCATGGATTGCATGTCAGACCTTTCTTCTACCAAGCATAGAAATGACTACATTTTCATAGTCATCGACAAATTCTCTAAGATGACATTCCAACAGCCTGCAATAATGAGTATGGGTACACTTTTGGATCCCACAGTCGATTATCTCATATCACTATAGCAGATTCCTAAGTACATTATATTCAAGTCTTTGGTTGTTGTTGGATACCAAGCGCAATAAGTCCACGACCTTCCATCCCCAAACTGATGGTTGTTGGAGCATAAAAAGGCATCTTTGAAACACCTAATTAGCTTACATTAATTATCAATCCGGGAGTGACTTTTTATTTCAAGAGTGTACTCAGTCTAAGGCTGCAATTAACTAAGAGTAATGCTATGAAGATGTAGTACAGAATCTTAAATACAAGAGTAAACAGATACTTGTAAAGAAATCTAATTATAGTAACATAAATGAAAATGCTCTGAAATCTTAACTACATCAATCTGCAAACCATCGATCAGGGATACAGTAGCAGTAACTCCTTCCCTTAGAAATTGATGCAACTAGAATCACACTGAGGCAAGGTAACCAATATGGGAACTTGGAAGCAGTAACTAGTGTTCTCTATAGTTGGTGGTCTTGTTCTTAAAGCAATCAAAATGAAAGCAAACTCAATCTACTTGCTGATGAAAATAACTGAAAGGAACTTCAAAGGCTAGAAAGGAACAACAACTTGTAATTCCTATTCATTCACGGCAACTGTAACCAATCTATCTACTAATCCGAAGCTATGAATCAGAAATGAACAATAAATAGAAATGGAACAACAACATGAATTGAACAACAATTATAAACTTAACTAATCTCAATACCTCAACCCTGTCGACAGCCAATACCATGAAAAAATCAATCATAAAGAATCGTAAACCAATAGAACAACAATTCAGAATTGAATATAGAACAACAAAGCTTTATAACGATGGTAAGGTAAATAAACAGCGAATGCACTTCCTGCAGATGATAAAATAGAAATGCAATTCGTTAATGATCACAATGAATCTGTATTCAATCCAACAACAGTCAATCAACTCTGTAATTGTAATAAACTTTAAACACAACTTCACACAACAGTAATCAAAGATTAGAAATACAAACAACAAGGTAATTCCACCAGAGCTGAGCCCTTAGCGCCAGTGAAATACTGCTGGTCTAATTCAGAGCTTAAGAGATGAAATGAAACGTGTCTTTGATATTAATCAAACATAAAGTATTACAAAGACTGCTCTCTTAAAGCCGAGAGTCAATAAACACAATATTACAGAGGAAATGTTTGAATATGAGAACTTTTTCTGACCTGGTTAATCACCAAAGGCGTTGCCTTATATAACACACCCTGATAGACAAGACGAGGAATAGATGAGTTTGAAGAGTGATCCCTCAGGATCAAAGGATCCTGAGGGATTCGATTCCCTTCGTTTAGTTATCATCTGGTTTACTTTGACTGAAGCCGAGCTGTCCTTTTCATTTTCTTGGCAATGCGTTCGGATTTCCTTGTCTTTGGTTGGATGTGGTTTAACACTGGTGGAGCAGCAGTTGCATTAATCTCAGCCTTGCCTTTGGTACAACTGTTCACTTCGTCTAATTCCTATTTTATCAACAAAAGGAAATCTTTAGTCATATTTTTACAATAAACATAAACCTTTCTAATTCTACCATAATTCTTATAATAAATTACCTTTTTAAGGTAAAAATGAGTATGTCTATAGTAAAAGAATGAGAAAATACACAATGATTTCATACCTTTTTCACTGCCCAACATACCCCCCTGCTTAATCTTTTTCATGTCCTCATGAAAACTATAGTTCACATGGAGAGCAGTCAAAGAATAAGCCGGATAAGGTTTTTCATCAAAAGGCCTAAAACCATGCAGTGCAGCTAATGCTTAAAAAACATGTTCTGTCTGTCCTTTAGGTAGTTCGTAAATGGCTTTGCAGTCTGTAGCAGGATACCATGCAATGGGGCTTCGGAACCTACACCCTAGCCAGAATGGTCCTTCTTTTAAAATGAGATGACTATAGGAAACCAAGCGGTCTGCAGCTAGCCCAAAGTTTTTATAATTAAATGGTTCCCTATTTTGCACATTCTGATTGAAAATTCTCCACCGAACCTTAGCTGCTATATAAGCCTGGTTTCTAATGGATAAGAAATAATCTGTCCCATTTAAGATAATTGATTTGTGGACAGGCCCCATTGCTTGGATAACACCTTTCTTTGTCATCAAACTTTTCTTCCTAGCCCAAAATTGAAATGGGTTCTGAGGTTCACTCCTAACCTACAAATCTAATTCATTTTCTTGCCTTTGAAAAGCGTTATAGGATTTAAGCCATTTTAATTTATTTACAGCAAAAGAAATAAATGCCTGATGTTGGACATCTCCCACAAAAGGGCTAGGATTTGATTCACAATTGTTTTCAAGTATTATATTATGCAAATAAAATTCACACAAAGGGCGCTGTACTTTAACCCCATAAAGTTTGCAACATGATACAAAGTCATCTATAGTTTTTAGCTCTATAGATTTTCCTGCCCTAACTGCCTTAATATTTAGCTGTAAATATCTTTCTAGTAAAAATAAAGCATAGTTTTTGGCAGGGCATCTACAAGCTAAGACATTAGTGTACAATGAGCAGAGAGTGTCCATTCAATTGTAGACTAATTTTAATTGGTTCATTACCTTGTCAGCCTTTTCCTCTGCTTTTCGACACTTTTCGTGGGCTTCAACTTCTGCTTCATGGATAGTCTTCATTTGCTGCTGCAACTCTTGATATCTCTTCCTAGGGGCAGTGTCCTCTTCCAACCTTTGCCTTTCTATTCGAGCCTGTGCCAACTCCTCTTGGAGTCTGGCTAGTGTAGGGTCACTAAAAGTATGCTGACTACTAGCTTGTAGATTTTCACTTGAAGTGGGTCCCTCTGGAACAACTTGTGTTGGAACAACTGTTTTCTGTTCCATATCTCCATAATTAGGCTCAGGCATGGCTTTTGCAACTTGGGGGTTCCTCTTAGCAACCACTTTTCTCTTTTTTGAAGCTCGCTTGGTAGCTATGCTTCTTCTCTTGGGGGGTCACTTAGGCATTTGTTTCATTCTAAGAACCCTAATGGTTTGCCTGAGTTGTTCCACGAGTCTATGAATCTTCATTCATTCCCTGCGAAGATTTTCAATCTCAGTTACTTTCTTCCTCTTTTTAATGGAACGACTGTTACTTTTTCTGAACCTGTTTGCTCAACAGGGTTTTGGTCCATATCAGTTGTACCTTAAGTTAAGTTCTCTTCTTGGTTTTCTTCTTCAACATTCATATGCCCTTGGCTAGATTCTTCAGGAATTACACCCTCAGTTGATTCTGCAATCCCCTGGGAACTTTCAGGTTGGGATATTGCTTCGGTGTTTTCTTGTTCATGCCTTTCAGGGGAAGCAACCCTAGTTGACTCTATCACTTCGTTAGGGCTTGTTGTTTCATTCAACATTTCTTCAGCTATTTATTTGTCGATAGTAGAGTGCTCTAGTAATTGATTAATATCGATGTTAAGGTCCAAAGGGCTATGAGACTACACATATTCACTCATACTGGCCAAAATTTGGGCCAATTGGTCTTCCCTTAAAGGGTTTCGTGGTGAACTTACAGTAGTATTTTCGGGAGGCTCTGTTCCTTCTCTTCCACTGCTATGATTATCTTCATCCTCCTCACAGGTATGATATCTTCCTTCTTCCTCATTCGAATATCGAATTTCTCCTTCAATTTCCTCTTCTTCATTATCTTCTTCTTTTGCACTGGTTTGTTTCTCACCACCAGTGTGGTGACTCATTTCTTATTCATCTGAATAGCGAATTTCTCCCTCCATTTCCTCTTCTTCATCAGTACGAGGACTTCCTCCTTCCAATTGTAGAGGCTGTTCATCCTCAAAACTAGGCAATTCCCAAGGCTGGCTATTACTACCCGGAAGTCCTTCTATCATTCCCCTACTTTGTTTTGAACGGAGGGACTGTCTATGAGTTGATGGCTCATCTATTGAGCCAACCATTCTCTTTCGTTTCAGGGCAGGTAAGGGTAACCCTCCATTAATGGAGAATATCAACTCTTCCCAGTTGGTATGTTGTTGGACGAGACTATGACTCATTATTAATCTGATTAGGCAATGGTGGCTGACCACCATATCTGCGTGCTGAGCTTTTCTTATATTACGGGAAATATCATGCAGTAAGGAATTTAAAAATGCAGGAAAATTTACAGTGCATTTATGTTTTAATACAGCCAGTAACTTAAGGTGGCGAGGTATTACGACGTCTTTCCTTCCATCGCACATTATATAGGCTTGCACTATCTTGGCCAATTCCATCCATGGTTCTCCTAATGATGCTGGCTGGACTCCTTTGCCTTTGACAACCAATGTATGTCCATCATCTTGAAAAATCTTCATGGCTTCTTGAAGCCTGAGCTTCTTCTGAGTCCATATAGTTCCTTCTGCTGGTATGCTAGACACCTCTGCAATTATTTCATCGAATACAACTATCTATCTTCCTCTAACCATGGAGAATCCTTCTTGCAAGTTCTGTAAAAATTCGGTGGCCACTGCTTCATGGGGTTGTTGCATCCTCGTGAAATATGTAATCCATCCTAATATTTCCAAGATCTCTCGTGCAACATCAACAACAACTAGCACCTACGGCTCACTGTGAATTGGTCGTCCTCCCATCGTCTCTGCACATTGTTAGTTCTTTCCAAACAGGCAGTGATCACAATGGAACAGTGCAACACGGTGAATTGGAATAATGTCGTTAAATTTTTGTTATTCCCTAGAATGCAGGGATTTGGTTCGCATACAGGTAAAGAAATATCGGGATTTGATCTACATGCAGACATCTGCACCCCCCCTGAAGGATGATAGGTCATCCTCAACCGTCAATTGAGAGAGGAAAGTGTGGCACAATAGTAGTACAACAAGAAAAAGTAGGCATAATTATGATACATTCAATCAAATTATAGCAATTACTGAAATCAATGCGTGTGATAAATCGTTAATAGATATAAAATCATTTGTAATGATTCAAATATAAGGAGAAGGGACAGCTTAAGATAAACATAATTACAGATGCGTTTATTACCCACTTCAAACTAATATGATCGATTTGTAATGATTTTCATGTATAATAGGTTCGAAATCAAAGGTTAAGGATTCATACTTTCATTTGATATTTAAATAGAGATATAGGAAAAAGGGTTTAATATGACTATTGATGTGTATAAATGTGACTCCAATACCATCAGCAGAGCTCTGTTGCCCATAGGTGTCCATAACCTTGACAGAGTTGCTTTCTCACCCTTGGAACCATTGTCCTTTGTTTATGCTGAGGAAGTGCTTGTTAAATGTCATAATGGAGGCCATTGTGCTAGCTTGGTGACCAGATAAATCAAAGTGCCATTCACCGAGAAGAAGTGAAAAGTGGGCAGGCTGGCTCGTGATGAGACCTCCTGTTCCAAGGACTTCCTTAATTTTTTCAATTGTCCATTGGACCATATCCATGGTTTGGTGGCCACGATGGGAATGCCACTTCACTGAATTCCTTATGATCATGGTAGGCTGGCTCTTGATGAGACCCCCTATCCTCCATCTGCCAAATCATAAAATTATTAGTGAACTATGTAAATATTTTTTTTTTCATATAGCACTTTCCTACTTATACATAAAGGATGGCTCAACACTCCTTAAGAGTAGGGATGGTGGAAGAAGTTTGAACATCTCAATAGAAAAGAATATGCCCTTATTCCTACTCCATAAATAAAAATCAAAGAAAGTTATAACATATGGGAAGAACCAACATGATAAGGATAATCGATCAGATTAATTTAGTGGTAGTAAAGAAAAATCATGTTATTGATTATGTCCCTTTTTCCTGTTTTCTTATCATTACTAAACAACTTTCTTAAAAATGAAGATTTCTTTTGATTTGTTGATTACAGTAAGCTTTAATTTGTATGATTGTATATGAATAATATGTTTTCCTTTAGAAGAGTGATCAGAAATTCTCAAAATGCTAATCTAAAAAAAAAAAACAATCCACTCAAAAGGTGTTGTTCCTTTAAAAAGAACAGCAGAAACAATTTTTGGAACTATTATTCCTTTCGAAAGGAACAACAAAAACAATCTGTGGAACTGATGTTCCTTCCGAAAGGAACAACAAAAATCTACGAAACTGTTGTTCCTTTCGAAAGGAACAGCAGAAGCAAAAACTCAAAACAAGCGAAATAAACAGAGTTTTTGAAAAAAACAGAATTCCATGAAACAAACAACAAAAACTCAAAATAAACGAAATAAACAGAGATTTGAAAAAAAAATAATTCCTTAAAACAAACAATCCAAATAAATGAACAATATTTATGTACAAAATTTAAAAAAAGAAATGATTTAATAAACTGGTGCCGAGGAGGAGCTATCCCCTTCAACTAGAATTTTCATGGTAGAATCTTCCCGTAATTGTTGGTAAAAGGATTCTCGGGTAAGCGGTTTATGATACAATTGTACTCGATGACCGTTTAACTTAAAGGAATGTATAGATCCATCAATGGTGGCTAATGTAATAGTGCCATTATCATGCACTTTTTGTATTTCATAGGGTCCGAGCCATCGTGTCTGGAGTTTCCCTGGAAAATCCTGAAACCTAGAATCATATAGGAGTGCCCAGTATCCTTCGTGGAAGATCTTTTCTTTGATAAGGGCGTCATGCCATTTTTCTCTCTATTGTTGGATTAACGCTGTGTGCTGAAGAGCACAGAGCCTAATTTCATCTAATTCATTAATTTGCTGCAGTCTTTTGGCCTGGGCTTCATTTAAATCTAGACCCACCTTTTGAGCTGTTCTTAATGTCTGAATTTCAAATTCTATTGGAAAGATGGGTTATTTTCCAAATACCAATTGATATGGTGAATATCCGTAGTGGGTCTCCATGTTGTTCGGTATGCCCACAATGCTTCTGGCAATCTGTAGGCCCAATCTCGTCTGTGTGAGGCAACAGTTTTTGTTAATATAGATTCAATCACTTTGTTCGTGCTCTCTACTTGGCCATTGGCCTGTGGCTGGTATGGGGTTGTAATCTTGTGCTGAATGTGGTAGTTTTGTAGTGTTTCAGCTAGTTTATTGCCTACAAACTGCGGTCCTCAATCTGTGATTATATCCCTTGGGAGGCCATATCGCACAAAGATTTGGAAAAGAAATTGTATTACAGAGTCCTCTGTAGCTTTTGAAAGTGCCTCTGCTTCAACCCATTTGGTGACATACTCAATTGCAACTAGAATGTATGTTTTTTGGTTTGATGAGGGGCTAATAGGGCCAACAAAATCAAGCGCCCAACATTCAAATGGTTCAATCACTAGTTGAGGGTTCAAAGGCATTTCATCAGATTGCCCAGGGCGACCTGCCCTTTGGCAGCTATCACAGGCCTGCACAATTTTTTTGGCATCTTTAAATATGGTAGGCCAATAATAGCCTGTTTGTAAAACCTTATGGGTAGTTCTACAATCTGCAAAATTCCCGCCACATTTCCCATCATGGCATGCTTTCAAAATATCAAATACCTTGTCCTCTCGGACACATATTCTTATTTGCATATCTGCCCCTGTGTGAAATAGGTAGCCCCCAATCTAAGAGAATCGGGTACTACGCTGTATTATCTGTTTTCGTTCATTAAGGGATAGATGTTTAGGTAATTTACCTATTGCCAAATAATTTGCTATATCAGCATACCATGGGGTTCTAACAGTAACAACGAACAAATGTTCATCTGGGAAGTGGTCTTCAACTGCTTATGTATTTGTTGGCTTTGGCATTCTTGACAGAAAGTCAGCTACAAGGTTCTCTTTCCCAGGTCGATCTTTCATTATAATGTCGAATTCCTGCAATAAAATCACCCATCTTGTCACTCTTCCATTTGTAATAGGTTCATTTGCTAAGAATTTAATGGCAGAGTGTTCAATATATAGTACTACAGGATACCCAGTTATATAATGTCTAAACTTATTTACAGCATGAACTACAACTAAAAATTCCTTCTCAATCACAGTATAATTTAATTCAGTAGGGGATAGATTTTTGCTAATGTAATAGATTGCATATGGTTTCTTGTCTTCCTCCTGCCCAAGCACCGCTCCAATTGCTGTGTCTGAGGCATCGGATGAAATTTGGAATGGCAAATTCCAATTTGGGCCCCTCAGCATTGGGGCTGTTGAAATAAGCTTTCTCAGATCATTGAAGGCATTGTCACACTTATCTGTCCAAATGAAATCAACATTTCTAGTTAGTGCATATAAAGGTGCAACTATTCAAGAATAATGTTCTATAAATCTCCTATAATAACCAGAAAATCCAAGAAAGCTACGTATCTTTCTTTGTGTGGTGGGTGTGGGTATTAACAAAATTATTTGAATTTTAGCTGGGTCCACCTGGATTCCAGCTGCTGAAATATAATGCCCTAAGATAACTCCTTCGGTCATCATCATATGACACTTTTCATGGCTTAAACAAAGCCTAGTGTCAATACATCTTTGCAACACCTTTTCTAAATTTTCTAATGTAGGCTCAAAATCATCCCCATAAGGTGTGAAGTCATCCATATATACTTTGAGGCCTTCATTTATTAAGTCTACAAAGATGCTGAGAATGGCCCTTTGGAATGTAGCAGGGGCATTGCATAGGCCAAAGGGTAAGACTCGGTAGGCAAATGTCCCCCATGGACAGGTAAAAGTAGTTTTGTCTTGGTCTTCAGGGGAAATCTGGATTTGATTGTACCCACTGAAGCCATGGAGGAAGGAAAATAATTTCTTTCCTGCCAATGTGTCTAATACCTGGTCAATCAAAGGAAGGGGAAAGTGGTATTTCTGTGTTGCCTTGTTAAGTTCATGGTAATCTACACATATTCTCCACTTTCCGTTCTTTTTTGGTACCACTACTAATGGAGAGACCCACTTGCTATCAGATATTGGGTAGATGAAATTAACATCCAATAGTTTTTGTAATTCAGCTTTCACAATATCTTTAAGGTGAGCGTTTAGTCTTCTTTGGGGTTGGCGAATGGGTCTCGCATATTTTTCAATATAGATGTGGTGTGTACACAATTGGGGGTCAATTCCCTTCATGTCTGGGTAATCCCATGCAAAGGCTGCTTTGTATTTTCGTAATAATTGGACCAACTTCTCTTCTTGTTCAGCTGTTAGATTTTTGTTAATGTTTAAAGTTTTTCCTAGCTCAATTTCTACAATCTTGCTATTGTACACAGAAGTAGTGGGTATTACTTGATCAGGAATGTCTTTCAAGGGATCTTCTTCTTCTTTATTATCAAATGTTTCCTTGATCATGTGACATTGTAGATGGGATCTGATTTGTGGTTTATTAATAAAACTATTGATGATATCATCCTCTGTTTGATTTTTAAAATCAAGAGCATTTTCTATAGTTAGAGGTGATCTCATATTTTCCATAAGATATGATACAGGTTGTTTTCTTGTTTTGATTATTGATAGACTTGGCTGGGCTGGGGGATATAAAGCTAAATTCTTGACATAGTTTCCCCTTGTTATTGTCATGTTGCTTTGTCGGCATCCAATATAAGCATCGGTAGTTTCCAACCAAGGTCTACCTAAGATTAATGGGTGTCCTTATAGCCGGTTCTTTGGATTGATAACCAGGAAGTCAACAGGGTATTCCCAGGAATCTACAGATACCATTACATCTTGCAGTGTACCTTCTGGTTTGACTACCAATCGGTCAACCAATTCCAATAAGGTTGTTGTTGGTTCTAGCGATGTAATGCCAAGTTTTTGACAGGTGGTGGTTGTTAGGATACTGATTGCTGCTCCCAAATCAACTAAGGAATTTGGAAACAATTGCCCATGGATTTGCACTGTCACTATAGGATTTCCTGGGTCTTCATATTTTATGAGTGTTTCCATTCCTGATAATAAGTCAGATAAAGTACCGAATATTTGGACAGTTGGATTGGTGGTTGTTCTCCTCTTTGGATTTTTTATGCATAGTTCCTTAATGGTTTTTGCATATATAGGAATATCTTGGATAACTTGGAGGAGAGGGATTTTTATACAATTTTTTTTTAATTCTCCCAGAAGATCAAAATTAGGATATTCTAATGGGCGCGGTATGATTAATCGTTCTGGGAATGGTGGAGAGGAAGTTGTTACTTGTTGTTGATTTTGTTGTTGAACCTCCTTTTCTTTCTGTAATGTTTGTTCTACAGGTAACAGATATTTAATATGAACATCATTATTTCTCTCTGTTTCTACTATGCGTCCAGACCTTAATTGAAGGTCATTGCACTCCCTCTGTTCAGTTTCTAATTCTGGGGGTTCCATTATTTGGACAGACTGAACTAGCCTATTGTTTGGGTTTGGGTTGGGTTGGGCTGGGCTGGGAGTTGTGGTCTTAAGTTGGTCTGGGGGTTTGTATAGGGAGCTGGCAGTGTAGGGTGAGAGAGAGGGATTGTTCCAGCTGGATGATTTTTAGGTCTTTGCTAGTTTGACTGCCAGGTGTGACTCTGGGAAGTAGAGGGGGACCATTGTGTTGGATAGTTATTATTTTGCCAAAACAGTGGGTAGAAAGGAAAACTAGGCCAATTAGTTTGATTTTTAAGATTTGGCCAAGATGTTGTAGGGAATGGATGTTGTGACCAATTGGGGAAAGGTGGTTGATTTTTCCACATTCCACTATATTGCTGGGCATTGTATTAAGGAGCCTGAAAAGAAGAAAATGGATCAGTTGGCATACCCGATTTTCGTGGCTGCCATTGTCGGCGTTGATTAACCAGACATACCACTTCTGATTCTTCTTCCGCCTCCTTATAAACTGCTTTTAGGCCAGGAAGCGAAGGACATCCTTCTATAGGGTGATGTTTCGTGCAAATAGTGCAAACTTTGATTACATCCAACGGGCACTCTTTGTGGCTGTGTTTCTTTCTGCATTTAGGACAAAATATCGCCAAATTTTACTCTACTTCTGCTTGCTTTTGTTTGGCTTGCATAATGTCGAACTGCATTGTTAGAGTCCCAAGTATATCTGTCTTGAAATCTTCCAGCAGGTTTCCAATCTCTGCACAAGTCACACCTTCATTAGAGGTCTTGTTGTCTCTTGTAATCATATCACGTTCTACTGATTCTAGCCTTGTGTTGCCCCTCAAACTCCTGATACACAAATCAATGATGTTAGCATAAATTTCTTGATATATATCACCTTTTCCCATAATATTCAATGTTTCAACCCATTGATATTTCATTCCCCTAATTAATGTAGTTTTTAACACATTATCAGGTAAGGGTAAGGATGCATAAGGGGATCTCTGAAGATTATATTGAAACCATTCCACATATTCTTCCAAGGCTTCATTTGGTTTTGCTTTCATTTGGAATATTTCATCTTTTAGTTCCAAAGACCTGCAATAATCTTGATACTTTTTAAAAAACGCAGCCTTCATCTGATCCCAATCAGTTATGACACCCCCACCTAATCCCATAAACCATCGTAAGGCTGCCCCTTTTAATGTAGAGGGGAATAGTTTTAGTTTTTGGGGATCGGTGGTATAATCATATCCCCTGCATAACACATCAAATTAAAACAAAAAAGCATCTGTATCTTCTGATGTTAAGCCATGAAATGTGGGAATATGTTGAAGGGGAATGGCCTTCATAGGTGCATTGATTGCAGTATCTACTATAGGATATTGCAGCGTAGAGGTTTGCTGGGGTGTCTGCTGGTTCTAATTTTGGTTCTGGGCCATTTGGTCGAAGATGTGCTAATATCCTTCTGGGATCTTCAAGGAATTTCTAGGATGACTAGCAGGAGTAGGAATGACTTTGAGAACACTTCCCTTATCTGGAACAATGAGTATTCCTTGTTTACCTACTATTTGAGGTGATTCAGGACCTTTGTTTTGAATGAGTTTAACAACACTTCCCTTATCTGGACTGCTTACTGGTTGGGCTATTTCAATAGGAGATGTTGGGTCTCCTGTTTCTTCTGTTTCCCCTTCTCCTTCTCAGAGATTACTAGAGTTCCCTTCTTGAGGGGAAATTATGCAAGGATTCTCAATTTCTTGGGAATCTTGCTCAATTCCCTCTGTTTGACTGTGTATCTCAGCAAAGGCTTCAGATGGTGACTCTGTAGCCTGAAGGGAACTAGTAGGCTGTCTAGAGATAACCTCCTAGGTCCTATTGATGGCTGAGATTCAGTTCTTTTAAGGATTTCATCAATAAAAGTTGTCAGCCCAAGGGTCACCGGTCTCTTAGGTTTTTCAATTTTAGGAGGAATTTTGTTTTGCTTAGTTGGTCTATTCATTCAAGAAAACAAGCCTTCATTCCTACCTAAATAAAGAAGCTTACCTACTTCTGCTGTGAAGCAGGTTGTGAGCAAGTGTGTTTCTTTCCTAGTGTGCAGGTTCTTACCTTCCGTCTTTAATACCCAATTCTTCGCAAGCAGAAGAAAATCAGCTGTGCATCTCTCCTTTGAAATGGCATACACTCTCCCCGGCAACGGTGCCAAAATGTTGGAGCATAAAAAGGTATCTTTGAAACACCTAATTAGCCTACATTAATTATCAATCTGGGAGCGACTTTTTATTTCAAGAGTGTACTCTGACTGAGGCTGCAATTAAATAAGAGTAATGCTGAAGATGTAGTACATAATATTAAATATAAGAGTAAATGGATGCTTGTAAAGAAATCTAATTACAGTAACATAAATGAAAATGATCTGAAATCTTAACTACATCAATCTGCAAACCATCGATCAGGGATACAGTAGCAGTGACTCCTTCCCTTAGAAATCAATGCTACTGAAATCACACTGAGGCAAGATAACCAATCTAGGAACTTGGAAGCAGTAACCAGTGTTCTCTACAGTTGGTGGTCTTGTTCTTAAAGCAATCGAAATGAAAGAAAACTAAATCTACTTGCTGATGAAAATAACTGAAAGGAACTTCAAAGGCTAGAAAGGAAAAACAAATCGTAATTCCTATGAATTCACAGTAACTGTAACCAATCTATCTGCTAATCTGAAGCTATGAATCAGAAATGAACAACAAACAGAAATGGAACAACAACATGAATTGAATAGCAATTATAAACTTAACTAATCTCAATACTTCAACCATGTCGACAGCCAATACCATGAAACAATCAATCATAAAGAATCGTAAATCAATAGAACAACAATTCAGAATTGAATATAGAACATCAAAGCTTTATAACGATGGCAAGGTAAATAAACAACGAATGCACTTCCTGCGGATAATAAAATAGCAATGCAATTTGTTAATGATCACAATGAATCTGTATGCAATCCAACAGCAGTCAATCAACTTTGTAATCGTAATAAACTTTAAGCACAACTTCACACGACAGTAAGCAAAGATTAGAAATAAAAACAACAATGTAATTCCACCAGAGTTGGTCCCTTAGCGCAAATGAAATACTGCTAGGATACTTCAGAGCTTAAGAGATAAAATGAAACGTGTCTTTGATATTAATCGAACATAAAGTATTACAGAGACTACTCTCTTAAAGACGAGAGTCAATAAACACAATATTACAGAGGAAATGTTTGAATATGAGAAATTTTTACGACCTGGTTAATCACCAAAGGCATTGCCTTATATAATAGACCCCGACGGACAAGACAAGGAATAGATGAGTTTGAACAGCGATCCCTCAGGATCGAAGGATCCTGAGGGATTCGCTTCCCTTCGTTTAGTTATCATCTGGTTTACTTTTACTGAAGCCGAGCTGTTCCTTGCCTTTTCTTGGCAATGCGTTTGGATTTCCTTGTCTTTGGCTGGATGTGGTTTAACGCTGGTGGAGCAACAGTTGCATTAATCTAAGCCTCGCCTTTGGTACAACTGTTCACTTCGTCTAATTCCTATTTTATAAAAAAAAAACAATCTTTAGTCATATTTTTACAATAAACATAAACCTTTCCAATTCTACCATAGTTCTTATAATAAATTACCTTTCTAAGGTAAAAAGGAGTATGTCTATAGTAAAAGAATGAGAAAATACACAATGATTTCATACCTTTTTCACTGCCCAACAATGGCCAGGCAAAGGTCGTCCATAGGATGGTCATGCACATCCTACACATGTATACCTAAAATCACACACACACATGGAATGAAATCCTTCCCTATTTCCAACACAACTACAACATATCTCTCCACAAATTAACTAGCCACAAACCCTTTTAGGTGGGATTGATATTCTAGCCACTATGTCCCATTGATGTTTGCATACTGTAACAACCCTGGTGAAAATTTTATCTAATAAAAAATAATAAAGGAAAAATAATAACCAAATTTGATGGGACACTTATTCCAAGCTTATGTTGGGAAAAAAATCTCACTGAGGGTGTTCATTAGTTTATTATGGATAAGGAAATTGGAAAAGGAAATGGAAAAGGCTTTGGAAAGGAAAAATGGCATCTTTGGCACATTTATTCATGAAAATAATCGAAAATAGGAGAAAAGGAAGGTGAAAGCTCACAGGTTGCATGTGAGGATGAGAATGAAGGAAAATAATGGAAAATTAAGAAAATAGAGACCTAATTGATAAAAAGGTTTCTGATGGTCAGTTGGTACCTTTTGTCAGTTCAGTTTTAGAGCTCTCTCATTATTATCTCTCTCTCTCTCACACTCTTGGACACTTATATTTTTATTGGAGCACTTTGGCATTAGGATCAAGAATGGCAAAGAAGGAAAGAGGAAGGAAGGAGGAAGCAAGAAAAAGGAGAATCAAGTAGCTAAAACAAGATTCTTTGCATGTATATATTTGCATGTGTGATTTCCTTGCTATATTTGGCATGCATGGTATTACATTTGATTCTTTGCTATCATTCCATGGGTTTTGCCATGTGTGACAATGTTTTTACCCTAGGCTTGCCATTTCTGGATAGCCATGGTGTGATGGGGTTCTCATGTTTTGGTATTTTTGTATCGCTGGATGGATTTGATGCTTAGTGAGGTGGATATACAAAAGGAAAAACACATGGCCTAATGATCCCTGAATCAAATTGTGGATTGCGGCAAAGAAATTCTCTTAGTGAACCCTGAAGTAGAATGTGGGTTGTGGTAAAGCAAGGTATTTTGTGCTTCAGGGGGCCTAGTAATCCTCAACCAGTTAATGTGGGGATATACTCTAAAGACTATAGGTGGTTTACCTTGATTAGGCCTAAGAATCCTTGTCAGTGAATGACGGGATATATGGTAAAGCGTAGAGGGTGGAGTCTCGATTTAGGGTCTAGTGATCAAGTGTAGATTGAGGTAAAGCCAAAGAGACTAAGAGATAGGAAAATTACTCATGGTGTAGGTGGGAAAATATGGTGGCATGCATGCTTGTTTTATGGCCTAGTGATTTGGGATGGATTTCGATAAATCCTAGTTTCTATTGATGAGGGTGAGGTGGTTTAGCCTCGGGATGCCATGGTCGATTCTTTTGGTTTGAGTCCCACATTCATGCTTGTAATATGGCAGAAGGGTGATTAGTTGAAGATAGATTTGGCTTAGCCAATCTATGGTCGGGTGGAATTCGGTAGTCCCATCACAGGTTGGATTTTGAATTCATTAATAGGAGGTTATTTCCTTGACATATTATTCATAAATGTAATTTTTTATATGTTGAATTCTATGGCTAATGTATCCTTGATATTTTTTTGTTATTACGTTGGTTATAAGCATATATTATGACAATGATGATGTATGACTCTCCTCATGTTTTTATTTGTAAATGAATGAACAACGTATCTATGAGCTTATAGATGATAATGCAACTAATGATGTAGGGGAACGATTATTCTTAGCGATTCTCAGATAAGTATTAGACCCATATGCTTAGATCTATTGTTTAAACCTATAGATTACATATTTGTGACATGTTTGACGTATTTCCATTCATGGATAGTAGGGGTCCAGTCTAGACCTTGTCAATGTTTTTGCAAATGTATCATTTTTCTCTTGTTCACATTCATTTATGAAGTTTTCATTGACTTATGGCTAGTGACCTGGGCTTTGGTCCTAAAAAAGTGGCACAAATACTGGCGATGTAGGAATAGGTATGAGGAAAAAATTTCATGGATGCATGCATTCCCATGCTATAGGAGCGTCCAAAGCCTCCAAGATGCACCCTCATCCATATCAAGGGAGATTCCAGTGGTTTAATGGTATAAAGCCCCAGTGGGACACATGGGATGGTTACTTGAGTGGTTGGGATGGCTCCTAGGATTTGATTTTCTCATGTGGAAGGTTTGTTTCATGTGTTTATGTTGATTCCACTTCCTTAATATCACCTATGAGGTTGAATCCCATTATAGTGGCCTCTCGTCACATATTTGCCCCGGTTGGACAATTAATTGGGTAGATGGGAGATGAAGGTGTTACACATACCACTTGTAGCTACTCAGGGAGATTCAACCCATGTATAGTCTAAAGCTGACAAAGCTACCAAATTCATTGAACACATTTAGCACATCCACTAGTAGGTCCATGAAATATTGGATAGAGAAAATTCTAAGTACAAACAACATCGTGAGCAACATTGAGTGCCACCCAATTTCTAGGTGGGAAACAAAGTTTGGTTACATTTGCAGAAGGGGAAAATCGCTAGGGCCCACTACAATATTTTCCCACTCTAATATGGGCCTTACACCATGAATAAGGATTTTAGAGGCAATACTTTTGAGCTCAGTATTTCCCCATTCCTTGGCCTACACCTAGTGTTTAATGTCGATCGCCTTCGGCCATACTTCCCACCATTACTGGACACATAAGACATAGTAGAACAACTCACACCAATAGAGCTAAACCCAGACTGCATGGAGCAAGCCATAACTGATTGATCATGGACATGAAGATCAAAGAAACTTTCCCTCATAAGATCCAACTATATTGGGTTATTAAATCTAGACAACTCCTGCACCAAGGCAAGTGGCTTACCCAGGGACCAAGTTCAATAGATGTTTCCCCATCTCATGGAGGCACTAAACACAATGGGGACCATTGATTTCTAACGAGCGAGTATTGATCGAAGTGGATATTAGTGGCTACCTGCCTATTTCACTTATACCCCCACCATTGTACCATTATTTCTTTCAATTTATGTAATTATAGCACATTTTACTATTTTTGGTAGTTTTTCTGGTCCTAAACTTTCAGAGTCATTTTGAGGCCCTAAACAATTTTTTCTTGGAAAATGGATAAACATGAGCCTTAAAATATGTTTTCAGTCAAAATTTGTAGTCCTCAGATATTATTTGTAACGAGGTATCTTTCACATCAAACAAATATCTTATGCCAAATTTATGACCCTGGGAAGTTGATGTACCAATTTATCCCAACGTGGCCCACAATTTTTGCACTTCATCTCCTAGGGTTAGGTTTTTGGATGTTTATGGTTTTCAATTGTTTCTCAATAATAATAAAATCCTTCAAGCCTCATTGTAACACAGTTCAAATGAATGTAGCCACCACATCTCTTCTCATAGATAAGCTACCATTGCCCGAGCTAGTTTATTTCCATTCCGTATGTAAGCATATTTCATTTATTTGATATTAATGAAATGAATATTTATTTTCTCTGTATATATATGTTTATGTTTATATATATACATATATTTTTTTTTTCATTCCTGCATAAGGCCGGATCAATAGAATCTAAGGGAAATTAAACAATGACCTAATGAAACAATGAAAGAATATGACAAAATATTTAAATATTTGTTGAGCTAGATCCCATACATCATTGACAAAAGCTTATTAGCTCAAAGGTATGTGGTTGGTCTCCTCCAAAAGATATGTGGTCTATTGAGAGTTCATGAATTTAAAACTTGTGAAGAAGCTCTTAATTTGGCTCAGCATATTGAAAAAAACTATGAAGGTTGCTTGACTATCTCATCGACTGATAACAAAATTGAAGTTATAATTGAGCAATTGAAAAATTTGTCTTTGGATTTGACACTCCAAAGGAATAAATTTTGGTTCACTAACTGTTGGACTAAAGGAAATACTAAGGATAATTTTAAGTATGCATATTATTCTAATTAAGGTGTCTGACAGACACAATCTCACATATACTGTGATATTTGTCAGATCACTTCAAATCATACAACTAAAGATTTTTAGTACAATATTTGAAATTATAAGCCTAAATGGTGCACCAATTGCGAATATAACACACCTTCAACCCAATAATGTTCACTCAATGGAAAGAACAAGCCAAATTATCATGTCATATACCATACACAAACTGCAAATCAGTTTAACAAGTCACCACGATATGGTAGAAGAGGAAATGGTTGAGGAGTTATGGTGGTTGACGAGGGGGATAAAATAGCAATGGTTGAGGTTGTGGTCAAGGTAGAGGAAGGTTTTATTACTTTATTTTTTTGCAAGAGGGACATAAAAATTTGACCTTCCCATTAAATGATAAGACCGACCTATGCTTTTGCAATATGTGTGGCTTGGGGGATCATTCCTTAGAATATTTCCCCAATATTATTTAGTTTTGAATGAAAGAATTTTTAATTTAATCCAAACCATTCCAAAATAAGATATATTTAATTTGATAAATATTCATGTTTTTACGAGGTCGAGCATAGGAAGGGATAATAGTGGTTATAATCAACAATTATTTCAACCAATGAAAAATGCGACACGATATCCAGATATGTAGGTACAAAACGATGCAATGGAAAGAGAAGTTGATTTCTTATCCAAAGAAGATAATTGTCAAAAAATTACAAAGTATGTCATATTATAAGGATTGTTGAAACTTCTAAAAGAGAAACATTCAGTTGGATGTCTAGTAGAGCTTTTGAACATGCTAAAAGATTGAAATGAAAGTAGAGAGAAATGAAAGCATGTTCAACAACTATCACAAGGAAAAAAATTTAAAGATCATGATCCACAAGTAAACCTTAAAATAAATGGATATATGGGAAAACAAGGTATTGTTAACTTTGCTTCTTAAGTTAATATACTACCGTGAGAGACATGGATTAGCATGGGAAGACAAAATCTACATAGGACGACTAATTATCTTAAAATCGCTGACCAAAGATTCATTGAACCTATTGGGACAATAAGGAAAGTGAAAACTTCAATTATGGGCATCTCGACAATAGTTTATATTCTATTCATTGGCTTATTTGATGGAATACCTGCATATCTTACACTATTTGATAAAGCATAGGGATAGAGGATGAAAGTAAATTTATCATTAGAGAAAAATAGAATTAAACTTAAAGGTAACGACATGAAAATTATTATTCCTTTGGACCCACGTGAAGGAAATCCATGGGTAGAATCTTGTAAAGAAGAATAATAAATGAGAAGGTTGTACCAAGTACTGCATGAAGATTGAGATAATGTTGAGTTAAATTCCTTCAATGAAATTTTGACAGGTTCACCTCTCTCTATTGGTCAAAATTATGACATGGAGCTCTATGAGTGGCAAGTAAAAAACTATCAATCAAAATCCAAATAATGTTGGAAAATTAGAATGATTCCAATGACAAAAATCTGTTCTTGCTATTCTATTAAAGCAATGCATATTCTTAAATAAAAACATTGTGGAGGAACACCATCACTTCTTTTGACTGATTTAATGTAATTTTCCAACAATATGATTCGCTTTAACAAATGGGCCTCACCTATTAAGAACATTGAACAATAAAAAAATCTATTGGTGAACAAGGAAAGATGGAAATTATGGTGAAAACCTTTATGTGTCTAGCAACAAGATGGTGGGGCACCCATCCATCTCAACTTCAAACATTGACAAAACCAACAACATATTTCCTAGAATACTTTGGAGGTAAAAATATTTTTCCATACGTAAATACAACTATATTTAGTCTTGGATAGGACCCCATTCTTCACACACATAACTGTGAGTCGTAATGGAAAAGGATAAGATACATAGATGAAAGAGTCTAGCCTCATATGTTTCTGAATACTTTAGATGAATTCCCTATAAGTGGAATAAAATAGAAGGAGCTCAAGGGAAATATTTTCAATGGAAAGAGTTGAGAAAAAAATTCATCAAGGATTTTTAATTTAAATAGGAGGAATGAGAATTGAATGACGTAGTTCAAAAAATAAAGGAATTTATAAAAGAAAAAACAACCGAGAATAAAAAATCAACAATCGATATCTCATCAACCTATTATTTTGTGTCATGTACATAAAAATGGAAAATGGCTAGCTGAATAGAATTAGAGGAAACACTTATCCCTGGCCATATCTTTTGTTGGAAGAAATATCATCCAGATAACCACGAAAGAACAAAATTAATGTAAAAAATTGACAAACAAGAAATTGAGAAACAAGAAAAACTAGGCTTTCCACCTGCCTACCAAGAAATATAAATCGGGGACTAGCAACTCAATGATTTGAAGGAACTTGACGAGATGGACGTGAAAGTGAAGATATGAGAAGTTGATATATCAAATAACGATCAACCAAATATTTCCTGACTTGGTGACTATTGGTTGGATAAACAAATATCGTAGTTTATCAACTTTCTCAAATAATATCAATATGTATTTTCCCATGACAATAAATATATTAAAGGATTGGTAAACGAAATGGGGGAGATGAAAATCAACCTCATCCTAGGAGCTAAGCCAATAAAAAAGAGACTTTACAAGCTTGCTCATAATATTGAACCCATCATATAAAAGGAAATAAAAGGGGATGCTTGTCACTGGCATCATCTTCAGAATAGAAACATCATTATGGGTAAGTCCCACGGTCGGGTAGCCTAAAACTTACAACTTGAATAAACTACACATATGTGTCGATTATAGTGGGTTGAATAAATTAACAATGATTGATCCATTTTCTACTTTGTTCATTGATGAAATCATAAATCAGGTTGCAGGTCATGAATGTTATTCCTTTACAAATGGTTTCTTAGGGTACAATCAAGTACCTATTTTAGAAGAATACAGATAAAACACAATGGTTGTTATTAAGTTGATTTATTTTACTTATCGAGTAAATTAATTTTGGACTAAAAAATGCACCAGTAGTATTCTCATGAATCGTCATGAAATATTTCTAGGAATACAATAATAAGACAATGGTATTCTACTTTCATGACTGGACAATCTATTCATTGCTAAAAAATGACATACAATGGCAAAGATTAATGTTGGGAAGATGCATACAAATTAGTTTATAATTGAACATCAAAAATTGCAGTTTTGTAATACCCATCGAAAATATTCTATGCCATGTAGTTTCAAAGGATGGAATCAGAGATTATATGGAAAATATTAAAGTGTTTCTAGACTTGAAACCTCATGTGAATCAAAAATAAATTAAAATATTTTTGGGTCATATTGGTTATTATAAATGGTATATTAAGCATTATTTTGATATTGCATTTCCTGTAGGTGAAATTTTAAAGAAACATTTTCCATTCATCTATTCAAAATAGTGTGGTGAGTCGTTCTAACTGCTTGGAAAAAATTAGTCGAAGCACACATTGTCAAGTTTCCTGACTAGTAAAATAAGTTTCACGTGCATGTCAATGCATCGAACGTGGCATTCATAACAATTTTGGAACAATGCGATGATGAATCGATAGATCATCCTAATGCATATGCTAGTCAGAAGATCAACAAAGTCGAGAGAAAATATTCAATGACTGAAAGAGGAGCTCTAGCCACGATCTTTTCTTTGCATAAATTATGAAATTACCTCCTGGCAAACCCACTTATGTTTTATACAGATCATCAAGCACTAAAGTACCTCGATAATAAATTGGTTCATCAAGGGAATATTTGTCGATAGTTATTATTATTTCAAGAATTTCAATTTGAATTTATTGTTCGACTAGGAAAGAAGAACGTTGGTCGTGATCATTTATCTCAACTAGAATCTGGAGAAGAACCGATCGATATTCAGGATGAACTCCTAGATGCACACTTGTTTAGAATTGAAGCTATCCTGGCAGAGACGGTCGAAATAGTATAATTTTTACACACAGGAAAAGAACCTAATGGATTATCTGAAATGAAGAAAATGATTCTTGCAATTAAATCAATGCCATTTAATTTGATAAATGGACAATTATATAAATTGGGAGTCAATTAGGTATTGTAGAAATGTATCTTGGAACATGAAATAAAGGGTATTATCGATGAGGAACATAAAGGGGGAGCTAGAGTTCATTATCAAGGAGACACAATCAAAAACAAAATACTGCGAGCAATATTATTATGGGCAATAATACTTTAAGGTTGTTGACTACATGTATACAAATGTGAGATATTGTAAAGATCTAGGTGACCATTACCTAAAAAACACATGCCATTACATTCAATTGTTATTTCAATGCCCTATTAGATCTGGGAAATCAACTTTGTCATACTATTTCCTAAAATATCTAGATGGACGAGAAAAATACATCATAACAGTAGGGGAATATTTAACGAAGTGGGTAGAAGCAGAGCCGATCAAATCGTTTACCAAAGAAGTAGCAAAAAAATTCATATACGGAAATATTGTAACACGGTTCAACTATACTTTGGTCATCATTAGTGATAGAGGGACTCACTTTCTAAATAATATGGTTCAAACACTAATGAATGACTTCATGATCGAACACATGAAGACCATTAGATATCACCCACAAGAGAAATATGGCGTTGTCAAATAATTTAATATAATATCACACAAGGGAATAATAATGGTTTTCAATCTATACTGAGATGACTAGGATGAAAAGGTACCATCCATCCTTTGGGCATACGGCACAACATATAAGTAGTCTATGGGATCAACACCTTTCTAACTTATTTATGGAGAGGAAGAAATTGTTCCTCTCCAGTGCTTGGCGAATGCAGTAGGTGTATCAACTGTATTGAAGTATAATACAAATATACAGAAGGAATTACTCCAAAAATTACAACAATTAGAGGAACACCAACTCCATGCACTCTATCACTAGAAAACTAGTAAATACCAACAAAAGGCATGCCGCGATAGAAATTTGCAAATGAAGATTTTTAAAGTCGTCGATTTAGTTTTGTTATATGATAGTCAAGTAAAGGGTAAACCAAGAAAACTATAGATTTAATGATTTGGATCCTTCATTATTGAATACATATGTCCTTCAGGAGTTGTACAATTGAATACATTGCAAGGGCACCTATTCAAATCACTTGTCAACAATTCTTAACACAAGAAGTATGACTCCTAACAACAATGACATATTCCTGGTGAAATTATTTTTAAGGTGCCAGGGACATGGGTTAGCTTGAAAACCACTATGTGGCAGGCTAACAAAATAAACAATTTGTAAAATTATGAATTTCCTTTCTCAAGTATAATTTAGCAAGTCATTCAAAAGGAAATTATAGACTAGAAATAAAGTAACTCACATAATAGTTGGGAATCAAATAAAGAGAGAGAAAGAAAAAATCAAGTAGACAGATATGACAGAAATATGGAACAAGAATTAGATCTATGTAATTTCTTAAATATAAGAGCTAAAAATAATATGGATTGACATTATTCCAAGGAAAAAAGGCAACAAGAACAAATAGAAATATTCATAGATTATTATAAAGGATTTGACTCAGTAGAAAATTCAAGAGAGCGATATTGAAGTAGACCTAAAGGAAAAATTAACCATTTGGAAGAACATGGACATAAATAACATCTTGACAGGATAAATAATCGATACAAAGGCTTCAACCATGTGTCATAAGGTAGTACTAGAAAACTAGTTACAAATAAATTCCAAGCATGCGAGTACGGCAACACAAATCAAAAGAGACAAAAATCAGAATTTTAGAATCAAAATAATCAAATGCATCAATCCAATCATGCCATGTTACATACTCCACAACTCCCATCCTTGTTAGATGTACATTAGAAATCAACTCAAATAATCACAAAACCATTTAGCACTCTACGAAGAAGGTGGAAATCAGGTGGCATGTATGCGCTACGTTACATTGGAATAAAAATTCAATGAGAAAATTCACAGAAGATGAAGAAAGTGGAAATGATGGCACATTTACTTCTAATTCCATAAAAAATAATGAATCCTGTCACATGCATAACATTTTGCCAAAAAATGTTGAAGTGTCAATTGTGACCTTGATGATATTCTAGACATCTTGAGCCCTGTAATTTTAGATTTTGAATTGTTACATTATATGAGAACTGTATAATTCTAGAAAGATTTTGCAATTGTAGAGGAAAATTTTTCTCTGAGGATGATGATGTTACAACTGATCCAATAACCAAGGCAAGATTTGATCTTGCAGGAAAAACATAGCTTGAAGTTTGCATGCACTATATAAAGTAGGAGAAGGTATATGCGCCTTCTTAGGAGAAGCACCATGAGTCATTTATTTGATGAGCCAAGATGGATAATCAGTGGAATTCAGAGTTTGGGTGGTAGGAGATGGCATGAATCCATGAAATTATCAGTACACCCATAGTGGAAGATATGCATGGAATGAAGGAAGAAGCAAAAAAAACCCTGATAAGTAGATACCACAATGAGAAGCTCTAGCTTGCCCAACCACAGTCGAATTTCAACACCGTCATCCACTTTATTACAGAATTACCATACAAAGGAGAAAAGGTGCCTAATATGTTTTACTATAACAAGTGGGTTACAAAATTCACTAGTGGGACCTCTGGTAAGAATTGAAGAGGATTAGTGTTTAGACAACTCCAAGACCCTTTGGTATGATGGACTTGAATGAACATTTCCCTTTGTCTCACACCTATTGGTTGGGCCTAGGATGTTAAATAAAATAACTTGGAAGTAATTGATGAGATAAAGACCTTTGGGAAGACATAAAATTGGGTGGAATATGTCACAAACCTCGTTAATACCAATTGTCAGGACTACCAGAATTTGGGTAAATATATACACTTTCCCTCTCTTCTCATTTGGTTAGCCATGAATTCTAGTCTACTAGTTGGAGAAAATGACTTTATTAGGAAGGATATGCCGCTCATGCATAACTTAAATATTTTTTCCCATGGTTGGTTTGGGAAAGCCTAGTCTCTAGGCCCCCATGATTTATTTAGAAATTGGTTATTGAATATTAGTTCGTCCTCCAACAAGTGGACGATTCCAAAGCATGTATGTCGATCATTTCCATCCACCTCCCAAATACATTTATGTCTGGATTTTATCAAAGTGTGGTATAATAATTCTACCAAGGTGGATCCTCAGGAATTTCCTTATTATCCCACTCTCAAACAAGTGTTTGAAAAATTATGTCAATAGTCAAACACAATCTTTCCTATTCCTCCTAGAGTCCTAGATCCATTTGAAGAAATTATTACCCCTCTTTTTGATGCAGAGTTGGAGGAGGATGAACAAGCTTCATTGTATCTACATCCTTTTAAAGTTGATTTGTGAGTTCCTCTAGCAAAACCATTGCAAAATTCCAGTCGGAAAGAGTCACAAAGCCACAAGGCTACTATGAATTCCTCTAAAGGATTTTAGTGGGAATATGTACTATCATAGATTCATCTACCAAATCCTTAGCAGCAACAACAACTAAAAAACGTTTTTCAAAAAGTGATTGAATCTACTAAGGAAAAATTTAAAGAAATTAAAAGTCATTGAAAGACAAAAGCAATGATTTCGTCTATTGAAGCAGATATACAACAAGAAATAGGGAGTTCTAAGTATATCTTCATGGTGAGTATCTAATAGAATACGAAAGAAATCTATCAAGCTTCATTAGGACATAATCATCTGCAAAATGACACTTTTACTAATGGGAAAAACTCTTGTTTTACATAGAACCAAAATGATACTTTATGATACGAACCCGACTATATGGAGCAAACTACAGGCACACAGTCCAAGAATCAAGTGACAGGAATTGATCTTACCAAGGAAACACTACTTGATTTTTTGAAACATATTGAAGAGAAGAAACATAATTAAGATCAAAGTGTGTCAGATGAGAAAAATCCATAGGATAATTCATCGAAACATACTCAGTTAGATGACATGGTTAGAAAAAAAAAATGAGCAGACTCAACATATGACAGTTGTACCAACAGAGAAAAAAAAAACAATGATTAATTTTCCATCAAATTATCCAACAGTCACTCAACCTACTTCGACGAAAACAATGCCATATGAGCTGACTTCAACAAGTATGCTGGGAACTTAAGTTAAAAAATAACTTTTTGATATCTGTACCAAGTATGTTGACTTAAAGCATGCTAGTGACAAGAATATTTTTGAATTTTTAGACCATTCTATATAAGTGGAAAAATTATAGATGAAAAAGAGGAAAAAAGACACCAACAAGGTTAAAAAAATACACGAATGAGAAAGGTATATTTGGCTGTATTGTCAATATGAGGCAGCAAAAAATAGTTAATGTCAATATTCCAGTTGAAGCTGATGATCATCTCATTGCGTTCCAACATTTGGTCTATCAATTAATTGAAATGAATGATTATCTTAGTGAACAAATTACAAATTTGTATTCCATACCAACAATGGCAAGAAGCGAGTAATTGACAGAAATACTACAAAAGGCTCAGCATGAATTCCAAGCAGGAAAACAAACATTGGGGTAAAAAATCAACATAGGAGTTTTCTTAATAACCATGCTCAATAACTGGCCCACTTATTTGGCATCAACCCATAGTCATACCAGAGCACAAGACATGGTTATTCGTGACCTTGCCTCGAGGGAAGTTGAAGATTCAGGAGATAAAAAAATTACTTCACAATAAGATAGAATAAGAATGGGAAATCTACTCACAATTGATGCAAAATAAATTTCAGTAGCTCAGAGAAGGAGACAAAGAAAAATTGGAAGAAAAAAATGCTTCAAATTTTTTGCAAGGAATACTTAATTAGGTCAAATCGCTTGAACAATCCAAACCTTTCAACCAAAGGGTATTAGAGGAAACCCTGTTGGAAGAAAGAGTTTAGTTTATGGCAAACCTTAAGGAATCAAGTGCTGAAGCAAGGCTAGCAATTCAGGAGTGGTCAATATTTGATGAGAACCTAAAAATGTTTTCACAATTCATCTATCAATTTTCTTTTCCAAACATTCCACCACCATTGCCACTTCATTCCTCGTCGCCTCAACGTCCATGACCCACCCATTAGTTTTATGCACTCAACGTTTCAACATGTATTGTAGCCTCAAAACAATAATTGCATGAGGTTGAAGTGGACCAAGTAGTACATCAGTCGATAGAATCAATTTATCAAGATTTGATCGAGTCTTTAGAAGCACTTATCGAAGAAGAAACACAAGTTTTTTCTTAATTTATATTTCATCTCTCGCTGTAATATATTTTTTATCAAAATTTTGTAAATTTTTTAGCTCTCAAAGAGTCAACAAAACAAATTGAATAAGTCATAATGATTTTTCTATACCAAAATTGGAATTTTTTTTGTATCTCTCCAGATATCCTGTAATAACCTCCTGCCACATCTACCCAAGTAAGCGACCTATAGGGGTAAACATGTGACGAAGAGTTACTATGATTTGATTCAACCTCCTAGGTTACTTTGAGGAAATGGAAACAACACCACACCATAACGCAGACCTTTTGCACATGCTACAGGACACCCAGGATCCATCCCAATCTTCTAGGAGGCTAGCCCCTAATCCAGATTAACCTTTTCATGCATCAATCCCCCAATCACTCCCTTGATATCAAAAAGAGTGTGAATTGGACCCTCTAGTCACACACACAACATTGGTATACATGCGACTCGGGACTTTTCCCAGTAGTTCTAAGCCTGTGACCCTAATTTCTGTGCCACTTTTTTAGGCCCATAGCCCATGTCACTGCCTAGAACTCCAAGAAAATTTGAGAACTAAAATATAACAACGAAATAATGATGTAAAATAAAACACTTGAAAAAGGACTTGACTCGAACCCTACTGGCCATGACAAGAATTTCGTCAAACATTTCACAAATATGTAATCTACATATTTAAACAACATATCTGAGCATAAGGGTCTTATATCTATAGGAGAATTTCTAAGAAGCATTGTTGCCTCTTCACATTAACTACATTATCATCTATTTTCTCATAGATACATTTTTAATTCATTTACAAGTCAAAACATGATAAGATCCATACATCATCACTATCATAAAATGCATTCATAACCAACATATAAAAAACAGAAATGAGAAGCACATGAAAACCATATAAGCCACAGAGTAACAAGTATATTTACCCATCAATACAAGAGGAAAGGAGCTCTTATTTCCATAAGAAAAATGCAACCAAGTCTAGGACTTCCATGCTCCACCCAACCATAGATATGGCTAAGCCAAATATCTCTTCATCCAGTCACCCCCGTGCCATATTCCAATCATGAATGTGGGATATCATGAAACTCATCAATGAAAACCAAACTAGGGAATCCAGAGGCCAAACCACCTCAACCCTCAACCAGTGATTCCACCTCACAGTTAAATATCAAAACATCACCATATTGGTCTCTTCCAAAACTATCTAGGGCTCTAGAGCATTTTTTCCAACCAAGGCTTCCAGGACTAGTAACCCAACCCACAAATACCACCGAGCTTCAAGAGAGATTGTCCAACTAGGGATTCCATGACTCTAGAGAATTTTTCCAACCAAGTCTTCCAGGACTAATAAATCAACCCAGTTTTTTACAGGGCTTCTACAATGTTTGTCCAACTAAGGCTCCAAACTTTTAACTGAACCCATAAGCAAAGGCACGTGAGAACCAACCAGAAAAAAAGAATTAAATGATCCCACAACACCATGGATATCCAGTAAATGGTAAGCATAGGAAAATCCACTATCAACCAAGGAAATTTTCCATGCCAATGAAAAATCATAACCAATAAACCACATACATATCCCATGCATGCCAAAACTAGTGGGGAAAAAATACATGCAACTAAGAACCTAAAAATAGAATTTGTTGTAGTTGCTAATCCCTATTTCCTCTTTCACTTTCCTGCTCTTCCTTTTCCTTATTTCTCTAAAACTCCAAGTATGCCATACTCTCCAAGAGTGATCCAAGAAACTATAAGTATCAAAAAGTATGAAAGGGATATAATAGAATGAGAGCTCCAAAACTGAACTAACAAAAGGTTACCAATTGTTCCTCAGAAGCATTTTTATTAATGAGGCCTCTATTTTCTTCAATTTTCCATTATTTTCATTCATTTTCCTCCTCACAGGAAACCTATAACCTTTCACCTTCATTTTATCCTATTTTCCATTATTTTCATAAATAAACACCAATAAATGTCACTTTTCCTTTCCAAATCCTTAGCCATTTCCTTTGCCAATTTCCATAGCCATAATAAACCATATGAACACCCACACTAGGATGTTTTTTCCCAACATCCAGCTTGGAATATGTGTCCCATGACCATGGTTATTATTTTTCCTTTATTAACTTTTATTACGTGGAATTTTCACCAGGGATGTTACAGAACCGTCCCCCTTTGGGGAACACCATCCTTGGTGTTCAACAACACAAACATCCAACAAGATTGTTGTAAGAAAAACATAATACCCATGGAGCTTTATAACATATCTCGTTGAATTATTTACAATGATCAACCTGTTGGGAAGCAAACCAACATAAAAACACAACAACATGATAACATCGTAATGAAATGACACCCATACTGCTTATTGGATATTTATAACATAACTCATCGACGTACTTATTGATGGGCTTCTAAATTAGACATGAATTAAGTCCAATCTAACCTTTCTTAGGAACATAAAGGCTATATTAAATCCATCCTCCTACACTTAATAATTTTTTTTAAGCTTTAATATGTTCTTAGGAAGATTTAGATATAATTGCATATTTGTGCCTAATATTATTCATTTTTGAAGAATTTTGTGAGAATTTTGGACAAATTCTGAAGATTTGGAGAAGGAAATAATTTAGGGACTTGCTCCCTATTATAGGAGGATCAATATTGGAGAATAAATGAATAAAATATCATGAAATTATTGAGATATCATGGAACTCCAATGATTGAGAAAGTCTAGGAATGTGCTCCTTGTCATTTAATGCAAACTCCTAGTGTTGGGAACTAGATCCAATATTTCACAGATTTTGGAGGGAAAGCTTCCTCCTTTCAAGGAGAATGGTTCCCCATCAATTTTTATAAGTACCAATTCAAATTTTCCTCTAGGGGCATATATATTTTAGTCTTCTTGTGGACAAAACTTGTTGTTTAGCGGCTCGATTTTCATTTCTTGTAGGGATGTACTTGGATTGATTCGAATAACGAATATTGGTGCCATTTTTTCCTTCTAAGGCTTGGTTTCTTCATTAGGACTCTGAGTCTCCTTGGGCTTGTCCATCCCAGGAGCTTCAAAGCCCTCTTTAACAATTTATTTATGTTCTTCTCACTTCTTATTCACATGCATCTCTTATTCTTGTTTTTCTTATTTATGTATTTAGTATTCATGCTTTTCTTGCCATAGGATTGAGTTAAATGATTAAAATGAGTTATTTAATAGGTTATTTACATATCCACAAGAATTATTCATACTGAGAATAATTTTGGAAGGTAATATTCATCCTTGATCTACTTGGATTTGGTTACTATTTTACGAATATAAGACTTTTGGAAATGCCTTGTAGCGAAATAGTATTAATCTTCTGCTATTTTTTAGAATGGATTAATGAGATTCATTTGAGTTGATTCCACTTGAATTCATAAGTGACGAAAAAAATTCATCACTTTTACATCATTTCACAACATGTGATTTACAAAATGTGGCGAAGACAAGATGTTGTATCTAATAAAACCATATCACACTCGACAAAGTGAATGGGTATTCATTATGGAGTTAGTTCTCTTATCGAAAAAATTCATTGACTCATTTATGCACAAGTGTTTTTCCTTCTTGAGACGTTGTTCTCGAAGGAGCTCCCAACATGTGCCTCTTTGATGTCCAACTCGGTTGTAATGACTACAAAAAGTCTTTTTTCTCCAGACCTTCTTAACATTATTCCTCCCTTGATGTGGAGAATTCATTTCAGGTCTTGTCCTCTTTCTTGTGGTCATTATTTTTCGACAGTTATAAGCCATAAAAACTACATGGTTTTATGTGCAATAAACTTTTTTCATAGTTAGAAATATGCCTGTAAATCAAAAATACCATTAGTATATTGATACTTCTTATACCTTGCTCAGTTGTCTCGTGTGCAATCCTAGCGATGAGAGCTTGTGTTAGCTCTTCTTCTGCAATGTTCACTTTCATGGGAATTTTGTTATGTATTTCCATCATTTCTCTTTCCCTGATGATTTCGACAATGGATTGGATTATTTTTCTGAAAAACCCCTTGCTTCTACTACCTTTGAGCATTCTCCTTCAATGTACCCTAATCCTAAAATGGGTACCTTAAGGCTTCCAACATAAATAACATCATGCGAAAATGAAATTAAGGAATTAACAACATTTTGTACCTCTGGAGTAGATGATGATGGATTCACTAATCCCTCGTTGCATTTTAGGATTTCCAAGTCCTCTTCCATGGCTCATAACTAAAGTTTCAATCTTTTCTTCTCCTCTTTTTCTTCTTGTAGAAGTCTCCTAAATTCAACGTTCTCTACTTCAATATTTCGTTGATCTCCTCATTTGAATTATGAGAATAATATGAAGAAGAAGAATATTCATGTGAAGATGGAGATGGAGCATCATCTTCTACTCTCTCTTGTTCCTCTTTTATTATTTTCTACTCATAATAGGCATACATTATGTCTACCATTCTTTCCATCCTGTAGAAGGCCCCATAGATATATTTGTGCTCCTCCATGTTCTTTCTTGTTGTGTGTTCAATCTCTGGTTATCATTCACACTCACAATTCACATCAACAAGAAGACTGCTCTGATACCAAACTCGATACAGATTCTCTGAGGTACCAGAATTAACCAAGATATTTTACTTCTATGATATTAGCATAATTGCATGTGAAAGAGTAGAAACAACCACATGTGCATACTTTAAATAAGAGGAAAAGTAACAAAAACTATCAAATCAAAGAACACACAAAAGTTGATAATTGAGTTCAACAATGTCGGTTACGTCTTCGAGCCTGGTGTCAAGAGTGGGGAGGTCGCTTCATTAATTGTTACAAGAGGATGATGAATACATGATTTGTTATTTGTCAATACAAGGAGGAACTACCTTAACTAGAGTGGCATGTCTCTCCACGAGACACTCTTCTATAATAACTCTCAATCATAAAATCTCTCTTTCACCATGACAAAATATCAAACTCTTACATGAAGTGACATACAAGGATCCTCTAACAAAATGGAAAACAACGATCTTAACAAAAAATAATCTCATCAACAAAAATAAAAAAGAAGACATGGCATCAATGCATCTTATAACTGCACTTCCAGGGAAGTCCTGAAAATGCATACCTTTGTCGAAGAAACAAACTACACGGTTAAATTCCTGGTGAAAAATCATGAAATATGAGTGTAAAATTGACCCCTTTCTAACTCGGTCAAATTTAGGTTCCCCAAGAATCTCAAACATTCCTCAAATATTATTTTTAGACACGGGTCAAAAATATCCTACTCATATGAAGAAACTGATCACACCATCATGCTCCTTGTGAAAAATAGAGAGAAATGAGTATATTAAAGTTGTCATGGTTCTGAAACTTCCATTTTCAAGCCTTTAGGGAATTTTTCATATTCCATGCAGATTCTTGCGTCAAGGTTCCAACTTCACGGTTTCACCATCAACATTATGCTCCTGAAAAATCCGCTGCTGAGAACAAAAAATTGATCATGCCATCAGACTCGTGGTAAAATTATGGTTAATTTTAGTGTAAACTTGGCATGATCTTGTCTCTAACAAAAATCAGCTCCAAAGGAATCTTATAGATTCCTCATAAGACTCTGCATGGGAATGTTTTACTGAATATTCCCTAGAATATTCCCTTAGAATATTAACACCTCCGTAAATGTGCCCCGCTTTGGCTGAATTCATCTCGTGGTTCCTCCGTTGGGCATAAAATGAAATGTTGAAGTTAAATAACACTTGTATGGGCAGGTATACCAAAATTCCAAGCTTACAATTTATTGGTTCGCAGGCTAAGTGTGGGTCATTGGTTATGGTTTGGTCGGTAGTTCCAACGCTACCTTGCCTATTTTAACTTGGCGTTTTTTTTTGAAAAATTTTGGCGTATATTAATTTGGGTCCTTTTTATTGAGTGGGCCGACCACCCAACTAGCCTGGGTTCAACTCTCGCAGGTCTCACCAAATGGGGGCCGTTGAATCAGTGGTATATATATATATATATATAGATATATATATATATATATATATATAAATCACTGATTCAATTTTTGTGTGTGTATTATATAGTAATTGTGGTGGTGGACGAGTCCCTCAAGCCCGCCCCCTATTTAATTTAATTTTCACCATTTTATAATAACAATTCAAAAATATGTTGGCGTATTTTGAGGGTAACCTGTATTTTTAAGTAGGTGACAATTACACCATTTTTAACCACCATAAAATGTCACCATTAAGTGAAATTTTGTTGCCTAGTTAATTTCCACCAAATCTGGCAGGTTCTGTTAAATCTAACAAGTCTTCCAATTTTAGCTGACCTTCAAATTTAGTTGGAGCTTTGCTAAATTTAGCCGGTGGGGCCAAGTTGACCATAAATTTGATTGTGAATATCTTGAGCATACGAAGTCATATTTAAATATTGTTTTAATCATTAGAATCAGGATGATGAGCTCTTCGATCTAGTGTTTTTTATGATGAAATCCCATTTTTTAATTTTATTTTTTAGCCTTTTTGGAGCCACTTGGATCATAAATGTTCAAAGATTATTATAAAGGATCGAACTCAGCAGACAATTCAACAGATTAATCTCAAATCCGACCTGAAGGAAAAAAGGACCATTTGGTAGAAGATGGGAATAAAGAACATCTCGACAAGATATATAATCGAGACAAAGGCTTGGACCACATGTTGGAAGGTAGTATTAGAAAACTAGTTACAAATAAAATACAAGCATTAGATTATGATAACACAACTCAAAAGAGACAAAAATAAAAATTTATAAATTAGAATACTAAAAGACATCAATCGAGTGATGAAAAATTACATACTCCACAAGCCCCATCACTCTCATATGTACATAAAAAATAAGCTCAAATAATCAAAGTCGTTTCACACTCCATGAAGAAGGTGGCAATCAGACGACATTCATGCTCTATGTGACATTGGAGGATCAAATCAAAATTAAACAAGACAATTCACAAAAGAGGAAGCAAGTGGGAATGATGGTGCATTTAATTATAATTCCATAAAAACTAATGAAGCCTCAAACATGACTAATAGGTTGCTAGAAATATCATTAAGTTTCAATTGTGACATTTACGATATTCTAGACATCTTGGGCCCTGTGATTTCAGAATTTGAATTATTAGGTTATTTGAGATTTGTATAATTATAAAGTGATTTTGCAATGGCAAAGAGAAAATGTCCCTTTGTGGATGATGATGTTACAATCGACCCACAAACCAAGGCAATATTTGATATTGCAGGAAAAGCAGAGCTCAAATTTTGCATTCATATGAAGCAGGTGAAGGTGGAGGAGACTTCTTAAGATAAGCATTGTGATTCATTTCTTTGATGGGCTGAACTAGATAATCAATGGAATTCAAAGTTTGATTGGTTAGAGAAGGTAGGAATCTATGACATTCTCGATGCCCCGCTGGTGGTAGATATGCAAGGAATGAAGGAAGATGCAACAAAATAGCTAATATGTAGATACCACAATGAGAAGGTCTAGCATGCCCAACTGTATTCAATTTTTGGGACCACCATCCACTTGATTACATGATTACCATAAAAAGGAGAAAATGTGTGGCCTAATACGACAGAATGTAACAAGCGGCTTACAAAATTCGCTAGTAGGACCTCTGTAAATAAATAAAGAGGGTTTGTGATTATTCAAGTCCAAGAAACTTTGATAAGATGGAATTGCATGATCATTTCCCTTTGTCTCACACTTGTTGGTTGGGCCTGGAATGTTAAATTAAATATGTCAAAAGAAATTGACGAGATAACAAACTGTGGGAAGAAATACTATTAGGAGGAATATGTCACAAACCTGGTCAAGACCAACTGTGAGGAGTACCTTAGTTCAGGGAAATATATATGCTTTCCCTCTCTTCTCATTTGTTTAGCCATGAAGTATAGTCTCTTGGTTAGAGAAACTGACTTTATTAGGAATGATATGTTACTTAGACATAAATTTAAGATTTTTTCCACTGGTTTTTTGGGGAAACCCTACTCCATGGTCCCCCATGAGTTGTTCAGAAATTGGTTGTTGAATATTAGGTCGTCCTCCAATAGGTGGAGGGCTCCAAAGCATGTCCGTCGAGAATTTCCATCCACTTCCCACATACATTTAAGTATGGATGTTATCAAAGTGTGGTATAATATTATGCCAAGGTGGAACCTCAGGAATTGGCTTATTAGGCCACTCTCAAACAAGTGTTTGAAAAATTATGTCGACAATCTAACAAAAAATTTCATATTCCTCCTAGAGTCCTAGATCCATCTCAAGACATTATTACCCTGCTTTCTGATGCAAAGTTGGAAGAGGAAGCATAAGATGCATTGTATTTGCATCCTTTCAAAGTTGATTTGTTAGTTCCTCTAGCAAAACCATTGCAAAAGTCTAGTTAGAAAGAGTCACAAAGTCACAGGGCTACTCCAACTTCCTCTGAAGGAGTTCGATGGGAAGAGGTACTACCATAAATTCATTTGCCAAATCCTCAGAAATGACAATAACTCAACAAAGTTGTTCAAAAGTGATTGAATCTACTAAGGTAAAAGGTAAAGAAATTAGAAGGCCTTGAAAGTTAAAAAAGAAGAAGTTTTGTCTATTGAAGTAGATATACAATAAGGAGTAGGAAATGCCAAGGATAACTTATTGGAGAGTATCTGAGAGAATATGGAAGAAATATATCAAGCTTCATTAGGACAAAATATGTGCAAAATGGCACTTCCACTAATGGAAAACCTAGAGTTTTACTTAGAACCAAAATGATGCTTTCGGCCAGGAACATGACCATGCGGAGCAGGAAGTAGGCACAAAGTCGAAGACTCAAGTGACTGAAATTGATCTAACCAAGGATACAATGCCTAATTATTCGTCACATATTGAATAGGAGTAACATCAGTCATATCAAATTTTGGTGGATTAGTATAATCCATAGGATAATTCATCGAAACGTACTTAGTTGGAAAAAACACTTAGAACCCACAGTGAGAAGACTCAGCATACGAAAAAATGCCAATAGAGCAGCAAAAAACAACGATTGATTTTCCATGAAATAATATAACAATCACTCAACCTAATTCAAAAGGCATAATTTCGTCTAAGTGGAATTCAACAAGTACGTTGAGAAATCAAGTTAAGAAGAAATTGTTGATATCTATACCGAGTATGCCGAGTTAAATCTGGCTAGTGATAAGAAGGTTTTTGAATTTTTATAGCATTATGTAAAAGTACAAAAATTGTGGATGATAAAGAGGAATGAGAAATGGATATTTGGCTATAATGTCAACATCAGGTATAAAAAAAGTTAATGTTTCTATTCTAGCTAAAGCTCGTGATCATCTCATCACCTTCCAATAGTTGGTATATCAGTTTATTGACAGGAATGGGAAACATAGTGCATAGATAATAGAGTTGCAGTCCATACCAAAAGTGGTGAGAAGCGGGTAGTTTATATATATACTCCAAAAGGCTCATCGTTAATTCTAGTCAGCTAAGAAAACATTGGGGAAAACAGTTAAAAAAGGCACCACCTTAACACTGATTCTAAATAACTAGCCTACTTATTTTTCATCAACCCATAGTCGCAACAGAGCACAATACATAATTATTTGTGACCTAGCCTTGAGGGAAGTTGCAGATCCAAGAGCTAAATAGGAACTTCACAATAATTTAGAATAGGAATGGGAAACTTCTGCACATTTGATGCAAAATGAGTGTCAATAGGTCAAAGAAGGAAACAAAGCACAGTTGGAAGCAAATAATTGTTCAAATTTTTTTCGAGGAATACTTAATCATGTCCAACAACTCGAACAAGCCAATTTTTTTAAACCAGAGAGTATCAAAGGAAAGCTCATTGGAAGAAAGAGATCAGTTTCTAGCGGATATTGAGGAATCACATGCTTAGGCAAGGCTAGCAGTTTGGGAGTGTTCAATCTTTGATGAAAACCTTCAAATTTTTGCACTAGTCATATATCAAACTACTTTTCCAAACATGCAACCACCAACACCCGTTCATTCTTCATCGATTCAATTTCCAAGACCCACCCATTAGTTTTATGCACCCAATGTTTCATCCGGTGTTGCAGCCTCATAGCAATAATTTCCTGAATTCAAAGTGTACCAACCAATACATCATTCAATAGAACCAATTCATCAAGTTATGATCGAGCCTTTAGAAGCACCTATTGAAGAAGCACCAAAAGTTTTGTCTTAGTTTATCTTGCATTTTTCACTGTAATCTATTTTGTATCAAAATTTTGTAAATTTTTCAGCTCTGAAAGTGTGAGCGAAATGAATTGTATAATTCATAATGATTTTTTTATACCAAACTCTGCAATTTTATATCTCTCCAAATCTTCCCTTCTTCTTTAGAGTTTGGTCAGATCGCTAGATTTTTGTAACTGTCCTGACGTGATATAATTTTTTTTTTGGTGCATCAATGTATTGATTCTCATTGGACTTTAAGATATATAATATAAAGTGTGCTTTCGTTGGTTCTCCACCACTCATGTCTCTTCTATTTCTCTTTATTTATGTGTTTTTCTATGTGAATGCTTGATGTCTTTGCTATTGGTAACCATGTATGCTTTTCCCCAGATTGCAACTCATACTAACTGAAATATACCACTCAATCATGAAACTTTGATTTATGTCTTTGAGGTATTTTATCAAATAATTTGTATGAAAATAGTAATAAAATTCCTTTAGCAGATTTATTCAAATGATTTGCATGTAAATGGGCATATATATTATATAATAGTACTATCATACAACAATGCTAACATACAAGAATACTATTCCCATCCACAAAACATCATTGTCATTGGGGTATTTCATCAAATACTTTTTATGCAGTGAATCATTAAACCAAACATTTGTTCAAACACTTTGCATGCAAACTATATAGAAACTTCCTCAAGGCATATCTGACTGAGTATAATAGTCCAAGTTTTGAAAACTAAACTTGAGGATTTGAGGGGTTTCTACTCACTATGATCCAAGTTCTAGCTTCTGGAACTTCCTAGAAGAAAAGGTATAGTAGAAATTCCAAGATAACCTATTTAAATATGAATTTAGGAAGCCCCACTTCCTCTAATCATATTTGCTAAAATTAAGCGACATATAATCTAAAATTGGACCAGAGGATCAGTGAGATTTACCCTCACTATAGTGCAAGTTTCTTCTTCTACAAACCTACCAAAAGTAAATTCATAGCATAAATTCCACATAATTTGTTTACCCCATAAATCAAATTTTGAATTCCACCTTTAAACAAATTTTGGATTCCACCTTTAAAATCTAACAATGAATGAACGGAAAAATATTCCTTTAATTATTTAAATTAGAATAAAATTTTGGGACTTATAAATTTAAAAAAATGTGACGTGCAACTAATTAGGATGGCATACTATTACCAAAACCATCATATATTTCCCATGCATCCCAATTGATTTAAATATGACAGACTAGTGAATTCAAACGCAAACCCACTGTACGTATCTAATTTCAAACTTTATTCTGAGAGATAACACCAAGTACAATAAATTAAATGATATAATAGAAAGAAATAATCATACATGTCATTAAACCATATATGAAAAAAATATCATTAATACTATGTATATGTAAATTTTAGTATTCCTCAGGTAAATGTCCAAGGTAAAGTAAGTATAAACATACACTAAGATTAATGGAAACGTAATTGGAATTCCTTCACAATATTTTGTTGTTATTTGTGTATTCTCATAATATGCATGTGTTCTTTCTAATTCCAAGATGTATCTTGTTCTTATTCGACATCATTTATGTTTATAACATCCACATCGTTGCCTTTCCATTTCGATGGGTGATAGCAACAACCAATGGAGGTGGTTCAAACTTGCAGGACAGAAAAGTGAACAGGATGAATTAAATGAAATTTGATGTTGATGGATGCTGCCAATACTGATATGGAAATTTTCCAGAGTGAGATCAAGAAAATCTGAACCTGCAATAAGAAAAGAATGAAGACTATGAATCTATAAATAAATATATGTTTGGAAAATTGTTTCCCAAGAAAATTTTACTGCCAAAAACCTGTGTGTGATGTTGCCCATACCACCTTGGAATATTTCTCCTGCATATGAATACTTTGGAAAATTGAAAATCATGAAAATTCGTGGAAATTTCTTGAAGAATTTGCAACGGAAAAACTTGATGTTGGTGATTGAAGGAAGATGCAATACCAAAGAAAAGTAAATTTGTTGTTCATTGACTGCTAGATGTGGTATGATTGTATAAAAAGACGAAGAAATTATGTTCAAATTAATGGCTCTATTGAATGGCTCAATCAAATCACAAAATACACTTTGACCATATTCTTTCACTTTTTATTTTCAACTCAGTCAAATATCTGGAGAACCTAACAGAAGTAGACCTGTCCACTATATCATTTACATTTGACTTGGTTGACCAATTGGTCTCATTGATTTGTATGAATTTTCAAACATGAAAAGATATTTTCCATCTTAATTATGTTCTCTTGTAACGATGAAATAAAATCCAAGACATGTGCATAATCATTTAGATCTTTCTAGTTTTGGTTGATAGTGAATTGTACTACTCGAGTATATTATTCCACACTCATGTTTTTGGTCAAAATGTGTTATTAATCTCCCTGGAATTATCAACGCTAGATTGGAACTCACGTGAAAGCAGTGTACTAAAGAATATCCATCCCCATCCGCAACCTCAACCCCATCTTTGCCTCCGCACCTTTCGGCTTCTCTGCCATTCAAGCCTCCTGACAGGGACTTCAATTGCACATGTGACTGTGAAGTTTGGAGGGATACGTGAGAGCATTGACGCAAAAAAAAAGAAAAAGAAAAAAGGTGACGGAATTCGAGAAGAAGGTCATGGAGTTTACAAGGAATTTGGAGGTGCAGATGATGAAACTTTTTATTTAGATGTAGATCGAGGTTGCCAAAAAGTTATGAAGCTAGCATGTAAATTATTGATGTGTGAGCAATGTTGCTATCACTAATGACATCTGTAATGCTATCTTGGTGACGGGGTCACCAAGATGTGGATGATCTATAGCAGGAAGGCATTCGCATCACGGCAAGCCATTTTGAACACAGAGAAAATCGCAACAGAAAAAATAACTCTCTGCCACTGAAAGTTGGAAATTACAATTATTAAAGCTCCTAAATGTCTGCTCCAACATGTGTTAGATGCAAATGGATGAAAGTTTAGTGCTACATATGCTAGTTCACAGTACTATAGTGGAGGAAATGCTTAGTTTAATAAGGGAAAAATCGGGAAATAAGAGCTTCAAATGAGTATTTAATGTGAGAAATTATAGTCGACCAAAGTTTAGTGCTACATGTGCTAGTTCACAATACTATAGTGGAGGAAATGCTTAGTTTAATAAAAGAATAAGCGAATAAACGGGAAATAAGAGTTTCAAATGAGTATTTAATGTGAGAAATTATAGCTAATCGATGAGTGAACTAACTTGACGATAGAGATTTTATTCTTTGGTATTCAAGAAAATAATTTAAAATTAGTAGGGCACAAATATGGATTTAGTTGAGGAATAATTGCACAAACTTGTCAAGTTGAAAAAGAAAAACAATTATAATTGAGACTGAAATTGATTATCAATATTAGGTTGAAAATCAATATATAAAGCAACTAAGTTAAGTTTAGTTGTATATGCAATAAATATGGATAATTAAAGTTAATTGAAGCTAAGTGTGTTTTATGTTCTGTTAATATGCACATGCACCACATGCAAGCACTAGAGTTAATTAACTAAAGCCAAGTGCACACCACATGTAAGCACTCGAGTTAACTAGGTAAAGACAAGTGCACATCGCATGCAATATCTCGAGTTGAACTAAAGCTAATTAAGGCTAACTATGTGCATGTACAACACTCGAGTTAACTAGCTAAAGACAAGTGCACATCACATGCAATATCTAGAGTTGAACTAAAGTTAATCTATGTGAATGTACACCAACACCCCCCCTTAAGCATAACTTAGGTGAGTGTGATGCAAGATGAATGAGTCCCGGCAACACGGCCATTTTAGGTACCCATATACAATGCATGAAAAGAGGAAAGAGGGAAAAACCAATGGGAAGAAAACCCCCACTCAAAATATAATGCAAAAAATAGAGAAAAGACAACTGCTAGGCAGTCGTGTCCTTCACCTCGAGACGATCTCGCAAAAATCAAAACTTCTGCTCAGTGAAAGTCTTGGTGAAGATATCAATAGTTTGCTCAGAACTAGGACAATATCGATGATCCCATCATGGATCTGGAGGAATAAGCTTCATTTTTGGAAGTAGCAGTATCAACTCCCATGTTTGGATCAAGGACTGGATTTCCTTATCCATGGTTGCATGCCAATATGGATTCCTTGCAACTTCATCATGCATTTGACAATCAGATTCATGTACCCTATATGCATGCATCATAATGGTTGTCTCTAGGGATGCATGCATGTGCATGTGTGGTTTTAGAGATACCTTTTTGGATACATGCATGAACATACATGATGTTATAAATTCCTCCTTAGATGCATGCATGGGCATGTATGGCTCTGCGACTGAGAGTGCAAGTGGGGCATCATTAAATTGAGAACTCGTCATATCTGCATCATCAACATCATCAATAGTAGAGGAATCAAAGTCCTCTTCTATGTTTTTTAATGTAGTGTCTTCATCACTAGCAAAGGAAGGTATTTCCTCATGTACGATTTCTTCGTTACTGGACAAGATAAAATTCTCATCTACAATAGGTTCATTAACAATAGAAGAATCATAATCTTCTTGTTCAACACTGTCTCGAGAATATTTCTCCACACTATTTGATTCTTCATCACTTTCATGATTGCTATAATAAGTCAATCTCTTTGCCTCCAAATGGTGTTCTTCTAGATCATTTTAATCGCCATATAATCCTTTCAATGTAGTCCAGATTTCATGTGGTGATTCATTATTTCTAATCTCATAAAGAATATCACGAGACATAGATAAAAACAATCTTCTAGAAGCCATGTTAGATATATTAAGCCAATCTGACTTCTCATCCTCCGACATTGGTTCTGTCAAAATTCCCATGAATATTTGGTACAAGCCTTTGCTCCTAAGATGAAGAAAAATCATTGGCTTACATTCATAGTAATTGTATTGAGTCAGAATAGTGGAAGTTGGGAATTCCATTCTTTCACTTTGTGGTTGTAGCAACAATTGCCACGATTCTTTAATATTCTGATCCACAAATCAAATCTTCGAACAATTTCCAATGCTCTACACCTTCTCCAAACCCCTGTAGCTATGATACCATGTAAAATTATTAGAGCACAAATATGGATCTAGTTGAAGAATAATTGCACAAACTTTCCAAGTAGAAAAAGAAAAACAATTAGAATGGAGAATGAAATTGATTCATTAAAATTAGGCTGAAAATCAATATATAAAGAAACTAAGTTAAGCTTAGTTTTACATACAATAACTATGGATAATTAAAGCTAACTGAAGCTAAGTGTTCTTTATGTTGTGTTAATGTGCACATGCACCACATGCAAGCACTAGAGCTAACTAACTAAAGCCAAGTGCACACCACATGTAAGCACTCGAGTTAACTAGCTAAAGACAAGTGCACATTGCATGCAATATCTAGAGTTTAACTAAACCTAATTAAGGCTAACTATGTCCATGTACAACACTCAAGTTAACTAGCTAAAGATTTAATATTCCCAATTAGCCACTGCTACTTGGAATATTACAATTGCCCCATTTTTGAAGTAGAAGGGTAAAAGGACAATAAAACAAATCCCAGTGTGAAAAGGGATTATATTAGGAGGAAAAATAAAGCCACCTTGGTGTGAAAGAGGATAATGCAAGTGAGCTAGATCTAGTTGACCAAGTCAACAGCGCTGCTACAAGAGGAGGGAAACCAATAAGGACAATGCAGTTTTGAAAGAGGAATCTTTTCTAGGAAGTCACCTCAACAATGAGTGGGGTCCGGGGCGAGGAGGCTCACCAAGGATAAGAAGAAGGAGATAGTAGCAAGGAAGGCATTGAATATTCATCTGTCTTTGGTCTTTTGACTACTTGCATGCTTCAGGTGTTTAGTTGTGGTTGCAGCGCTGCTTAGTGCAAAGAATTCTCATGCGGGAATTCCATCCTCTCTTTGGATTAGCTTGCTTAAGGGATCAAAAGGGAAGGGCTTGAGCTAATTTTCCATCATTTGACTTGAGTTCATTCAACCATCAACATATACAGCGTAGTCACTTCCAGTAATTGTGTCTTTTCTGCAGGTGCAACAGTAGCAGGGTTAAACCCCTTGATTTTGGGCTTGTATTGGAGGAGGAGGTGTCTATTTCTCTTCGGGAAGTATATTGAGGAGGGCCTTTGGCCATTTTCTATATTTTTCATCTATTTTATATAATATTCAGTCTTATTTAATACAAATTTTCAGTGTACTACGTTATTTTTTGTAGTATTTCATTTTATATTGGTATTTTTCCAGAAACCCCTGCAGGGGTGTTCTAATGTCCATGTAAAAGAGGTCAAACCTCCCGTTTATGATTCTATGATTAATGAAAGCTCCATATCTGTATTGAATCATATTTTTCTGTAGAAACCGTAATGAAAATTACGCTGTTGCAGTCTTTAGAAATTGTATTGTGTGAAGTCATGGGATTGGAATGCTTTTGAGCACATTTGAGCTGGGGAGATCTGTTTAATGTAGCTAGAATGATTTGTTTCTGATGCCATTTTATATTTAAGCCACATAAAACATATATAAGAGGATCCAAGTCTTGTTTTATGTTTTTGTTGCATGTTTTTCCTAATACAACATCTCCATTGAACATATTACAGAAATTCCTGAAAAGGAATATTACAGTGGTATCAGAGCTCTGCTCTTGGCTCAGCTTGTGGGGATAATCTATCTTCAGCATGGAGGAGGAATATATTTTGAACCTCCTACTTCAGACCCTGTAGAAAATTTCAAGGGACCTCAAGGAGATGAGGCATAAAGGGGATTCTATAGGGTTTTTCCATGAGGCAAGCACCAGCGCTTCATATGGCATGGAGAATTCAGCTGCACCACAACGCTCTGCCATTCCTTCATTTATATCTGGAGAAGATAAGGAGGAAACTCTGGGAGAGTTTTTTGAGGAATATGAATCCCAATCTCAAGGGTTCAAAGAGCACTTGAGCTTTTAGGAGTTTTGCCGGATCAAGGATGGAAGGAGGGTTAATCCTCGTCAAAAGGAGGAGAAATTGATGCAAGGATCAAACCTACAGTGCAGTATGGGAAGGTTCTTCTTGCCTATATTTGATGGAACACCTAAGTGTACAACCAAGGCTTGGGTGGAGAAGCTGGACACATACTTCTAGCTCAACAAGGTTTCTAAAATAGAAGCCATCAAGATAGCTGCACTGCACCTAGAAGGGGAGGCTCATGAATGGTGGTTTCCTGGACTGACCACACTTGGGCATCATCACATCACTTCATACTCAGTTTTCACCAAGAGGCTAGTGGAAAGATTTGATCCGAGAGATCCGGAAGCCCATTTTGTCAAGTTAACCAAGCTCAAATAGAAGGGAGATCTCGAAGACTATATTGCTGAGTATTTGTAGCTTTCAGTGATGGTATCCAACCTCACTATGAGCAGGAAGGTATGCATGTTTATTAATGGGGTGGCTGAACCATTGCAGGGGTTGGTCAAATCCACTAAACCAACCACTCTCCTTGAAGCTATGCAGAAAGCTAGAGACTTACAACACACCTTGCTCAGGGCAAGAACATTACTACAACAGGAGATCTCTTCAGGCCAAAGAAGACAATCCTTGTTCGTGATTTGGGGGAAGAATGTGATCCAGGAGGGACACATTATGTCAAATCCTTCTCCAACAAGGAGGCTAGCATTGTACCATCCATAGAAGACTTTTCCCCAAGAGGGGGAGCTATTGCAGCGTTAAGAGGGGTCCCAAAATATCTTACCTTGAGGGTAAGAGGTACTATTATGGGGCAAAGAGTATCTGTGTTGATAGATAGTGGGGAAACTCATAATTTTACTGATGCACAATTGGTACAAAGGAGAGGGATCCTTATGGAGGAGTTTGTGGGATTCTCAATCTTGGTTCTAGGAGCTATGACCCTGCAGTGTGCCAAGTATGTTCCGGCACTAACCATTACCATGGGGACCTACGCCTTGACATACCACTTCTTTGTGGTAGATATTCCAAACACCAATGTCATATTGGAAGTCCAGTGGTTGATCACTCTTGGGAGAGTTACTACTAATTGGAAAACTTTGGAGATGGAATGGACAGAAGGGAAGAATGGTCAGTATCAAAAGATCAAGGGTATAAACACATACCCCCCTCAAGTTGTTTCAGCACACAGGGTGGAGGAATATCTATGCAGAGGAGATGTGGAATGGGCATTGGAGCTGCATATATCAGAAGTAAGGGGCAAGGATTCCCCAGTTCATCTAGATGTTCAGTCTCTTTTGGATCGGTATTCTACAGTATTTGGGGATATCCCACCAGGGAGACCTCTTGACCGAGGGTTTGAACACACTATTGAGTTGGAACAAGGGATCCAAGCAATAATTACCACTCCTTATAGGCACCCCAAGGCTTATAGGGATGAGATTGAGAAGGCCATCCAAGAGCTGCTATCTCTAGGAAACATCCGACCTAGTACTAGTCCTTTTTCTTCTTCAGTGGTCTTGGTAAAGAAGAAGGATGGCACATTGAGGATGTGCATTGAATATAGAGCCTTGAATAAGAATACCATGAAGAACATGTACCCTATACCTAGGATCGATGAACTCATGGATGAGTTGAGGGGTTCTAAATACTTCTCCAAGATTGATTTGAGATTTTGGTATCATCAAATCAAGGTGAGGGAGAAAGATATCCCCAAAACAATGTTCCGATTTCACTATGGGAATTTTGAGTTTCTGGTGATGCCCTTTGGATTGACCAATGCCCCAGCAACTTTCCAATATTGCATGAACCACATCTTCCGTGGTCACTTGAGAAAGTTTGTATTGGTCTTCTTTGATGATATTATTATCTACAACTACACTTGGGAGGAGCACCTACAACATATTGAGACAGTTTTACATATCCTCAAGGAGCAACAATTCTATGCCAAGCTCTCCAAATGTGAATTTGGCCTCATAGAGATGTTGTATTTGGGCCACATCATAGGAGTAGATGGAGTGAGAGTACATGAGGAAAATATCCAGGCTATCAGAGATTGACCTGAGCCCAGAAATGTCATAGAACTCCGGGGGTTTATGGGCATATGCACTTATTACCGGAAGTTTGTGAAAGGGTTTTCACAGCTAGCAGCTCCACTCACATACTTGACAAAGAAGGGAGATTTCCATTGGACACCTACAGAGTAGAGGGCTTTTGATAAGATCAAAGAGGTAATGAGTAGTTGTCCTGTTTTGGTTTTGCTTGATTTTTCTCAACCTTTTGTTCTATAATGTGATGCATCAGGTGAAGGGATTGGAGCAGTCTTGATGCAAGAAGGGCATCCTATAGCCTTTGAGAGCAGGAAGTTACTTCCTCATGAAAGGTTATACCCCATCTATGATAAATAAATGTTGGCTATCATGCATGCATTAGCCAAATTCTAGAAATACTTGGTGGGGAATAAGTTCAAGGTGAAGACTGACCATAACAGTCTTAGATTCTTCCTTGAACAGAAGCAACTCCAGGAGAGACAACATAAGTGGGTGAGAAAAGTCCAAGCATATGAATTTGACATAGAGTATGTCAAGGGGAAGAGAAATGTGGTGGCTGATGCTCTATCTAGGAGGCCTACATCGTTGTCCTTGAGGGGCATGGACGCAGATTGGAAGGCTCAACTCTTAGTTAAGTATTCCAAAGATGAATTTGTATGTGAGATACTTGATGGGGGGGTATCGGATGAGAGGTATAGGGTGATGGATGAGATCATCTATTACTGGGACCGGATCTTCTTGACTAAGCATTCCAAACTCAAGAAGAATATTTTATTAGCATCACATGATTCCCCACTTGCAGGACATCAAGGTTTCACAAAGACTTATAGGGCCATAAGAGAGAGATTCTCATGGAAGGGTCTCAAAGAGGATGTGCTCCAACATGTCAAAGGGTGCACAATTTGTCAGCAGAACAAGGGAGAACACACCCACCCTGCTGGGTTATTGTAGCCACTACCTATTTTGGATGGGAAGTGGGAAAGCATCTCTATGGACTTCATCACCGGTCTATTGACAATATAGGGTAAGGATTGTATCTTTGTAGTTGTTGATAGACTAACAAAGTACTCTCATTTCTTTGCCTTTTCTGCACATCATACTGCTTCACAGGTAGTTGAGCTCTTCTTCAGAGATGTATTTAGACTCCATGGTCTCCCAAGGACCATAGTGAGTGATCAGGACAGCCGCTTCATGGGTCACTTTTGGCAAGAAATTTTCCAGTTAGTGGGGATTGATTTGACTCCAAGCACTAGCTATCACCCAGAAACCGATGGACAGACCGAGATAGTGAACAAGTGGCTGGAAGGCTACTTGAGGAATTATGTAGCAGGGCAACAAAGGGCTTGGCTGTGTTGGCTCCACTTGGGAGAGTATTGTTACAACACTACTCACCATATGTCTATTAGCATGACTCCATTCCAAGACTTATATGGGTATGAGGCACTCTCATTTGCTGATGTTATATTTGGGGCAAGTAAGGCTCCAAGAGAAAAGGAATGGATTAAGGAGAATCAAGACATACTCAGAGCACTCAAAGACAACATTGCTACTACCCAGAACCAGCAGAAGATATATGCAGACCGTGGTCGAATAGAGAGTCAGTTTGAAGTGGGATATCTAGTCTATCTGCGTCTTCAACCTTATAAACAATCCACACTCAAGGAGAAGGGAGCTAAGAATCTCGAACCACGTTTCTATGGGCCATACAAGGTGATCAAGTGTGTTGGTAAGGTTGCATATGAGCTAGAACTTCCTAAGGGAAGCAAGATCCACAATATCTTCCATGTCTCTTGCCTCAAAAGGGAAATTGGGAGGAATGTAGTTGCCAACATGGATATTCCCCCCATTGATGATGAGGGCCACCTAGTTTTGCAGCCAGAAGAAATCTTAGACACATGGGAGAGGGAGCTAAGAAACAGAGTCATCAAGGAATGTCTAATTCGATGGAGGAATCTATCAGATGAGGATGCCACTTGGGAGGGAGATAAGATCTTGCAGCATCCTTCTTTACTATTTCTTGTGGGCAAGCAAATTTTGAGCAGGGAGGACTGTAATATTCCCAATTAGCCACTGCTACTTGGAATATTATAATTGCACCATTTTTTAAGTAGAAGAGTAAAATGACAGTAAAATAAATCCCAGTGTGAAAAGGGATTAGATTAGGAGGAAAAATAAAGCCACCTTGGTGTGAAAGAGGATAATGCAAGTGAGCTAGATCCAGTTTACCAAGTCAACAACACTGCAACAAGAGGAGGGAAACCAACAAGGACAACACAGTTTTGAAAGAGGAATATTTTCTAGGAAGTCACCTCAACAATGAGTGGATTCTGGGGCGAGGAGGCTCACCAAGGATAAGAAGAAGGAGATAGCAGCAAGGAAGACATTGAGTATTCATCTATCTTTGGTCTTTTGACTACTTGTATGCTTCATCTGTTTAGCTGTGGTTGCAGCACTGTTTAGTGCAAAGAAATCTCATGCGGGAATTCCATCCTCTCTTTGGATCAACTTGCTTAAGGGATCAAAAGGGAAGGGCCTGAGCTAATTTTCCATCATTTTACTTGAGGTCATTCAGCCATCAACATATATAGTGCAGTCACTTCCAGTAACTATTTCTTTTCTGCTGGTGCAGCAGTAGCAGGGTTAAACCCCTTGATTTTGGGCTTGTATTGGAGGAGGAGGTGTCTATTTCTCTCCGAGAAGTCTATTGAGGAGGGCCTTTGGAAATTTTCTGTATTGTTCATCTATTTTATATAATCTTCAGTCTTATTTAATACAGAGTTGTAGTGGACTGTGTTATTTTCTGTAGTACTGCATTTTATATTGGTATTTTTCCGGAAACCCCTGCCGGGGTGTTCTAATGTCCATGTAAAAGAGGTCAAACCTCCCATTTCTGATTCTATGATTAATGAAAGCTCTAGATATGTATTGAATCATATTTTTTTTTAGAAACCCTAATGAGAATTATGCTGTTGCAGTCTTCAGAAATTCTATTATGTGAGGTCATGGGATTGGAATTCTTTTGAGCACATTTGAGCTGGGGAGATCTATTTAATGTAGCTAAAATGATTTGTTTCTGATGCCATTTCATATTTAATCTACATACAGCATATATAAGAAGATCCAAGTCCTATTTTGTGTTTCTTTTGCATGGTTTTCCTAATATAGCGTCTCCAATGAACATATTGCAGAAATTCCTGAAAAGGAATATTAGAAAAGACAAGTGCACATCACGTGTAATATCTAGAGTTGAACTAAAGCTAATATATGTGCATGTAAACCAAAAAACAAATATATTTTCATCTCATTTGTTTCAATTCGACTTCACCAAAGGATCATCATCATGCTATTCTTGGTCGAGGTGTTCATCGACTTATATATGTAATACATATCAACTAGACTACAATTTTTTTGTTGACTGGGATGACTTGTAATTTTAGATGACTAAAAAATCTGGCTACTAGGTGCAATATTTGATAATAGAATGTTATCTGGGCGACCAAAGAAGGTGTCGAATCCATATCATGCACGTAATAAAAAATGAAATTAGCATATTCAATACATGGAACATGTTATGCATGAACTAATAAGGTTGATAGGAAGACATTTTAATGAAGTCATGGTAACAAAGTTTGTCTACACCTGCTACTAACCATGACTAACCAACTTGTTTGGTCGATCAATGTTATCAATCAGACAATATGGTTGTTGATGGGATAGTTGACTCAAATCACAATACTATAAAGTTGTTTAGTATTGAATATGCTGGTTAAAATTGGACATATGATGATGTTCGACTCTGATGGAATCTAGTTGGGTGGATGTGACCATCTGGTGGAACCGAATTTGACTTAACTAATGAATAATCATTGAAGAAGCTAGAGGAATTGATTGTCTTCCATCACAAACTTAACTTATTAATTAATGGAGCTGTCAAGAGTCAATTTATTATTAAATTTTCCAAAATCAATATTTTATGAACAAATCATTATATAGAGTCTTATTTATAAAAGAAGTATATGGAGGGTAGAATCCAAAGTCAATTCAAATTCTATCCACATCTACTTGACGATAATTGTAAAATTTGTTAGCTAGGAAGTTAGTGAGTCATTGGTCACATCTATTATTCATGTAATTTCTCAAGTATATCCTCTATATAACAAATAGCAACAACAAAACATTTATAAAATCCAAAAATATAATTAGATGTTCCACATATATATAATCTTGCAATAGAATTTAGTAGAGAATCTAAGTGACATAAAATTTAGTACATATGTATTTGCAGCAATAAAAAATTATTCAATAAAATGAAACAGAAAAGTATAGCATAGACAAGTATAGCATACACATAAAGAGTTGAAGCGCTAAATATGATGACAACATTATGCTATATGTTTAATCCCCCTAGTATCAATATTACAGAATTGATCTTGGATTGTGAGGGAGGTAAGAAGTAGGATGGATGGTATGAAAACATTTCACTTATTTTATGTTTAATTAGAAGAATCCTCTGAATGATTTTCACACACTAAACTCGTCCATAGAGAGAGTAAAAAGGACACCGACAGATTGGAGAGGTCATCTGATAGTTTTTGGTTGGATTAGCAATTTATATGGTTGAGAAGATAAGAATGTTAACAATGGGGATTTTCAAGAAGTTGCGATCGAACATGAAGAAGTCGCATTAAGCCTTATATACATGCATCTTCCTATCAAATTGGAACATGTTGCGGCTTAGTTACCTATATAGACTAATTTGCATGGTTGATGTATAGTAAGGATACTTCTACAAGAAGTAGTGAGCCAAGTCATGTTGCATCCTTGTTGTAGGGGACATGTTAAGGGGTCTATTACACCTATGTTTGTCATAATATATTATGTATATATAAATTTCACTTTTCCTTACTAAATTTCTAGGATAATGATGCAACAAAGCTACAATTTTTCATGATCCTCAGACCTGTGGTCTATTGATCCAACGTATGGAAGAAATCGTCCATTATGCAACAAGAAAAACTTATGAATTGGCCCTCTAATGCACCATGGTATCATTGTCAAACCCTTTTGTGTAGATCTACACTCCAAAGCACTCATTCCTTTATCATCCAAAGGATCTTTAGCTGTGTTCAAGAGATAGGCGAGTTCAAATTTTAGGGTTAACACGACTTTTTTTCCACTGTCTCTACACACTTTACAATGTCGTTAGATCACTGTCGATTCTATCGTGATTGACAGTGGATAACCTCTGGTGGAATACACACTTCTTTTGCCTCAGACCTGCAATTGTTGTCATTTTCGAACCTGTAAACAATTACATTTGCTCCACTCGACATTATCACAAACATTTATTCTCTACCATGCCTCAACACATGCATTCATACATAAAATTTCTTACACATAAAAATATAAACACTCAATTTAGATATTTGCAAAATTATCCATTAATATTGAGTGTGAGTTACAGGCTAAGGCCATTATGGGCTTGATCACGCATTCACCCTGAGTTTACATTTTTTGGGCCTTCTTTCACAGTCGCATGACTTAGAATTTATAAATAAATGACAACATCATGGATTATTTAAGATCCACCATCTTCTCCTAAAAAATATTAACGACTCTCTACGATCCTTTGAGGATCCTGAAATCTTCTAACAAATATATTTAAGTATTACATGGAATTTTAAATTCTCAACTAAATTCCTAATATCTCTCGAAACTATTAAAAAAACCCATGAAATTAAGGAAATTGGGTCTTCTTGAAATGCCTGGTCCACTCTTGTCTTTTGGAAGGTAGGAAAATCCAATTTGTTTTGGTGCAGGTTGATGCTCCTGCATCACACTCCCAGGATTACAAAATTTTTCATGATCTCCTAATCATGTACTTCATTGCTGCATCTTCTTCCACACTTCAATTTTTTTTGTGTATCACTCAGCTTCTCCATGCTCAATTGGTGAGCTGCAACCAAGCCTTCACTAGTAGAAAACTTCTGCATCGACAACTACCATACCTCACTAAGCTTCTCTTCTCTGAGCTTGGTATTTTGGTATTCAGGTTCTTTCTCCTCTGGAACCTTTGAGCTTCCTTTGCTCCTCGGGCTGTTGCATTCTGCTCACTCTGCAAGAAATCTTTCCTCGCTCTGATACCACTTTGATGCAACAAAGCCGCAATTTTTCACGATCTTGAGACCTATGGTTTATTGGTCCAATGTATGGACGAAATAGTCCATTATGCAACAAGAAAAACTTATGAATTGGCCCTCTAATGCACCGTGGTATCATTTTCACACCCTTTTGTGCAATATTCACTCCAAAGCACTCATCCTTTATCATCCAAAGGACCTTTAGTTGTGTTCAATAGATAAGCAAGCTTAAATTTTAGAGTTAATGCAACTTGTTTTTCGTTGTCTCTACATGCTTTACAATGTCCTTAAATCACCGTCGATCCTATCGTGATCGACGGTGGATCTCCTCTGGTGGAATATGTGCTTCCTCTGCCTTAGACCTGCAATTTTTTTCATTTCGAACCTGCAAATAATTACATTTTCTCCACTCGACATTATCACAAACATTTATTCTCTACCATGCATTAACACATGCATTCATACATGAAATTTATTATACACATAAAACTATAAACACTCAATTCAAATATTTACAAAGTTATCCTTTAATCTCGAGCTTGAGTTACAGGCTAAGGCTTCTATGGGCCTGATCATGTATTCACCCTGAGTTTACATTGTGCGAGCCTCATTTCACTATCGCAAGATTTAGAATTTATAAATAAATGAGAAAATCATGGATTATTTCAGATCTACCATCTTCTACTAAAAAATCTTAACGAATCCCTACGATCCTTTGAGGATCTTGAAATATTATAACAAATAGATTTAAGTATCACATGTTCCTAATATCTCTCGAAACTATCAAAACAAACCCACGAAATTAAGGAAACCGAGTCTTCTTGGAATGTCTAGTCCACTCTCATCTTTTGGAAGGTAGGAAAATCAAATTTGTTTTGGTGCGGGTTGATTCTCCTACATCAAATAAAGTAAATGAAGTTTGGTTGAGAGCAAGTACAACTCCTCCAACTATATCATCTATGTATAAATATACACTAAGTTTAATGGAAACATGGTATGAATTCCTTCCCAACATAATGTTTTTCTTTGTATTTTCTCGTAATATGTTTGTTCTTGTTTATTATAAGATGTAGCTTATTATTTTTCTGCATAATGTATGTTTATAACATTTACACACACCAATAGGACCATTCAGAGTCATTTATACCAAAGAAAAAGTGCTACAAAACATTTCCTTCTTGTCACATAAGTAGTCACTCATTGCTTTTAACTAGTCATAACGATATGAACCTCTCTCGGTTATGTCATCAATACCTTTTCATATTCAAATTGTTTAAGTGGGAGAGAGAGATGTATGAGAGAGTAATAGAAGAGAGAAAAACTATAATCCTATGAACCAAGAGGAAGAACCCCTTGATTGCTCCTCCATCTTATTTTTAACTTGCACCTTGACCCTTCATCTTCCCAACCTTTAAACTTCCTGGGGAGACTAACCATCGCATCAAAGGGAATATTTGTGTAATATATATATTTCCTCTTAAATCAACTTTCCCCCACCCACCAAAGGAATCATAATCTGTTGTCTACCCCCTTTCTTCATCTCTAAAATATTTATTAGTAAAAATATACATTAATCATTGTTGGCACTCGAATACTATATATTTTTAATTAAATTACAAAATGTGGGGTAATGAAATGGGTGTCACAATCCCCTCCCCCTTTAAGGAACATTGTCCTCATTGTTATACTATCTATAGAACCATTCTGTGTGGAAGAAGGGATATGGAACTTTCATATTAGCAACTTTTTCCATGTCCTTAGTTTTTACTTCGAGCAATGCCATTCATTGTGATGGCTTAGTTAACTCTAGACCTTATAGCATTCCAATTCATTCTTGCATCATTGCCTATTACTTCATGAGGCTTCCACAAGGAACAAGCTCAACTCATTTTTTTTCTTGGACACACCCAATGCATTCTCATACCAATGGGAATGTACATGAAGCTTTGAAACCTAAATAAGTTAAGTCTCCCCTTCCTTGCAGTAACACACCTTCAAAATTCAAGCATCCCCTTATTTTCCTTCCCAGTCACTCAGGCAATGCATTCTTTGGAAAGGCTTCCTCACACAGGAAGAGTCTCACAACTTATGGAGTCTCATAACAGAGACATCCCTCTATATTGATATAAATAACATAATACACGTGTTATAAGATAAGTCATGGTAATAAATGGATGTCATAGGGTTAAAGTTTCACCACAATGGCCTTTTCCCTAGGCTTTTAGCTTTAGAACCATCATATGCACTTTGTAGATAAATCATTATTTCATCTATATCAAAACCATATAGTTTCAATGAGATTAATAATAATAATGTGAACAAAATGTGATTCCTTTTTCTTTTATTTTCGAAACTTACATATTTCATAAATATGGGATTCTCCTCACAATGTTCAACTCTTGCATATGTAGTACTCAACCTTCATTATCATAACCATTTAAAGGACATTCCAACTACAATATAGAATTTCAATCATCTAAAAAATGGTAAGTTTTCATACATAAAATCTTTTTAATGCAATATTTATAACATCCTATGAAGTGATCTCAGAATTATTATACACGTAATAATTCAATCATTGCAAATTGATTTAAAAATAAATTGAAATGACACTATCATTACATTATTTATTTGCATCACAATCATTCCAATCTTTCATAATACATTCAAAATTTTATTCCAACAATTAAAGGGTCAAAATTAAAAGATACATATCTCTAAATTCATAAGTAATTAGCTTCTACTTTGCTTTGGAGGATAAGGGATTCATGCCACTCATTCCAATGACTCAACAATTCCTTAAAATTATTGGAAAATATTTGTTTTCATGACATTCAATGATGAAATTTGTCTCATACAAGCATGCATGCACTCAATGCACTAAACATATGTACCATCATGATTCATAATATTAATGTCATGAACAAATCATGTCATAGTAACTCATGGATGCATCACAAATATTCTAGCAATATTTACACAATGAAGGCTTCTTGCCTTTGTCATAACCCACTAGCTATTAATGATAAATTTTCTTTCATATATCAACAATTCCATACAATTTTCATATTAACTAGGAAAAATCAATCCTTCAATTACATGTTCCTTACCATGAATCTAAACATTATCTAATAGAATCACTTGCCTCAATAATACTCAAGGACTCATGAACACAATTGTAGTTCCTACATTCTCTTCATACATCCTGCATTTTCATGCATTCTCTCAATGAAAATACCAAACATATTTTATCTCGTGAGTGTATTATTCATTCGTTAAATCTTTGTTGAATGTGGCATCTCAATGCATGCACACATTATTAAGATTTTACTATTTTTTGTGTTAGACAATTTGTTTCTTTAACCATAACCCTTCTTGGGCATCCATGCAATACATGCATTAATTTTGAAAAAAAGATATATCAAATTTTAAAATGAATCCTCACCCAATTCCATTGCCTTTTCACCTTTATTTTCTACTTACCCTACTTACTTGGCTACCATCACATGCATTCTTAGCTTTTTTTTTTTTAAGAGTTTAACTGTATTCTTAACATACTCGATGAACCATTAAAAATCCCTTGAAATGATCTAAACCTCACATATTATTCACAATTGTATCATTTCATCTGCTTACACACAAATTTCAATGAATATTCATAAAGGGAATCTACACTATGTATATAATTTACACATTCAAACAATTCCTTCAATAATGCACCCAAACAAGTTCATATAAATATTGACATGAATGTTCCATACTTGCACATATTCCATGCTATTAACACATTTATTTTTAAATTTATCTTTCATCCCCTCTTGTTTTTAATCATTCACATAGCAAGTCTCATAAGCACACTTCTTTATTCATGTGGTTGTTAATAAGAGATCACTCTTTCACACTTGTCATGTGAACATTCCATGTGACATGTAATTCATTAGGTAACTTTACTATATTACCCAAAACATAGAAAGTATCGGTTTCTATCTTCTTACCTTCCACACATTCATATTTTTTCATAAATAAATATTTCAGCCAAACACAATTTTCAATTAATGGAAACTCCATTCTTACTAATTTTTCAGAGTTGTGACTTCAATGTCCATCTAGTTCATATTGACCCATTAAATATCTCCTTGACAAATCCTTTATCCACATCTCTCTAATGAAAATATGCAAGGTAGATTTCCAATCTCCTTAGGAATTCACACCAAAGGCTTTGTTAAACAGTCAATCCTATTGTCCACTTATTTTATCAATATCAATTGTATCTACGATAAACACTAGGGTTGTTTATCAATTGTTTCTTAGTAGTAAGCACCACAATGACTCACTCTCCCCCCTAAGTGGTATTAGATCTTTGGTTCAACGCCGAACTTGGATGGTTTCAAGTATAGGTCTCCAGTATAGGTGTTGAATCCATGTCTGGTGTTGAACCTGTTGAACCAAAGCTTTGATGCCACTTTGTCACATAATATCAAAGCTCTCATTTCATTTTTTCTTGAGAAAATATAGTTCCAATGATGAACCATGCTCTGATACCACTATATACCCCTACTAAATTTTCCATACCCCAAAAAAAAAGTAATTTCATTTCTTGTACATTTTGTTGAATACTTTGTATAAAATGGTCAATTAGGTAGTATTTTTCTTGTAAACATTTTTTCAAACATTTTTCATGAAATCAAATAAAAAACATTTCTTTCATTCCACCTGTAACATAATAATTGAAATACACCACTCTATCATGCAATTTTTTATTTGTCTTCAGTGTATTTTATTAAATAGTTGGCATCCAAACTGGGTATAACTCATAAATCATAAAAATCCATGTTTTTATTAATGGGATGTCCCCTAATTTCGGTGCAAGTTTCAACTTTTGCAGCCTTCTAGAAAATTTATAGTAAAAATGCCAACATGACCTATTTAAAGATCCATTTTTAAAACCCAACTTCCTCTGATTATATTTCTTAAAAAATCACAACACTAGATTTAAAAATTCGACCATAGGATCAACAATATTTCCCCTCACCATGGTCCAAGTTTCAACTTTTGGAACCTACCAAAAGAAAATTTATAGTGAAAATTATAACATGACATGTTTACCCTATAAATCAAATGTTGGCTTCCACCTTCAAAATCCAAGACTGACACCAGAAATCTTCCTCGACTTATTTCAATCAGAGGACAAATTTGAGACTTACAGGCTATAGTGGAAATTAAAAATAATGTAGCATGAAATTATCAAAATTCTCATGCATTTCTCATGCATCGCTATTCATTGAAATTCCACATCCAATTGAATTCAAACCCACTACACTTATTTAATTCCAAACTAAATTTATTGTCATGACCAACACTAAGATCAATGAATTAAATGATATAATAGAAACATAATTATGCATTTCAGTAAACAGTGTATATCAAAAATATCATTAAGACATAAATAAATATTTATCTATAATTAAAAATGAAATACAGTGAGCGACATTTCACCCCACCATAGGCTCAATTTTGCTACCATTTTTCTCACACTTTACCACCCTCGCGCCATATATTGATGATATTTCACACACTCAAGTTCATACCATATTTTAACACTAAAAGTGAAGGTCATTATCCTTCACATAGGGAAACTTAGTGATCAATCTTTCCATCGTTGATTAGACCCATAATTCACAAAAATATGATGTAGATATACACAATACAAGGGATTACTTATCTAAACTTTTCAATCCCTCGATCTTCCCCTCTTCAATGGTCTATTTCCACACACAAACAGGACCATTCCTAGTCCTCATAGCCATCTAGTCCAAAGATAAAATATCACAACACATTCACAAACAATCACATAAGATGTCACTCACAACTCTTAACCAATCATAAGATATGAACCTCTCTATATTTTTTTATCAATCCTTTTTCCAATTAGAATTCTTTAAGTGAAAGAGAGAGATATGTTTGAGAAAGAAACAAAAGAGAGAAAAACTAGAAGCTTAATAACCAAGAAGAAAAACCCCTTGATTGTTCCTACTCCTTATTTTTATAATCAAACCTTGACCCTTCATCTTCCCAACCTTTCAGCTTCTTTGAAATAGTAACCATCACATAGAAGAGAAATATTCACTCAAGGTATATTTTTCCTCTTAGGTTCCCCTTTCTTCAACTCTACATTTTTATTAATAAAAATGAACATCATCTAATACAGTTGGACATTATAGCATCAATGTTGAAACCACAACATTACATGTTATTAATTAGGTTAATGAAGGGAGTGTCACAATAAGGCTACATATAGCATAGGAAATCTAAATTTCAATTACTAGGATCAAAATGATTACATTAATGTAAGATAAGGAAGAAAATAGGCTATTGATTGTCATAACCTAGTAGAAATGGTAAAGATTACAACTAAAGGTAACAATTTATTATTATGGAACCTAATCATATATAGTAGTTTATATTCATTAAATGTCCATCAAATCTAGGAAAGAATAAAATCATTGATCTGCATATAGAGGAAAATCCCCTACTCCTACTGTAATATATATTGAGAGTTATGTTTAACGAAAGAGACAAATGCAATAATTTTTCACATGGGTATTGATTGGAAAAAGTAATTCCAAAAGAACCCCCATTGGCTTTGAGCTTTTGTAGGACTAAATAGGTCACTTGAGATAAAACCATTAGTTTGATATTGATTCAAAATTGAAGAGATTTCATGCTCATGGATTGCAGATGGGTGTGTGCTTAAGGTAGTTAGAAGAAGGATAAAACTATTGATTACTTTCTATAGTGTATAAGTAAAGCTACTCCAATATGAAAGGAAACTTGTAATCAATGTTTTCTATAATAAATAGAATATATTTTTTGAAGGATTCTTGTGAATATAGGAACCATTATGGCTAAAGAAAGAATCCAATTTTTTTTAAGGAAATGGAAGAAAAATTAGCCTTATGACATAGGATGTATGTTTTTATTGATAAAATTTTAGGTGTAAATCAAATATTTTATTAAGGGAAAACAAGAAAGTCCTAATATATTAATAAAATTATTGAAAACTCACAAGCAACACTTATAAAACAAAAAAAATTCATAAACCTACCTCATTATTTATTCTAGGCTACAGTTAATCTTTGTCTAGAAGAGAATGATATGATTGTAACTCCACACTTAGATCAATAAGAGGCAACTTTTGGTAATAAATGTTTTTAAAACTTGTATATGTGCCTTTGACAATAAAGTCACCATAGAAGGAGATGGATTAATCTATTTTTCTAATGGAATTAGAAGCCACATAAGGTAAATGCGAAGACTCTTTGATGAGAGTGATATTTCCAAGCCTTATAAGAACTCAACCTATTGTGAGTGCAAGCATTGAAAGTGAAACTACACCATTGAGGAGTAATAAGTGGTTTGTGAGTTTCTAACAAAATTTCTTGAATCGAGGGAGAGCAAGGATAAAATACTCAATTTCCCAAAGTGCGTCAAATTGTTATCATTTTGAAATAGTTTGCAGTACAAAAAGTGCAATGAGTAGTAGGTGCAAGTGCAAATAAAGAAGTATAAAGTTATACACTATGCCATGGTAAGAGAAATGGAAGAAATATTGAGTCAAAGTGGTTATTGCAAATGGATATTCTTGGCAAGAGTTACAAAGGGAATAAAAAAGAATGTAAAAACCTTAGGAAACCATTTCCATGTTGAACGATAAAATTTATATATTTTGAAATATGAATCATTTAGTGTTATATATTAATGTTTAACTTGAATCATAGCACTAACTATGTTAATGTTAAATGTTGCAACATAAACTACATATATACACTTCATTTTCTAAGTTTAAATTTCCCATCTTGAAATGAGGTCAAATTGATGGAAAAAGAAGGGAAACTATAGAACCTACAACATGTAAACACAAAAAACTCACACAAATTTCACACTAAGTTATAGCTCACAAGCTTTGATAATTCAATTACATGAAGGTGATTTCAATTTATACAAAAAAATTTAAAAAAACTAAAGAGATATTTTAAAAGAATCTTACTTAAAACTAATAGTAGCCACTCTAGATAATATTAACTATTTTAGATCTTTCTAAATTCATATGGAGACTCTTTTAAAAATAATTGAAATGACGCCTTGGTGATTACTTATGATAACTAATTGAAGATGAACATTCTAGGGAACAAAAAAAATGAACAATTAATGTGCAAACTATGGGGAACAAAAAGAATGAACAATTAATGTGCAAACTACACAACGAGGACTCTCTTTTGGTAGTGGGTTTGAAAACACTTGCATATACCTCTTGATTTTAGCTTCAATCTAAACCTTACCCTCTAACCTCCGAGATAATTATCTTGACTCTCCTTATAGCAATAGGTCAACTCTCAATCCACATCTACCACTTGATTTCTTATTTTATAATAAGTCAAATCCAACCTAGAACTTATCTTCTAAATTTTCTTCTAACCTCTTAAATCCCTTGATATTGTTGCCTGATTAATCTACAATCCCCTCAAAATTTCCTCCTCTCAAAACCTTGTGCTCTGATTTACTCAATTCCTCTTACTATGATACCAATCTAATAAACAAAGAAGAGAATTTACACGAACTAGTATAATAAATAAACACACACAACTTACACAAAAATCATAGCACACTACAAGCCTTGTGCTCTGATTTGCTCAATTCCTTAAAATGTGATAACAATCTAATAGACAAAGAAGAAAAATTACACTGTCTATTATAATAGATAAACACACACAACTTACACAAATTTCACATTACACTACAACTAATCTCCAACCCCTGTAAACTTCTTGCCCTCAAAAGCTTGTGCTCTGATTTGTTCAATTCATTTGACTATGATACCAATCTAATAAACAAAGAAGAAAAATTATACAAACTATTATAATAGATAAACACACACAATATACACAAAGTTCACATTACACTATAATTGATTTGCAATCCCTCTAAATTTCCTCCTCTTAAAACCTTATACTTTGAAACCTTGGTTTGCTTAATTCCTCTTAGTGTGATACCACACTAATCGAATAAACCAAAAAGAAAATTTATGCAAACTATTATATAAAATAAACACACAACATACAAATTTAACATTTCATTACAACTTACAAACTTATAATTCAAACCATTCATGAAAATAATTTAAATAATGCAAACTATTATAATAAATAAACACACAACCTACAAATTTATGTGCACCTTACAAACCTATAATTCAAACATTTCATGAAAATAATTTAGATAGACCAAAAAAACAAACACATAACCTACAAATTTCACATTTCATTGCCACTTACAAACTTATAATTCAAACCTTTCATGAAAATGAAATTATTTAAATAGACGAAGAAAATTCTATACAGATTCTCTAAAAAAAGTATGTGAATTTGTTGATTATATATATATATATATATATATATCATACTAAACCTAAATCTTTAATCCAAAATTTTTTTGGTTTGTCCATATGAGTGGTTGTGTGAAGGTCGGATAAGCTTGGATATTCTTTGAGATAGTTTGGATATTCTTTGAGATAGTTTAACCGTAATCAATCTCTCTCTGAAGTTTGAACGTCTGGCTTAGTGAGAACTAAATCTCACACAAAAGTACTGGTAAAATTTAGCTGATTAATATTTAAACTAACAATTATACCTTTTATTACTAGACTTATTCCATAAGTTAGTTGTAGTTGAATTGTTCTATATTTTAGAGGATTTTTTTATTATACTTTATGGTAAAATTTATTTAAAATTATATTTGATTTGTCAAATCACTCCATACCAATCCAATGCCTTCAAAATTTTCAAAAAACTGAATTCATTTATATATTAAAAAACAAATATTTTTGCTAACAAACGATCTAATCAAAAACATTATGACTATATTCCGGCCCAAATCTGAAATAACGCATCCAGAAAGTCCGTATATTACATTAATTCAAAGCTTGGACAATCCAGGAATTCCATCAGATTTCAGTTGTGCAGGACAACGTGCCGAGTTGTGCCAACGTCTGTGTATTCAGATTTAGTTTTCGAATAATGTAAGAACAGAGTCCGCAACGCCAGCTTCCTCAATCGTTTTTCTGTCGTCATAATTCAATTTCACTCCAGGGATAGCAGAGACCAGCACAAATTCTTTTCCCTCGGGAACGTGAGACGCAGCAAAGGACCAAAGCACCTGCAAAATTCAACCATATATAATATATGAAATCAGGATGAAAATAATACAGGATAACGAGAGCACCAGAATATGTAAGCATATGTTTGTTTTGTTTGTCTATATGAAAGCAAAAATTTATTTGAAGGTTTTTCGTTTTTAAATAAGCTATACTTTATATGAATAATTTTTTTTTCAATATTACAGTTTTATTTTTGTTTTGAAGATGAATTGTATTAGTTGATTTGAAAAGTGTCGTGATTTGAATACATATATAGATAAACCAGAATTCTAAGACTACTAATAATTTTATAGTCAAAATTTACCTTAGCAATCACCAAAATATATGAAAACATACTGTCATGTTTCTTCTACACACCTGAATGGGATCTGTAGCAAGGAATTTTCTCTGAATCCTCGCCCCATGAGGCAAACGAATTGCTATCTTTACAATTCCAGGCGTGCCTGCAGCGGGTTCTGGTGGAAGAGTTGAGTATTCAACCTCAGTAGATGATATTTGTTGTTCAGGTACAACATAATCCTGAGACGAAGGGGCAGCCTGACTATTTCTATATTCAGAACGTTTGTCATTACCATCCACAGGTCCTTTCTTCGTATACAGACTCAAAATCTGAGAATATCACACATGAAAATAACATTATTAATCTTTTTTTCTTAATTAAAAAAAAGTTGTATCTGAATTTACAACATGAAAACTCCAGTAAATCAGGGTTATTATGAAGTTTCTGCCTGTAAAACGTAGTTTATGATTTAAGTTTTTTTCTTGGGATTGATTAATTTCTAAATGATCCAAGTTTATATAATATAGCTATGAGGTAAAAGAGAGAACAACTCACCTCAATCATTCTTTGGGCATCAACACCGCCTTCTATATGGTGAATTTTGTATCCTGTGTGAGGATCTATGATAAGAATAGCTGGCTTGTGGTTTATCTTGTACGGGTTGGTCAGTTCTTCTGCTTCATCAAAAAGATCATATATCTGCACTTCAATATTAGAAATCAAATGAACATAAAGGTTCTTTATTTTTCAAAATATTGGGACAACGTATACTGTTCTTGCATGGTTGTCCAATTTGAGATTTAGCAATCTCCGAAAATTCTGGGAAAATTGAGAAACATAGATAGTGGGAGATAAGAAACATAAATATAAAGATATGGAAGATGGATATATTCCAAATAAATATAAAGATCCATATTGGGGTGTGGAATGGACGTATGTTATGTTATTATTTTAAAAATAATTTATAGTTTAGTATGGAGCAGAGGTTGTAAAAAAGTTAATATAATTATATAATATTATATTAAAAATATAAATTTACATATATATAAATTATTAATGTAAAAAAAAAATTATAATTTTCTAAGTCTTAGTAGCACAACCAGTTGAGGATGAGCCTCATCAAGAAGGCTGAGGATCAAACCTCATGGGGTGGCCGTAGTGCCACTACTAGGGGAAGAGACAAGTTTAAATAACCAATCAACTTAGGGTTGGTGTGGTCCAGGACAAGTGCAATCCCTCGGTGACTTTGACAGATTAGATGCCCTTAGGTGGTGGTTTCTTTAGCGGATCAAAAACTTACGTAGGATTTGCAATGGAGACCTCGAGACCTTTCTCTCCACGCCTCAACAAAGAGAAATGTTCTAGAAACTATGGCATTTTCATAACCAAAAAGAACATAAGCACCAAAAAACAACCAGTATACATACATAACCAACCAACATAAAAAATTCTAATGAGGAACCAGGGTCAGTCCGAAATTGAAAGGGTTTGGGAGTCTCATTCCCTCTTGAGCGTGGTGTTCCAAATGGTCAATTTTTCCTTCAATTCGATCCAAATTTTCAACTATGTGTCTTTGGCTTCTATGTATCAAGTCCATTCTATCCAGCGTCACCCATTGGTTCTATTGTAAATAATTTCAGAAGGAAATAAATTCATTGAGTAGCCCCTTGATGGTATGTAAATATCTATCCAGGGATTCCATCGATGGCAGGGTAGCTACTAGGCGAGGCGCAAAACCATATTCATGAGCAAACTCTCCATCATATGCCCCTTCTGACTCCCCCCGCCTAATTCAACATGTACCCTACCACCCCACACATGAGCATCACCATGAGGAGCCCTACCACACCTAGCACGACCCCTATGTCAAAGCATAATGCATCCTTTAGCTAACCACCAAAGCACATCCAATTACAAACCCTAATTCCTTGAACAATCAATGCAAACTTTCCACAATAGTGGGCAAAAGACATCATCCACAATTCCATAGTGTAATGCCTTAGAGCCCAAGAGAAAGCCCATGCCACATTAACTGGCACCTCCCCCAGAGACCCATACTAACTCCCCATACCCCCACAGGCCAAAGAAAACCAAGTGCGACACCGCAAATCTTGAGCCACCAACAACCACACTTATCTGTAAAACTATTAGTCTCCACCAGAATATACCTTGGGCTATAGGATGTTATCACCACCCTAACTGACTCTCCAAAGAACTCAAAGAGAAAATCCCACCTAGAACAATCTATCACCACACTAGTTCTGTTAATTGCGACACAAAGCCCAGGGGAAAGGAAGGAGACTTCAACATTTACCAAGCCCACGACAAAGAGATTCTTGATCCAATGCACCTTCGCCATGACACAACACCACAAAATCGCACTCCACCCGACTTCCAACCGTCCACTAGAGACTTTTACATGCGAATCCTTTCCAAGGTGCCAAACCCAACTATTGACCACCTTGAATGCAACTAGAATACCACCTTTCTGGCAAACGTCACCAATAGTGCATGAAGAGAATAAACTAAGGGGCATGCACAATCTGTGAACCTGTACATACTCCATAATGGTTTTGCAACCCTAAAAAGCTCCCATAAACAATAAGATACGTCACTACCAAAAAAATGTCACCATCTGAATTTTATCTCTTGCTTGTCTCTTGAACCCTCCAAAGAGACATTGCACTTGCCACCACTTCTCTTTATTGATCATCATGGCTTGTCATATCCTCCCTTGAGATGCTCACCTCCCCACGCCCAACACTAAACCTGTCTTGTTATGTCACCCCATTGGGCATATGAACAATGTTTTTTATTGCTATAATATAAAATAATATTTTTTATTAATTTATAATATATGATATATAATGTATAAATAATAATTTTTCATTACTCTATAATATATGGTGATATTACCATCTCTTCCTTTGCTATATTAGAACTAAAAAAGGTAAGAAATTACTCAAATCTCTTTAGCATTTTATTTCTATATCCTTGAAAAAGCATTAAGAAAAGTTTTCCAAAATTACCATATTTTTAAAAGGTAAAATGACAAATATTTTAAAAATTAGATTAAATGTGAATATAAGATGGACAATTAAAGAAAAAAATACTATCTTGAATTTTTTTTTCTTATTAACATTAGTTTAAATAAAAAGATTTTCTATTTGAGATTAGAATTTATTAACTCCTAATAATATCTTAGTTTCCCTTTTCCCTCTAACTCTTTTGTCACTCCACAATTTCTACTTAAATTTTAAAATACTAATAATTTTAAGATTATCCTTATTTCACAAAATGATATTCATGTTTATCCTAATTAGTCTAGATTGAAATAATAATAATTTAAGATTATCTTTATTTTACAAAATGAACTTCATATTTTTCCTAAATATTCTTAATCAAGATAGGGCATCCTTATCCCATCCCCACTTAAAACCAAAGGTAGATATTTTGGCTAGAGTTAGAAACATTTTTTCTTCTGTGTTGTTTAACTTCTTATTCATGAGGTATCTATTCATAGTCATTCTTTCAATGAGGGAAATATTTACTTCAATCAAGACATGGACAATACCTTTAATCTTCCTTTAATCTTGAGATTGCAGGTTATAAATTCCTTTTGGATCTATTATATATTTATCCATGACTCTTCAAAGATATGGCAAACACCCATATAAAATAACATGAACAACTAGAGTCTCAAGAGTTTATTTTTATCCGATATCTAAAAATCTACTAAGTCTCACAATAAGCTAGATTTTCATCCTCAAGTGGTCTTTTTCTGAATGTTGTAATTCAGATTGAGCTTGTGATGGATATTAATTCCAAAATATTTTTATGAAAAAACTTCCTAGTTGTTTACATATAGTAAGTGATATTTTTGGATTTAAGCATCGTGACTTAGTTATGATTGTTAATAGTCCTACCCATCTTAAACAAAAATTTCGAATGATTTTTATTTTCTTGCAAATATTTTATTGGATGTTTTTGAACTCAAAGTGTTACGACTATACCAATAAGCATGGGGCCAACACAACCTGCATCTTCTAACATCTTTTAACAAATTTATATGCCAAAAATGGTAACAATTGTTTTCAACCTCATAATATGCCATCTATTAATCTTCCACTGTTCCTTTTTCTTAATGATATAATTCAAATTGAGCTTCTGATGGATATTGATTCCAAGATACATTTATGAAGGAACTTCCTATTTGTTTCTATATATGAAAATATGACATGTGATCCTTTTCTTGGAAATATTGTAATGGATGTTTTCCAAAAAAACCAATCTCGTCAACATAAAAGAGAAGAGTTATGAGCATGGGGCAACACAACCTGCATCTTCTAAACATCTTTTAACGAATGTATATGCCAAAAATGGTAACAATTGTTTTCAACCTCATAATATGCCGTCTATTAATCTTCCACTATTCCTTTTTCTTAATGCTATAATTGAAATTGAGCTTCTGATGGATATTGATTCCAAGATACATTTATGAAGGAAGTTCCTATTTGTTTCTATATATGAAAATATGATATGTGATCCTTTTCTTGCAAATATTGTAATGGATGTTTTCCAAAAAACCAATCTCGTCAACATAAAAGAGAAGAGCTATGAATATACGAGTAAGCATAGAGCCAACACAACCTACATCTTCCAAACATCTTTTAACTTATCAATATATATGCCAAAAAGGGTAACAATTGTTTCAATCTCATAATAAGTTAGCTTATCATCCTTCACTAATCATTTTCTAAATTCTATAATTCCAATTGAGTTTGTGATAGATATTGATTCCAAGATATTTGAATGAAAGAACTTCCTAGTTGTTGTCATATATGAAAGTATCACATGCGACCTTTACAAATTAATCATCATAACTTAGTTGTGAGTGCTAATAGCCATACCAAATATTGTAATAAATATTTTTCAAAAAACGAGTTGGGTCAACATCAAAGAGAAGAGTTATGACTATACAAATAAGTATGGGGTCAACAAAACGTGCATCTTCCAAAAATATTTTAACTTATCAATGTATATGGCAAAAAGTGTAGGGGATAAGGGACCCCCTTGCTTGACTCTGATATTGCATTTATATTGCATTTAATTTCTTTCGGCCAACCCTTTCTAAGGTAAAAACATTCTCGCACAACCTTGTTATAGTAACCTTCAATTGAAAAGGAACCATTATCTCTTCTAACCTCTTCCACCTTTTTTTCCTAGGAAAAAGATTCAAAATCTTTTCTAAAATCAACAAAAATACAAAAGATATCAATTTTATTATTTCAACATTCCTCTACAATGATCTCAAGAATAACAAAGTATTCCACAATATGATATCTCTTGAACCGAGCTTAACCATTAACTCTTTTACCAAATTGTTAGCCATGAGAAAATATTCTTTCCAAAGTAATTTCATACAACTTTAAAAGTGGCTAATCATAATGGTCTTATAATTAGATAGAATTCTTTTATTCCCACTTTTAAAAATATGCACAACGAGGCTCTAAATTCAAAGCATAAGGAAGCCTTCTAAATTGAAGAGCTTTGTGTATGCGAGGGATGGGATTAGGCCCTCCCATTTTAAAAATGTCAACTTGGTAGCGTTCAATATCCTTAGCTTTCTCATTACCCAAACCCAATGCCTTCTAATGAAAAGATAACATCCCCATTCAAAATGGTGTCCATAGTGTTAGGGGATTCATAAAAGTTTTTAAAATGGGAATACATGTTTTGAGGTTATTTACTCTAATTTTATGAATTGGAATAATGGTGTCCATGACATCAAAAGATTCATAAAAAAATAAAAGTGGGAATTCTGGTTTTTCACCAGAGTTATTTACCTTAATTTTATGATTTGGAATTTTCTTCTAAAACTTTTAAAATGAGATTTAGATAAATATAGCAACTGCTCTGGCTTTCAATTTACTAGTAAATTTTCTTTTTTCTAATAAAAACTTTATAACTATTTATTATCAAATTTTAAAAATACATTAAAACATGCCATTGATTTTTAGAAAATAATTACAATAATTTTCATATTTTAAGAAAAAAATTACAACGTTCCCATACAAAGATAGATATTTTCTTTATGGTGCCAAAATAAAACCTAAAAATCAAAACAAATTAAACATAAGCTAAACATTTTAACCTTTTTTGCAAGATATCAGAAACACAAAGAACAAAAAGGAACAAAACACTAAATTCTTAAAAATATTCAAGACCCTTTATATGTTTTCACAGATCTTATAAAACGAGGAAAAGGAAAACTATATTAATATGGGAAAAGAAAATAGAAAACCATCTAACCTGCCAGAAAATAAAATGTTCACGGACAATATGTTGAATTTCAGCGTTGTCCCAAATCTGCCAGTTAAGCTGCAAAGAGAAATTCATTTCAAACATTTTATAGTGACCTTCACATTTAAAAATGATGAGTTTTAGTCCAGTACAAGAACTCAATTACTCATTTAAAAAGAAAAAAAACACCAGCATGACAACAGAGAATTGGTGATTTAATAAGCTTACCTGGGAAGACTCAGAATTATTTGATTGGATATTTGCCAATAGCCACTTACCATTTCTTTGTGCCCAAGCTCTGGCCTGCATGGCAACGTGATTAATGATACAGAAATTGCACTTCGCAGACACGTCAATTAATAGTTACCAAAGGAGCATGAAACTACCTCTTCAAAGTTGCCATGAAACTTCAATTGATAAGGTACTCTATGGATTAGCGGGGCAGGTTTAATGCTACTGGCCGTCGTTACTTGCCTGCTATGAAATTGAAATGGAAATAAGAAAATTACAAAATTTGATGCAAGATTTGATGACAAAAAGTATAATAGAATTTTTATCACAATAGTAAATTTGGAAATATTTTGGAAATGTTTAAGAATATAGGTTGTTGTGATCTATCTAGATATTTAAAATTTTCTTGGGTAATAATAATATGTGAAAGAATATAGTAGATCTTGTTTCGAATTAATAGGTGTGGTTTTTTGTCAAGATTAAGTGAGAGATCAGATCAAGACAATAAGTATTTTTTATTTATTTAATTTGAATTGAAGATTGAATCTCTTACTTTACAACTACTTTTGAACAAAACCAAAACCATAATCAATTGAGCTACACCCAAAAAACTGAATCTAAATTAAATTATTATTATTTTTAAATATTCTCAAAATCTACAATAAAATAAACTAAATAATATCTTATCAAAAATATCTTTTTATCTACCATCAAAATAAGCTAAATAATGTCTCATGAAAAATCTTTTTATTTGTATAGCATACCGTATTCGTCGTTCTGTTATCCTTCGGTGCGGTGGAGGCCGAGAGCCAACTCCACGTTGCCCAATTTTGCCAGCAGGAGTAACTGGTTCTCTGCCATTGTAGTAATTACTAGTAGGTCCCGACTTCAAAGGGCTAACATGCGTACATATATGAAATACAACCAATGTCAGTAAACATTCATTCAGCAAAGAAAAACTAAGTGCATTGCATAGCATGTTATGGGTTTTGAAAGGTGATAGTAGGAGAACGGAGTATATGCAGAAATATTTAATAAATTTATAATTTAATTTATTCATTTTCAAAGATATAATTTGATGACATAAGTTAAATTATGATGATGAAAGTACAACAATCAGTTAGATATATCTCAGAGATTACGAATATATATGGAAGTTTCTTAATCAACTAAAAGGATTGCAGTGTTGGATTTGTTCTATAAAAAAATCTTTTTAATAAGTTTAATAATTTGTCTTAATTTGTCTTTGCATTACATATATAAAGATTGCATTACATATATAGAGAAAACAATACTAATACAGATCTCCTATCTAAGAAAGGTCTCACTACCTCATATGACAGTATCTATATCCTTCATTACAATAGTTCCCAGTATCTATATCCTTCATTGCAATAGTTCCCATCTGATTCAGAATTTTGCTGTCCCATTGCCATGAGTGGGACAGTGTTTTTTTCTTGCAGGTATTGTTTGAATGCTTTTTCATGGTGTCACATGGTATAGTCATAACTATCAAGGGAGCTATATGTTGTATCCCCTTTCATTTTATTGATGGTATTGGTGTATCTTTTTTCTGCAAGCAAGCCTGTAAGACACTCCTTTTGCAAAAGAGCCAGTCTTTCATCAAGCCAGCCTGCATACTTTTTCTTTCCTTATGGCGTGTCTCCGGTTGTGACTCAAGAGGGTTATATTGTTGATCATTTGACTAGGTGCCACAATTTTTGTTGAACTAATTGTGCTTATATGTGTTTATATAGACTAATTATGTGGACATGGATATGTGCTATTTTTTTCTCTTTCTTGCTTTCTTAGGATGAAGTGTATGAGTTTATCTATGCAAATTATTATATTTTTTTCTCTCTTGTTTTTATAGAGGAATTTTATGAATTGATCTATGTAAATGATTATTTTTGTGATAATGAGATCAATTCTTGTAAATAAATTAGTCTGAAGCTAGTTGCCATAGCTAGTTGCCACATTCTCGAGACTATGTACTCTGAGCCGTAGTCTTCCTAGGCAATGTTTTGGCCCAGAATCTGGCAAAGATTTAAAAAAGATCAGGCAAAGATTTTATCAGAATCATGTTTACAATTGTTAAACTTTAGCATTTTGAGTGTTCTAAGGGTTTTTGATAGTGCTGAATCCATTTCCACTATCAAAAATAGATTCCAAACACTCTAACTACCTAATTTCTTGAATTTTAGTTGCCCAGATTCGTCTCGGCTATTTCATTCCCTGAGTAGACAATTCATGTTCTCTAAAGCTAGTTGCTACATTCTAGAGACAATGCTCCATTTATCTCTTTAATATAAAGAAACTCTCTCTCTCTCTCTCTCTCTCTCTCTCTCTCTCTCTCTCTCTCTGGAGTGAAATGAGAAAAAATGTTATTAATTGGTTTGTATTATTGTTAGAAATGGTGTTTTGTTGCTACATTCTCGAGACAATGCCCCATTTATCTCTTTAATATAAAGAAACTCTCTCTCTCTCTCTCTCTAGAGTGAAATGAGAAAAAATGTTATTAATTGGTTTGTATTATTGTTAGAAATGGTGTTTTATATCTGCATATAAAAGACAATCTAATAGAGTTGATTATGAAAAGAAATTGTATTATTGTTAGAATTGCTACATTCTCGAGACAATGCCCCATTTATCTCTTTAATATAAAGAAACTCTCTCTCTCTCTATAGTGAAATGAGAAAAAATGTTATTAATTGGTTTGTATTATTGTTAGAAATGGTGTTTTATATTGCATATAAAAGACAATCTAATAGAGTTGATTATGAAAAGAAATTTAACAATGATTTTAGTGATACATTTTTTTAATATTTATATTTATTATTTAAAATCAATAATAATTTTAAAACGTTAATAAATATTTTTATTAAAATATTTAAGTTTTTAAATTTTTTATATAATTTTTAATATTTTTAATTACTTAAATTCAAACTATTATATATTTAAATTTAACTAAAAATACATTACACACGTGATAATATATTACACAATGAATTCTTAGGATAATATATATACGATTTCGTTTAGATTGACCGATTAAATTTGTTTAACAAAGTTACACAATGAATTGGATAATCTATATACGTTTGCGTTTAGATTGACGCATTAAATTTGTTTAAGAAAGTTCTAATGATTAATATCTTGATAGATGTTTGTGTCACAGAGGATCAACTTGGATGGAGGTATATGACGAAGTATACTTAAAAGGTTGGAACTACTTTATAATTTTTAATAAGGATGAGGAGTATCAAAGAACAATCTTTTTTTATTGAATCATTGCAACTCGGTCATGACTAGTAGATATGGACGATTAAAATGTTTTGATGTAAAACTATAATACTATGGATGATAAAAATAGTTTAATAAAATTATAATAAATTAATTATTTATAATTTTCTTGTATTTATGGACTTGTAATAATGTTGTGGATTATATGATATATAATATTTTAGATGTAAATTATATTATAAATTTTGATTTCTTAAATGATTATGAGTTAAAAGAAATAGTTTAATAAAAGTAAAATGGATTTATTCTTAAAAGATAGGGATCTACACCTTTTAACTTATAATAATAATATTGAAAATTGTTATGACAATTTCATTACAACTCTCTTCACTACTATTAGCAAGTTCTTTATTGAGGTGTCTTATACAAAGAATAATTGAACTATCAATTTTTTGTATGATAATGAATGGGAAGGGAAAGCATTTAGGGAGGCTCTTAAGGAAACCATAAAACTTAATAAAATAAATGTGGAAGCTCTAATCAAAAGGAAGAAAATATACTATATAAATAAGAAGAAAGAGCATCTACTACCTAAAGTTGATCTTAAATTTTTTTGGTAAAATATTATAATTCGTAAAATAAAACAAAACAATTTGATTCCATTGAAGTAATGGGGTAACCACACTAAAAACCTAGAAAATCTTTGGACACTATTCCTATGGAAAATCTATTGAAATGGATAAAAGAGATAATGGTTTGCCTTGTTCCTCTTATTAGAGGAATTCCACAAAAATAAAATGGATCTCTTCTATTCCTTTATTGACCTAGAAAATATTTTGACATTATTCCTATCGAAAAGCTATGGAAATATATAAAAGAGATTTAATGGTTCCTCTCGAGTTGAGCATTGTTTTGACTAGGTTGTGCTAGAATGTTATTTTCAAGCTTCAAACCATTGAGGATTGCTAAAAATATATTAAATGCAATATCAAAGTCAAGCAAGGGCATCCCTTATGCCCTACCCTTTTTTCATATACATTGAAAACCGAGAAGGGTTTTTGGAAGATGGAGGGTGTGATGACCCTACACTTACAAGTATGGTCATAACTCTTTTCCTTTTATGTTGATGATATTTTTATTTTGGAAAAGACCCATGATGATCTCAACAAGAAAATAATAATCCTCCAATATTTTTGCTCAAAGACTAAAAAAGTGATTATTGAATAAAAAGATATCACCCATGATAATTACATTTATTATAATAACTACTTACATAAAGTTTCTTCATATAAAAATATGAGAATTGACATCCATCATCAATTCATTTGGATTTATAGCATTGAGAAAAGGATAAATCAAGGATGGAAATATTACTATGGGATTGAAAATAATTGTAATTCAGTTTATCTTTGGATTTGGAATTTTTAAAAAATCAAATTTGAGAATCTCGCCACTCCTATTATTTCATATGGATGTGACATCACGAAGGGAGATTGAGAATATAAAAAAAAACCTACAACCTCAATATTAAAATAAATACTTGATACCTTATCCTCTTGATAGAAGCTATCTTTTCCCCATTAAAAACATGGTAATGACTAGGTATCTCATGTATAAGAGGTTTTTCAACATGGAAGCCAAGAGGTTTCCTAAAATTTTGTCTAAATCTATTCAAAACCCCCACCTTCGACTCAAGTGAGGATAGGATAAGGATGCTCATATTGGCTAAACCATTAGGGGATAAAAGAAGAGATCATATTGAATAATAAGGATAATATTAAAAATATTATGACATGGTTATAAAGAGTTTGAGAGAAAAAGAAACTAAAATATTATAAGGAGGTGACCAACCAAAGTCTTGAAAACCATGATTATTTATCTATCTTGATAGTGCCAAGAAGAAAATAAAATTTCTAAGATAAGAGAAAATTCTCATGAGCTTCATAGTGAATCGAAACACTAGCCAATTCCAAAAATGTCAGGATGAAAGTGGTTGTAACTTATGTGATACCAAGGGGGATAAAGATAGTGTTTGTCACCTATGGGATACTAAGTGGGATAAAGATTAAAAGAAATCTCTCGGATTGTCCAGCTTTTACTCACATCGGTTCAAAATTTCAAAATATTTGTCACACTATCAATCTTTTTAACTTCTTAAGTTAGCATAACTACATTGATCTAGAAGGTTTTCTCTCATTTCATTATCATATCAATAAGTACGCTGAAAGAATTCAATTAATTCAATTAGTAGTAGTACTACTAATAATAATTATTTTATATTTTTAACTATTGCAAATAATAATATAGAAAGATACTACTTACTATGGAAGAGATGTCCCATAACATTCAAAAAAGTAAATAAGAAAAAAGTATTTCAATATTGAATATAAATATTAATATAAATATTAATTGTGTTGGAGACTCAAGTCTAGTATGGAAACAATGTTGTAATGTCAACATAAAAAATTGACTAATAAAATAAAATAGAAATAATAAAAAAAAAATAGAAGAAAAAATCTCTATATAATTAAAAGTATTAAAATAAAATAATAAAATAATAAAATTAATAATTGTAATTTTAACTACAAAATTATAAAGACTTCACCCCTCTCAGCTATCTATGGAGACTAGTATGGAAACAATGTTCCATGCAAAAGTTAACAACTAATATTTAAAAAATATACATTAATAATAAATAAATATTTAAATGTCCGCCATAAATAAAATATTTCAATTTCCATATTAAATAATATAATATTTTATATTAATTTATATATAAAAATTAAATATTTCAATGTGCACCTTATATAAAATAAATTTATATTTCATAAAGAAAGAAAAATAAATAAAAGGAGATGTAGGGGATGTGAATTTCAATATGAACATCAAGCTATACATATATATATATATATATATATATATATATATATATATATATATATATATAGAGAGAGAGAGAGAGAGAGAGAGAGAGAGAGAGAGAGAGAGAGAGAGAGAGAGAGAGGTCCTAATTTAGATTATGTGAGATGCTTCTTATGATGTTAACATTTTGATCTTGTCTTGATGATGAACAAAATATTCTTGGATGTGATTATACATTTTAAACGAATATTTATAGCAAAAAAATAATATATATATATATATATATATATATATATATATATAGAGAGAGAGAGAGAGAGAGAGAGAGAGAGAGAGAGAGAGGTTTCTAATTTAGAGTATGAGATTCTTAGTATGATGTTAACATTTAACATTTCAAATAAATATTTATAGCAAAAAAATAATAATGTATATATATAGAGAAATTCTATTCCATGATATATGTTTTCTACTTCAAAATAGATGGTGTAATTATGTTTATACTTACCAAAGAGTTATACATGACACGCACACAGATAGACATATATATAACCAAAATAGATCTATCTTCAACTTGCATCTATGAAGTGTGAAAGGGATAAATCTTTGTAAAGGCACTTACTTTTTCAAATTTTAAGCTATAAAAAAAAATTGCAGCTCAAATTTAATTCCTCTAAATACTTAATAAATTGAAACTTAAGATAAATACACCAATTATAATAATCCAATAAAATAAGATATTGTACCATACATAACAATTTAATAAAATGTTTTCAAGATGCAAAACAAATTACACATAAAAGTTTAATCCAAAATTTCAAATTATATATATATATATATATATATATATATATATATATATAAAATTTAGGGTAACAAAAATAATAACTACAATCTTAAAAATAACCTCATAATTGAAAACAACCACCCATAGGTGACAACTATATAAGACTTAGATAGAATATACTGTGTTGATGTTTGGTATTCATGAATATATATATATATATATATATATATTTTTTTTTGGTGTTAAGTTTATATTTGTGTTAGGTGTCTGTTGCTAATTTATTCAGTGATACATTATAAACAAATTATATTCATATATATACAAAAACATTATTCAGTGATACATTATAAACAAATTATATTCATATATATACAAAAACAAACTATATTCAATAATGTCATTTGGATCATATACATGCCTGGTGTGAGGCAGAGCTTCATGGCCTACACCATCACCGTAGGAGAGGTTAGACTCATTTGAGAAGTTAAAACCTTCATCGTCCTTCCACCCTGAACGGTTGGAATATTCGACATAAGGTAACCTCCCTTGCTCCCTGCGTTGCAATTCCAATTCGAAAATATCATAAATACGATAAAATAAATTCAAATCTGTGTTTACACTGATGTTCATTGACAATGCAGGGTTTGAATACAATGAAATAACTTCAAATCTGTGTGTACACTGATTTTATAGACAATGCAGTGTTGAATACAATGAAATAACTTCAAATCTGTGTGTACACTGATTTTATAGACAATGCAGGGTTTGGTTTGGTTTAGTGTAAATATTGAAGCAAATAATTATATTATACATAATTATAATAAGATAGATTTTGGAATATTTTGGAAAATTGTAATAATGATAAAATTTTATTTTATTTTGTTAAAATTTAAAAATATATAATATAATTAAAAATATACTAAACACACAAATAATTAAATTCATTTCATTAAAAATATTCAAAAAACTATAAATTAATTAAAAATATCTAAAAACAAATTAAAAAAAAAATTTATATATTATATATAAACAAAATATAAAAATAAAAACATAAAATTATATACTATATAAATTATATATAAACAAACAAAGAATAAGAAAAATGTATATAATAATTATATAAACAAAATAAAGGATGAGGAAAACATATATACAGTAGTGTGATGGGAAGCTTCATACCCTACACCATCATCGTCGGAGAGGCTAGAGTCACTAGAAGAGTAATAACCTGCATCACCCCTCTGCCCTGAACGGTTATCATATTCGACATAAGGCCACCCTCTTTGCTTTCGTCTTGTCTCCCTGCGTTGCAACTCGGATTCGATAGTATCATAAATACAATGAAACATGTTAAACATTATTGTAAAATGATGTTTATAGTCAATTTAGGTGGTTTAGTGCATACTTTTGGTGAAAAATTGTATAAATATTTAAAATATATATTAATATTTAATTTAGATATCGTTGAGAGGAATTAAATTTCTCAAGATGTAATTTTTTTGAGTGTAAAATTTCAGAGAAGGTTTGTGCTAAGACAGATTTGATTCATCTTAAATCTTGATCTACCAAATGTTGAAAGAGATCAAATCTTTCAGCATACAAACCAAACTTCAAAATCTCTCAAGAAGTAAATTAAACTTCCCTTTGAGTGCCAAAAAGAAAATCCATGCATAAACATAATTGATTTCATTTTTAGTAGTAGAGGATAGAAGATTTAAAAGATTTAGATATATCTAGCCTCTAGATTTTTGGTGTTTGGAATAGATTTGCAAGTAGTCCCAACAGAGTTTTGGTATTTGGAATCCACTAGTGTTCAAAAGTAATTATAATATTTTAGATTTAATTAAAAAAATATTAAATTAAAATAGAATATTTATAAAATATTTTGGTTGGGAAATTTTTTGGGCATGTGGTATTGATAAGCTATGGTAATGTAACAAAAAGTATTTATAAGTTAAAATGGGGTGAATATCCATGATTAATAATGATGTTATATTGTGAGTATCAAGTTTTTATCTGCTTATTACTTAAATTTAAATATGGTTACAATCTTAATCTATAACTATTATTTATATGTTACATATTTTAATGTGAAATGTATATTATGAATTTGTTATATATATATATAATAGTTTTTATAATTTTATTAATAAAAGCAAAATTACCATATATTGAACATCATAATTATTATTATTATTGCATTATTGGTTTGTGGGTTTGGTTTTCACATTACAATTTGCTACTAAATGAGTATGGGAAATTGAACATTTTATCTCTTATCACCATTGTTTTTAAGTTTTTATTATTAATTAAGTTAACATTTAAATACTTACCCTTATTTATCAAGAGCCCATATTACGCTCTATATTACTTTTAACTTTTATTATGAGAACCATAATAATAATAAATATAAAAACATTATATTTAGAGAACTAGCTTTATTATAAGAATCATAATAATAATAAATATAAAAACATTATATTTAGAAAACTAGCTAACAATGGTAAATGCTACTCTTACTCTAAAAAATTGAATAAAAAAAATACCAAAATATTTTTATATAATCCCAAATCATTTTTGTTTTTTGGGCAACAATTTTTTATTAATATAATTGAATATACTCCTGAAACATATACAATCATATTTATTTTATGTAAATATAAAAAAAACATACAACAATAAAATAAAAACTAAGAAATACAAATGAGATTACCTAGCATCATCATCCTCATCATCATCTTGATCTTGATCCTGATTCTGCACTTCATCATCATCTTGATCCTGATCCTGCACTTCCTGATTGAAGAATTGCTGCACTGCCTCTTCTATAGGTGCCCAATTCGTTGCCTGTAAAGATTGAGAATCAATTTCTGTTACCCAACGAATTATTTCCACAGAATAGTAATCAAAATGGAAGAGGCAAAGTATAGATTACACACATCCAAAAACTCGGTCGCTTCTGCATTTGTCAAGCCTGTGATTTCAACAAACTGGACAATTATGCTTTCACGGTCGGCCATTGTTGTATCCACTTACAGGGGTGAGGGTAGCAGGATATATTTATCCTTCAAATGGAAATCATCCCCACACGCCCCAAAATTTAACAGAAAAGCTTTATATGAGAGGACGAAAGTGATCAGGCAGTTGGAAGAATAACGAAATTGCTTGACATGCATTAGTAATCAAAATTTATTAGTTTATTGATTTGCTAACTTCTAATAATCTTCCTATGCAAGTTTAAAAGAAAATAAAAATGTAAAATGAAAGGTTGTTATAATTTAGAAATATCTATCAAGTTTATATAACTAAATTTAGATATTAGAAAAATCTATCAAGTTTATATAACTGAAAATAGGTATTAGAGGTTGCTATAATTTGGACATATACCAATAAAATAAATTCACGTTTTAATTTGGACAAACACTGTCAAAGTACACAGGTGGTTGCCTGCATTAGCAGATTAGAGTTAGCACCATTTTTTATGACCAAAGTGTTAGAGAGTCTTAAAGAATTTTTAACCTACTAAATATAAATTAGTTGGTTAAGTAGTCGGTTTGTGTAGGATTTAGGATTTAGTCTTTATTAGGTTTAAATTTTATAAAGAGGAGTTGAAGATAGGAGTAATTTTTTGGGAATTAAATTATCTAAAGAAAATCTAGATCTCATTGGCCATTTATGAATAAATAATTCAAATAGTTTTTAGACTTAACATAATTATTATATAACAAATAAAAAAAATATGATATAAAGGAGAAGTAAGCACATGAATAATCAATATAATTTTAAGAAACACAACCATATGAATAATCAATATAAACTTAAGGAGAGAAACAAAGGGACAAGATCAGTTGAAATTAAGCAAATCCTTATAATAGGCATGTTAATTTGGAATAATGCCTATATTAGTATATAGGTAGTATTGGGTTGTTGGTTGTTGGAGTTTTGTTGAGAGATTTTCTCTACAATATTCTCCTTGTTTGGAATTTGTTGGATCTCATGAGCAGTATTTATGTGGCTTGTAATTTGACTTTTTGAGTAATATACTAATTATTTTGAGTGAGTTAGTCCACAATGCTTGTTTTTTTAATTTCTTTGTTTTCACGAATCTACAAAGTTTTTGGATGTTCTTTGCATCAATTTTTTGGACTGCAATGCTAATGCTAATGCTAATAATAATAATAATAATAATGGAAACTCTAGAAATAATAAAAATGAAGATTATAAGAATAATAAATTTAATAACAGTGATAATAGTAATAATAATAATTCTTTGGTCCCTTTGAGTAGGATGGTTGTTAATCTTTCTCGTTTTTCATTTGATCATCATGTGTATAATCTTTTGGAGAAAGGTCTTAATTTTTCCCTAGCTCCTCAAAAAATCTCGGTGCAAGACATTTTTTGTGATATAGAATTCAGGATTAAAGATCTGCCTGATGCTACTAAAGACACCATTAGGTAGGATTGTGCAGTGATCCTACGGAAAACTAGACCCCCTAAGAGCAACCTTAGCAAACTTGAGTTTGAGGCCCTAAAAACCTTGAAACGTTGAACAATAACCAGGACATTGTTGTTCTTAAAGCTGATAAGGGTGGTGCTACAGTCATCTTAAACAAAGATGATTACCGTAGAAAGATGCTGGACCACCTTTGCAATAGTGGGAGCTACAAGAAAGTGGACAAAAATCCCCTTTAAAAGATTCAAGAGTCGTTGCTCTAGCCATGAAAACTAGTAGTACAGTAGGCTCTCTTAGTAAGAAGTTTATTGAGAGTAACCCTCTCACTCCTAGAATCTATGGTCTTCCAAAGATACATAAGGAAGGTGCTCCCCTTTGCCCCATTGTCAACACCATTGGGGGTCTGACTTACCTTCTCGCTAAATATTTAGCCAATAAGCTTCAACCTCTTGTTGGCCGAACCAAATCCTATGTCAAAGACTCATCCTCCTTTATTAGTGATTTGAAAGGCTTTAGATTGGATCCTGATGACAAGCTTGTAAGTTTTGATTTGGTTTCATTATACACTCATATTCCCATCAATGAGGCTATGGATGTCATCAATCGAATCACTGATCCTGATACTGCCCATCTGGTTGAGATTTGTCTCACCTCAACCTTCTTCAGTTTTGAAGGTAAATTGTATGAGAAAACCTATGGTGTGGCCATGGGTTCCCCCCTATCCCCTGTTGTGGCTAACCGTTTCATGGAGGACTTTGAATCTAATGCCCTTTCCTCAGCTCTTTTTCAACCCAAGCTTTGGAAAATGTTCGTAGATGACACTTGTGTTGTATGGACTCATGATAAGGAGAATTTGGAAAATTTCTTCAATCATTTGAATAACCAATCGGACTCCATACATTTCACTATGGAATGTGAAGTTGATGGTAGCCTAGCTTTTCTCTATGTTCTTATTTCTAGAAATGATGATGGTTCTTTTTCTCATTAGGTCTTTAGAAATAAAATGCACACTGAGTAATATCTTCATCCTAGTTCTCATCATTTCTTGGCTCAAAATTTAGGAGTTCTGAGCACTTTAGTGACCAGAGCATTAAGAGTCTCAGATGAAGAACATCTCAAAGGAGAAAAATCCCACCTCGTGAGCATTTTCAATAAGAATGACTATAGCAAGTTTGATGGCCTTAGAGAGTTTCAAAAAGAGGAAAAGGTCCTAGGAATAAAAAATATTCTAGTGAGTGGTTATCTAGGGTTTGCCTCCCATTTATTTAAGGGACCATTGATAAGATCACTGGGATCCTTAAGAAACATAATGTTTCTTCGAATTTCAAGCCCCTTCGTACTATTCGGAGCTCTCTATAGTTGGTTAAAGACCTGGTAAGCCCTAGGGAAGGTAAAGGTGTTTACCTTATTCCTTTCTCATGTGGGGCTCCATACATTAGAGAAATTGGTTGTTCCATTAATCAGAGGATTCATGAGCACGTGGCAGACCTTAAATATGGTAGGCCATGCTCCTCTCCCTTAGCAGAACATGCAGAAAAGGTGAAGCATCACATTTGCATCGAAGAGGCTAAGGTAATTGCTAAGATTGACCATTTTCTTCACCGTAAGTTGAGGGAAGCGTTAGAAATTGAGAAAAGGCTTGTTAACCTGAATAGAAATGATGGTTGGAGTGTTAGTAGAGGTTGGGTTCCGGCCCTTCATCCTTATTCGTTTTTTAGCTTTAGCGCCCCTCCCCTCTCTTTTTTTTCCTTTTGAATTTTTATGATTTCCTTGGTATTTTTACCCTTTTTTTTATTTTTTTATTTTTTAAAAAACGCTCCTTCAACCTTTGTTAAAATAATAAAATAAAATAAAATATAAAAATTAATATTAAAGTAATAATAAAGATATAATAATAGTAATAATAATAAATATTATATTTATTGAATGTAAAAAAATAAAAATAAAAAAAAATTAATAAGAATAACAATAATAATAAATAGATAAATAATAATAATAAATAGTAATAAAATATTCTTGACCCTCCCTTATCAATTTAATTATGAAATTATAATATAATAACAAAACACATTATAATTACTAACTAATTAAACTTAATTGAATATAATAATTAAATAAATTATTTCATTTTTCCCTCTCTCAGTTAAACTAGTTGTTATACCTTAACGACTAGTTGGACCTTCTCTCCATCTTTTTAAACATGCCTTATGATTTGATTTCTCAATTTTTCTTGAAGATGAACCACACTGGTTGGTTTGAAACACGTCGAAAATTCATGATCTTATGTTGTTATTACCAAAAGTAGTTTTTTACAAATTATGGATCACAAAAGCGATATTCCTAAAATTATATATTTATCACTCACAATAATATTGGATATTCCATGTAGTTTTATGATCCTTGCACCTTAATTATACGAAAACCATAATTGCATTCCACCTTGAGGGGATGATCTCCTTATACAATAAATATAATGAACAAGACATATTTGATGACCTAAGACTAGGTATCATTATATATATATATATATATGAGAGACAAATGATATAATTATAATAAAATGGGACCATGAGGGGTTCTAGCCTATATAACAATATAATAATATAATTTTAATAACTCAATGCCTATGTCTTAACAAGTGGTTTTTGGGTTAATATGGGGCTTATATAGGGCTTAACATTCCCATACTCATAAAATATGTGTTGTCCTCACAATTTGGCTATATGTAGATGTTTCTACATGAAAAATTCATCTTCCCATGTCGCTTCTTCCACTAGTAGGTTCCTCCATTTGATGAGGTACTCAGTGATTGCTCGATTTCTGAGGTACTTAGACCTTATTTCCAAATTTAGTTCTATTCCATTATTCTTCCCCCTTCTTCATTAATCTCCGATAGAAGAGTTTGTATTTGGATCTTATCACTGATGACCTTCTTTAAGAAAGAAAAATGGATGACTAGATGTACACATGAAGATGTAGGAAAAGACTAATTGCAAACCATGCTTCCAATCCTCTGCAACACTTTGTAGGGTCTATAATATCTTAGATATGATTTATTTTCCTTCTTCTTTTACTTGAGGGACATATGTTTAAATGGTTTTATTCCCACAAATATGAAATCCCCCACTTCAAATTCCCTTTCACTATGATGTTGTTCTAGTTATTTTTTCATCCTATTTTGTGTCATAACCAAGTTATCCTTCAATAGTTTGATAATCTCTTGCTGGTATTGGATGTAGTCCTTTATTACTTGAGCCTTTATGGTCCCTTTGAATGGTGATGTGATGGATGGAGGAAGATATCCATAAAGTTCCATAAATGGTGACATGTTTTTTTATAGGCCATTTTTTCACATCTAGTCAATCGGCCTGCAAATCGGATCAATCAACATCCATGAAAATGTTGTCATCATCCCTTCACAAAGCCCTAACCATGAGCTTTCCAAAAATTATGATTTTATGTGATTAAATTCTCAAAATAAATGTTTTTAGCGACATCGCACCTTGTTCCTTTAGCCACCTACATTTAGTGTTGGTTTCTCCCTTCTGCACCAGTACTGACTAGCACTAGTTGCTACATTCTCCAACTGCGTTGATTCTATAAATTCCAGAAAATAAAAAATAATTATAAATCTTCCTCTTCTAGAAGCTTCGAGGGGATTTTTTAACTATTTACCAGGGATAAGAAGCTCGAATCCTATCTGATCCTACCTTGAAGACTTCACCTCCTATCCCTTGAGCTCATCCTCCCATCATATGTGGATCTAAAGCCTAGAATGGTAAATCATAAACTACAATCCTTCTCCTATAAATTTATTGTCATCTAGAGCATCAGGGTTGGATTTTGGGGATTGATAGTGCCATTATGTTGCTACCTTAAACCTAAAGGAGTCATTATCTTCAAGCATTAGGGTTGATATTGAGGTGTGCTTTGTGACAAGGAAGGATAAGTCAACTTGGGAGACATCTACAAGATTAGCTACTATTTATGGTTTTAAACTCTCCCATATCTCTTATTAATACAAAGAGTGTCCCATTTTCCTATATGTGTTGTGTTATGAGCTTATATTCATATATTTCAATGCCTTGTTGATTCATTGAATAAAGATGTTGAATTATGCTATGTAGATTTTTTGGATACTTATATTTTTTTAGTCATGTGTGTACTTTCTAATTATAACATTTAGAGCTATGATTAGTGTTTCGGGAAATAACTCCCTAGAGGTCGTTGGGTCAAAACCTCCACAGATCAGGGCACACTATTCAAGAAGCACTCACACAACCACACTTGTACACTGAAAACTAGATAACATTGATTGTAGAACTCACCCGTAGATCCTACGTTTGATGTAGATCCCGCGGGGTCCAAACCCCCAGCAACCCTTATTCCTCTTCAACCTGGAAATCGAAGGAACATGCACGAAAATCTAGTTGTACATCATATATCTTTCCTAAATGTCAGTGTAATCCATGTGAAACATCATATAAACAATAATAAACGCTTAATTAACAATATTTTCACATATGCAAGCAGATATTAACACGTGAATTCGGGAACAAGATGGTTCTTCTTCATTACGAACATCATGTACAATGATAGAAAGGTGGAGAGATCACCTGAATCCTTCCATGATCTTCGAACAGACCGTCATCCGGATTCGTCCCGCCCTTGCCTCGCTAAGATTCTTCCAAGACTTGTGCACACGAGATGACATATAAGCTAATGAAAATCTCCAGGAAACAAGGGTTTCCTGTAATAAACTGGGAAGTGCAGGAGGCACGGGAAATCAGACTTGAATTGGGGCTCCAACAGAGTATAATGTCTATAATTTCTCTCTCTCCCTTAGGCCATGCATATGAGGGGCTTTTATACTCCCTCAAAATAGTTTCAATCATTTGGAAACAGTTGGCCATGGGCTGGGGTGGTTGAATTACTGGAATAACCATCAACCCAGCCTCGAAAATAGGGATTTTTATATATTTTTTAATGATTTTAATGGCATACGCGGAAAATTATCTATGGACTCGCGTATACACGCGGAAAAGTCTAGGCATACCCGCGTATGAGATTTTAAACACAGTTTTTTATGAACTTTATTCAAGTATGTGGGAATGGGTACCCAAGGCCAAAGAGAAAATCATGAATCACATGAGGGTGAAAAATGATGCTATAATAGATGCCCCCTAATATATGAGGTCAGAAGGGGTACATGATGGCCGAAATGTATTATGTTCATAGAAATAACTTTGCGAGGACAAGAGAGGACTTCACCAGATTTTAGCCTGCCAAAAACCAATGAAAGAAAAGAGAGAGTCAACTCATGTCTGCGGCAGGCATACGCATGCTCAGTCAAAAATATATCCATATAGAAAGTACATAATAGATCCAAAATGTATACAAGTATAGCTGAACTGAAAGTACACAATGAATCATCTGAGCACGGCCCGGAAGTACAAGTTGGAATCAATGTCCAAGTATCACGTATATCAAACTAATCAATAGTGTTGAAAATAGATGTTTGATGACAAAAGTAACTGAATCTCCAAGTACCAAATCATAAGGGGTGGAACACATGGTACAATCACGCAACTCGGGAGCCAACATATAGGATGCTGCTGTACTGAACTGCAACATATAAGGGTGGACGACATCACTGGCAGGAACTGAATGGACTGTCAAAAGTGAACCGAAAGATGCTGATGCAACTCGAGGTCTTCACCGATCTCGATGGCACAATTCTACACAATGGGAATAAATGAGCTGAAGTCGACCATGTGAGAAATCGTTGGATTACCGGTCAATAATGTATACCATTAACCAACGTGAGACAACCCACCAATAATGAAAATGAGTGTCAAGGTGCCCCAGTACAATCTAACAAGTGCGAATGAATGAGTTGAAGTCGAACACTTGAAATAATCTACCAATCAGGAGGCAATGATAAATCCCCACTGTCGATAGCGAAGAGTCTGCCACTGATGACTGCAAACCCTAAGGTACTGACAAAAAGACTCTAGACCTTATTCCCAGAGCAATGAGTCAGAGTCGATGGGAAAAGATCTGCTGGAAGGAAGGCATTAAGACATCCCACATCAGTCCAGCGCGAGTGTAACCCGCAAGCCAAGATTTGGAAGGAATCGGATGAAGTAGAGTGATGGAACCAAAACCGAAGTACGTTTCCGACATGCACAAGATGAAGCTAGTGCACAGAAGAAACCCTCTGAACCAACCAATAATGAAAGCTGACATAGAGGCGAGAAATCCACCGATAAGGTCAAATGGAAATCAAGGTACTGCACGAATCCCAAGTGTGATAATGTGTGCTGACGTCGAACACAGGGGAAACCACTCAGTCAAAGACCCATAATGATGATCAAATGCTGAGCACAAGGTCACCTATCAATGATGGAAATAGGGCCAGGGTGCGGCTCTAGGTTTACTCTCAGAGCAATATGTCGTAGTCGATGAGAGACAAACCCGCCAGCAAGAAGTCAATGGAGACCTTCTCAAACCAGCATGAGAAAAAGACCAAAACATCTTATGTGATAGAACAAGATACTGACAAGACTGAGAAGGCCGATTGAATAATGAGTCAAGAGACACTGCAGAATGGCCAACTCTGGTTAAACTTCCCTTGAACAAAATCACGACTCGTGATGACCATGGCAGTAAAAAAAATGACACTGTATAAGTCTGTTATGCAGGAGGCAAAAAAAAACTATCCATATGATTGGAATAGATAACCAATCGGGGGAGAACTGACCAGTGAAACAAGGAAAAATCTAAACCTAGGTCAAAACTAAAACCAACCTAAATGAAGGAAATATATAAGTGTATGTGCTTTGTTCAAGGGCGACAAACTGATACTGTACTGCCATCAAATTACGAAGTAACATCCCGTTCCCGCTCTTTTTGTTATATTTGATTTTTTTGTCTTTTTCATATAATAAGCCTGAAAAGGAATAAAAGAATGCTATGGTACAATGGATAGAACGAGTATCAAGAAACAGATGCACTAGTTCCTGGGATTGGAATGATCCTATGCTCAATGCAAGGTGGTGGAAACTGGTAAGCGATACTCAGAGGAATGTTCCATCCATAGGTAAAAGGGTGTCAAGTCGCGATAGCTAAGTGCATGCAATGGTTAACTTGTACAGATAGACAAGGTCAAAAGTTGGCTTAAACATTGAGTCCAAATGAAGCCGGCTAAAGGCCAGGATAAACAAGTAGCCAATATGTAATGCAGTAATACAACTCAACAACACCAGGGAGCCTCTAGGGTAATAGCCAGAATAATGATAGTGAAGAAGAAGAAGAATGAAGCTTCAACACATAAGTCATGGCGGGACTAAAGAGGACTCCCGAGCCTACATAAAATGCAGCATGGGCAACAAGTGATAGTGAGGAACTAACTAGGAAGCCCATGTAAAGGAAGGCTCTACTATCAAGTCATGATTAAAAATCGGCGAGTGAAATGGGTTAAATACTCATGGCCTGATGGGATCGACCCTATGGCAAGTGATCAGAATGGAGGCTAGTATGCAAAATACAACGGAAAGTGGATTTCCTAACCTATATGCCAGTGAAGATCATATACTTGCCATGACGGGTCAGCAGTCATGGATCAAAAACTAGAAAAATCTCAACTTCATCAAAATTTACCTGAAAATATACCAATCTGGGCACTTACAAGCATTCGGGTTATGCAGGTTAAGATAGATTGAAAAAATAAGCATAGCAATTTTTTGCAAAAATTTTCAATTTTTTGGGCATAAATACACATGTTACTTCATATTTGGTTCATTGTTACTTGCTGATTTGGAAAAAAGAGTTCTGGAGAAAAAACCTCTTTTGTCAAAACAGGAGCAATCGGCCGTCAAACTTCACCAAACTAGTCAGGTAAGCTCTTAATCCATCATTGTCATCAATTTTGTCCATTAATAGGGTTAAAATTTGGAAATTTCACCATAGAAATATTTGTTTTAAATTACGGCTCTGCACATACGCGGGTCCATATTGACCAAGTCACGTATATACGCGACTGTGTATAGGGTAAGTCGCGTATGCGCGACCCGAAATGTAAAAAAGCGTTTCTAATGAACAAATTAATGATTTTTCTCAGGATGACTATATCTTGGAGGGAACGTGAGCACAGTGCAATTGACAATGAATTAATGAAAGATCAACAGTTGCTCAATGTCCTCTGAAATTGTGGATTGCTCAAATTTTTCAAAATGCAAAATATGAAGAGTAATGTCCGGTTTCTCGAAATGCTAGTAAATTATTGGGAACTGGAGGAAGATTTCTTCATCATAGATCAAATGCCAATACACATAGAGGTAGAAGACATCTACTTCATTACTAGACTCTCCCGGAGGGGAGACCCAATAGATTTTCATGGTAAGCCTTTGGGAGGGCTCACAGTGGATGACTATGTCCACGTCTACTGTGTAGAGGGGTCCAAGAAAGTAGGGACTCAAATTGATATAAAAGATTTAAGAGATTTGCACATGAAAATTCTCCTGTTTACCATCGGCAGGGTGGCAGGATCTGCTTCCTTACATCAGGCATCCAAGACGCAGATGAGCATAGCAGTAGAATGCTTAGTTCACCTATATGATTGGTGCACAACTCTACTAATGAACATGAAGCAACAACTGACGTCCATCCGGAAAGCTAAAACAAAGCATTTCGGGTATGGTACGATCTTGATGACATTCTTCTTTGAGAAGATTCCTGGGCTTTGACCCAAAGTGATCTCTTCAATCAGTAGCCCAAGAGACCCAAGAATTTCCCGATGGGCAGATCTGATGAAGAGACTGGGGGGAAGTGAAGTTCCCCGAACCACCTGGGATGAAAAGTTCTTCCAATGGTGGGGAGAACAAATCATCGCCGTGGAGGACTACCCCTATGCCGGGATGGATTTTCGCGGTGATCCAGACCTCATCCTTCCACTTGGCGCGGCATGGGGCACAATCGGTAAGAGTTGCAATTTTTTAATTATGTGATTTTTTGGATTTTTTCAATATATGTAAAAAAAATGTAAAAACAAAACATGTTTTTGATTGGATTCCAAATGACTTACAATATTATGATGATCATGATACAGATATTGGACCAGTCCGTCCTGAGGGCTACCCACGGCATAAGCGCCGCAGAGGCAAGGCAAAGACAGTAGACCCAGACATAACTCTCCATGCTGTACAGAGGAACTTGGAGGGTTTGACCCACCAAGTACCTATGGCTGCAGTGGAAGATCTACCTGAGGCCATCCAGATATGGGTAGTGGGAGTACCACGTGACTAGGTGCGATTATTCCGCCGAGTCGCTTCTGCGATCATGTTCTATAGGAACACGAATTTTGGGCAGGGACCACAGGAGTAGATAGATATGATTACCGAATGACTGTATATTTTTTGATACTGAACATGATCGGGCATAAGCCCTAATTTTGTATGACTTATGGATCCAGATTTTGTATAGTTTTTTGAACACTCTGATGAGATATATATATGCAGCGATTTATGATGTGATGTAACAAATGTATAAAAATGCATGATGTTTTTGATGAGTAAATTTAATGTATTGAATGATTAATATGCCAATCAATTGCTTGATTAGCTAATGAGTCTGCCATCCAATTGTCTGCTCGAGGAATATGAATGAATGTTAAAAATTGAAATGATCTTTGTAACAAACGTACCCTAAAAAGCAACCGGAGTAAAAATGGATCTCGAACCCGATAAGTATTGTTCAACTGCAACACCACCAGCTGGGAGTCCAAGAAAACTACCAACGAATCAACACCCAAAGATATTGCCTCCAAGAGTAGACAAATAACTGCAGTGTATTCTGCTATATTATTGGAAGCAGGACCAATGCAGACTCCTCTTCATACTAACAGCTAACTGGATGGATGATGAAGCACCCAAGCTGCGGAAGCCAAGTTCTGGGTGTGTCTACTAGCACCATCGGCGAAACCATAATGACTCATGAAATTCGACACAACTTGCCAAAGAAGATCAAAAACATCACCATCACATCAAAGACCTAAAAACCATACAAAAATAAAAACTACTATATACAAAAGAAAAATGCCAGGCCGAAGCCTAGGCATAATACCTTTTCAAATAGAGCCCATTTCTAAGCTCCGACAACTCATTTCCTTCAAAATCAACCAAGGCATATGCTCCTTTTTTAAGGACTTTTTTAACGATGAAGGGGCCATACCACATAGACTTAAACTTTCCTGTGCCCAGGGCATCCTTCTCTTGGGCATAGACCAAAACGAGGTCGCCTTCCAAGAAAACCCTAGGTTTGATTGCCTTATCGTACTAAACTTTGACTCATTTCTTATGCGCCTCATTCATCGTGGCGTCATCGCGACGCTGCTCGTCAAGATGTTCTAAATGAAGGAGACGTTCTTCAAGACTAGAAGTGTCAGGAAGAAGCTCAACAACTAACTTAAGAGAAGGAATCTCACATTCAATGGGAAATATGGATTCCAGCCCGTAAACTAGTTGAAACGGAGTAAAGCCAGTTGCAGTTTTCACTGACGTCCTGTATGCCCAAAGTGCAGGATACATCATGATATGCCAGTTGGATCGAGCTTTATTAATTGTCCTTTGAAGAATGGTCTTCAAGGATTTTTTCACGGCTTCCACTTGCCCATTGGCCTGAGGATAATACGGAGATGAATGCTCCTGCCGAAAACCTAATTTTAGAGCCAACTCAGCCATCATGCTATTCTGAAAATGACTGCCATGATCAGTGACAATCTCTCTAGGAATACCAAAACGAGCAATAACCTGGTTGAAAAGAAAAAGAGCTGCAGTCTCACCATCATTCCCAAAAGTAGGCATAGCCTCGACCCACTTCGTAAAGTAGTCTATTGCTACAATAATGTACTTTTGACCTTTAGCCGAAGGCGGGTTACAAGTAGTATAATCAATACCCCACTTTGTAAAGGGACCGACAGTAATGACTGGAAAAAGCGGAGCTGGATGAGCGCGCATTTTTCGAGTATAGACTTGACACGGATGACACTTTTTGACCGACTCCACACAATCTTTGAAAATTGAAGGCCAAAAGTATCCAGCACGCAAGATTTTTTGGGCTGTAGCAAGCCCAGATAAATGACCACCACAAGCTCCACTGTGGCAATCATTCAACACAGCCTCAGCTTCTTCGAGAGTTAAGCAACGTCTCAGGATTGAATCAACCCCTCGATGGTATAAAGCATCACCAATAATCAAGTAATTTTTAGCCAAGTGACGCAACTTACAGCGCTCATCTTTCGAAAAAGTAGAGGGAAACTTCGCAATCTGAAGATACACAATGATATCTCCATACCAAGGATCTTGTGGAGAGATAAGAAACAAATGTTCATCCGGGAAGGATTCATCATAGACTATCTCTTCTCCACAGGGAAACTCAGAGATTAATTCCGCGAAAACCAATGATTTCTTGGACTTGGCAGACATAAACTCAAGATCAAATTCCTGCAAAATCACAATCCATCTATTGTATTTTCCCCCAATCACTCGCCTACTGAGGACAAACTGAAATGGATTGGCTGCTGCCAAAACATAAGTTTTTCGTAGAAGAATGTAATGCTGGAGTCGCTGCACAGCATGAACAGCTGCTAAAGCTAACTTTTCTATCGGAGTATACCGGAGTTCAGGTCCTACCAATCCTCGACTAAGATAGTATATAACATGCTCTACAAGAGCATCATCCTCCTGAACCAGAACCATACCAATGGTAGATTCTACTGCTGCAAGATACAAAAGGAAATCCCTGCTATAATCAGGTGGACTCAATAAAGGAGCAGAGGTCAATGATTTTTTCAAAGCATCGAATGAGCGCTGAGCGAAGTCATCCCAAAAGAATGGAACTCCCTTCTTCAACAATCTCATAAATCCTTTGGTAACTTCAGCATAATTTACGATAAATCTCCGAAGAAAATTAGCCTTTCCTTGAAGACTTTGAAGTTGACAAATTGACGACGGGGGAGGCAACCAAAGTATTGCCTCAACCTTGAAGGGATCTACCCTAATCCCTTCCCTAGACACTATAAATCCCAATAACCGACCGAATGTGACCGCGAAAACACACTTGTTCGGATTCAACCTAATCTTGTAGAAACGACATCGTTAAAATACTTGATGGAGGTGAGCAGGATGATCAATTCTCTTTCGAGAACGAGCAGCTAAATCATCCAAGTATGCCTCAATAATATGTTTGATGTCGTCGAAGGCATATGACATGGCCCGCTGAAACGTATCCCCAGCATTTTTAAGACCAAAAGGCATCTTCTTGTAAGAAAAAGTACCCCAGGGACAAATATAGGCAGTCTTATGCTGATCTTCAGGACGGATAGTAATCTGATTATATCCGGAGAAACCATCCATGAAGGAGAAAATCTCGTTATCGACACACTCATCGATAATATGATCTATAAATGGTGTGGGGTAATTATCTTTCGGACATGCTTTATTAAGGTCTCTGAAATCAATGCAAACTCGAATTGTTCCTTGTTTTTTATCTACGGGAACAGGGTTCGAAACCCACCCTGTCAAAGGAATAGGGAAAATAAATCCCGCCTTGAGTAGCTTCTCCACCTTGGCTTTGATAGCTGCAGCCTTCTTAGGATTGGCCGGACGAAGTTTTTGTCTCACAGGCTTAGCGCTTTCGTAAGTCTTGATCTCATGCTGGACAATAGATGGCTCTATACCAGGAATTTCCTCATAAGACCAAGCGAACACATCCCTAAACTGTTTAAAGAGATCGGTGTAAATTTGAATCTCTTCAGGGGAACATTCAGCTCTGATCAAGACATTCTCTATAACATTGGGATTCCTGGAAATGTTCACTGGGATAGTTGGAGAAATCACAGCCATGTTCCCTTCAGCATATACCTATGTTGGTGCTAAAGGGTTCAGGACTGGGTGAATAGGACCAGGAGACAAAGGACTTGGAAAACTTGACTCAACTTCGCTCAAATCAGGTAAAAAGTAAGACCGATGATGCAAATCATCCCACGGTCTATCTATACTAGTCATAGCTTCCAGGATGGCCTCTTCAGATGGAAGAGTGGTATCAAGGCAATCCTGGGTGGAAGAAGAACTAAGTGTCCAATCTAGAGCCACATCGTCATCCAACTCTTCCGGAGAAAGAGGAGCTGGAATGGACTCTGCAGAGTCAACAATAGATTGATAAGAAATCTCAGCTGCAAACATCGGAAATTCCATTCCACCCACTTGACCTTCCGCTAATGTGGAGGTAGGGGAAGGCAAGGTCCAAGGATCCGAAAAATAATGAGTTCTGAAGAACTCTCTTCGAATAGGAGCCCTGGAGGATGAAATCGCATTTATATGAATGGTAGGAGGTGGAATATCAAAAGTACCCATCAAAGAAGAATACATTCCAACCCCTAAATTCTCAACAGGCGGCTTGGCATTATCCAACTTTGGAATAGTTGAGTCAGTAGATGCATTCAGGTCTACAGGAGAATAGTCCAGTTGATCCACTGTAACAATCCTCCCTTCGTGGGGGAAACAAATAACTCGAAATAACGAGGATGCAATGGCATCCATCTCATAAATCTAGTTTCGCCCCAACAAAAGGTTGTAGTCCAAGCTTGGATCAACTATCTCAACCTCTATATTTACAGTTTTGCCCCCAACACAGATGGGCAAAGATGGGATAATACCATGCGGTCTGTGAGAATGACCATCAAACGCAGTCAGAAGAGTGGCAGTTGGAACAGCTGCGGGAGATCCAATTCCCTTCCAACATGCGAGAGACATCACACATGTGGAAGCACCCTCATCAACGACCGTCCAAAAGATATTGAATTTCCGGAACGATGATTTGATATGAAAATCCATATGATGGGGGAGTATATTTTTAAAATTAGACATATCGAATGTAGTCACAAGAGAGTTCTTTGGATCGACAGCCCCAATAGCAGTGAGCAGAGCACTGTGCTGAGCTGGACAAGACTGGAGCACCTCAAGAGCCGACATGGCACAAGGACTCTGTGCCAGATCTTCCACAATAGAGTAGTTCTGGGCAGCCCTAGCATTTGGATTAATCGTCGTACGCTCAGTAGATGATTTTGGCATCTGAGGTATAGGCTCAACAGTAGGCCTCGTAATATGAAGCGGCTCAGTACCATCAGGAGCACCCTTGGCTTTCGAAGACTCATCTTCTCCATAATCACGGGATCTCGTGGCGATATCCACATGAGCACTCATCATGTATATGTTTGACGAAGTTCCCCTTCCTAGGTGCCCCCAGAGGAAGCCCCAGTATTTTGATTCGTGCCAACAGCTAGCTGTTGCCCTTGGGGAAAAGGGTTTGTCAACACAACCTAGGAAATAGAAGAACCCTGCTGAGCTAACAAGCGCTGCGCATCCTGAATTTAGGGCAAAGGTGAGTAAGATGGTCTCCAGCACATAACTTGCATGGAAACTTCACTTTCTTTTTATCCTTTGGACCGTCACCAACATGCTCATTGGATTTATTTGCATTACCCTTCCCATTCTTGCCCTTTTTCTTATTACGTCCCTTCTTCTTCCCTTCGGATTGTTGATTTTCTTTAAGGTTAGAAGTCTGAACGGCATTTACCGACAAAGATTGAGAAGGCGATGACTCAGCAGACACAACCTGACCAGAAGAAGCAGATTGTATAGACAGCTACTGCAATTGACTAAGCTGGTTAGCTGCACCACTATTGATCGACCCAATAATTCCATCGCCATGAGGACCGGGTTTAGTCTTGGACAAGTCTAATTTGGAGCGAGGAGCATTAGGCAAATATTTATGAAGGACACCAGACTGAGAATATATCAATTCAAGATGCTGGGCCCTGAAGATAGCCTGTTCCTCAGAAAATACCCCTGACAGGGATACATCCTTAGAAATATCTGACTATAAAGATTTCAAAAACCATTCCAAGAGAAATTCACCCGGAATATGAGCTTTAATGAGCCTCTTCCTTCTTCACCATTCCCTAATGTGATCATAAATGTGGGTTGCATCGTCCTGCTTAAAATTAGTTAGGAGTTCGGTCCCGCATCATAACGGACAGACAACTGGAAATGATTTAGAAATGTAGTAGCCAGATCTCCAAAAGTAGGAAAACTGCCCCCAGTTAACTCAATATACCACTTGGCAGCGTTTCTAGTCAAGGTGCATTGAAACAACCTCAACCTAATCGAATCGTCGATCAGGGAGTTAGATGAACACCATAAATGGAAAGTGGTGATATGATCAGCCGGGTCCTCTCCATTCTTGCCTTAAAACTTTGGAATGTCTGAAGGTAGTTTGGTAGGAACCGGAGGCCACCCCGGACTATATCGGATCTGATCATTCGTCAATTTCGACAAATCTGACAAGTTCAACGTTGCCAGAAAAGGTAAACGAGGAGGAGCCTGAGGATTCCATCCTTGATGGGATGAATTCCCAACATTCTGAAAAGAATAACCTGGATTTGATGAGGCACTAGGTTTCTAGAAAGAACTCGTAGAAAATTTTGGGCCATAGGACCCAGCATTTGGAGAAGGACCCCCTCCCAACATAGAGTTACCAAAGACTGGACCAGTTCCCCCCCCCGAAGTAATGAATGAAGAGGAAAGCCCCTGATAGGGGTTCCAAGCATTAGAAAGAGGGGAAAAAGTCTGATAAGCACTCGACGAAGGGAAAGAAACATTCCCTTGTTGACCAACGTAAAACTGATTCCCTGCCCCCACTGCTGTAAATACAAGGTTCCAACTTGTAAAGGTAGTCGAACTCTGACCTCCAGACCAAGGGTTAAAACTCTGAGTCTAAGAAGTAAAAGGAAAAGACCGTAAGGAAGGATTTAAACTAGGAATATGCCCACTTCCGAAGGGGAACCCTTGAAAATAAGCTGACCCACTAGCCATGGAAGACATGGGTGCAGACGCAGTTGCAATAGCGGAAAAGGAAAACGAAGGAATCCCACAAGTGGGCATTCCAAAACAAAAGGGACCAGATTGAGAAGCATGTGCTTGGGTGAAACCAGAGCCAAACACAACAATACTAGAGGCAATCGAAGATATAGCAATTGTGCCTCCTCCTTCTACTGAAGCAGGAGTATGAATGCCTGCAGCACTCACAGCTGAAGCCGCGTTCCCAGTCGTGGGCATCGAAAGGTATGAATAAGATGGATAAGGACTTTTCGGTCTTTCTGACTCAGGTCCAATGTTCTCAACAACAAACAGATAATCAGGAGGAAGAGGAGATGGAAGTGACTGAGGAGACTTAGGTACTTCCTCTACTTCTAATTCTAGCTCTCCCAGAAATAAGACTCTCGAGGTGAGCGGAGCACTCCTCTCGGAACCAACACCGGAACCAACTACAAAACCTTCAAGCCCTTGCGGAGGATCTCTCTCCACTGCGTCAGATACCACTGGGTGATATTCACCTGCTATATTACTCCTACGCCTTCTTGAAGAAGGCTCAGCACTCTCGGGAGATAACCCCCAAATTCTCCTTGATCGACGAGGCGCTTGATTATCCACTTTAACAGATTTAATTAGACTCAAAAAAGTATAAAGCTAAGCAAGCTAGGAGCAAAGAGAACTCACTACAAAAATCCCTAAGATGCAACCAAGCAAGCAGCCTTCAGGTATTTCCGCTCCGGGTGATTAGGACCGGACACCAAAATACGAGAAAGCGAAAAATAGGACCTCCCTAAAGTAGTCTGGGATAATTACGGCCCAGGCCTACTAGAGAAGGTAACAGAAACAGCTACGCCGACCTCCTAACAACAACCTTTGCCGATGCAAGTACCCAAGCTTCGCCGGGGCACCCTCCAGAAGTACTGCTGGAAGTGATACGACGTCTGCCTCAGGTACCATGGGTATTCCCCCCTGCAGTCACCTATGTGGAACCTAGGAATGGAAACTAAGGGCACCAATCTGTGTCAGCAGCCGGGCGGAACGGTCTTAAGGCAAGATCCAGTAAATTAGAGAGGGGGTATCTCTCTTCTCAACCTTCACTTCCCCTCGCGCTTGACTCTCTGGAGGAGAGCTTTCCCAGTCCACCTAACGGAGTTGGATTTTTCTCATTTAATAAACTTCTATGTTTTAGTTTGAGCGGCCTTGGAGAGTTAACTCTCCACTCACCTAATCCAAGGCCCTACAACCTAGCTAGTTGGTGTATGACACTTAATAAAAAACTTGCTAGTTGTTTTTAAATTAATGCACTTATTTTAGTTGGTTGTTATGTTAAGTCAAGGGAATATGGAAATGAAACTTGTGATGTTTTATGATGCAGAAAATAAATTAATGAAAACCGAACTACATGCAGATGCAGTAATTTCCTTTCGATGAAAAGAAATTTTTACACAGGTTCTACGAGACTAATTTTTTTCTTTCTTTTCAGATATCAAACTTCACACTCGCAAAAACTATGAAAAAGACTACAAATGTTTAAGTGCACCTAATGTAAATTACTAAGAGCATGCCAATAATAAGATGCAAAATCTACCAAAGCAAAGAGAAATTTCCAAAGAATCCTTCAGTTCTATCAATTTTCCGGTTATCCACAAATTAGTTCCCAAACCAAAAAATAAGAGAAAGAAACCAATGAAAATTCCCTTCCCAAATCAAGTCAGAAAATGAAGGCAAGAAATATCAACAAAGCTTCAAAAGATGGAAATTAACCAAAACAAAAATGCAAAACAAAAGCAATGGCAAAACAATTTTTTTTTGAGCTGTTTGAATTTTATAAAAGAAGACTTCAAAGAGACCAAGAAAACTATCCAATCACCAAGCCAAACAATCTCCGAATTTCAAGCAAAAACTCAAACAACAATGCTCTAAACCTTATAGTGCCAACTAGTAGTAAGATTTATATGAGCAAAAGGAAGACAAGAAACTCAGTAACTCAGCCCAGAAGAATAGCACAATCTTGCAGCAAAAAAAACTTCAAAGACCCAAAAATGACTCTTCAAAAATTGCAACAAGACCTAGTCAAATGAAATCAAGAAAACCAACCAAAAAGTAGGAAATAATTAAAGTGCTAAGAAAAAAATAAAGTGAGGAAAGAGCATATGAGCAGAAGCTCTCTGTCCTGATAAAGCAGAACAACCAAGAATCTCCAGAAAGAGATCTTGGTACTCGAACCAGAAATGCAAGCACTAAAAAACAAGATTTTTCAAATAAGCCAGTCTTCAACCAAACAAGAGAGGAAAAGACCAATAACCACTATCAACACAATCCAGAGACTATAAGGACACTGCAGAGACAGGTCTCCATAGGCAGACAAGACCAAAAAGTCAAGAAATCAAAAATTTCAAAATTTGCCCAGGCATACGCTACTTATCAGTTTTTCAACAAGCGTGCATACACAACTGTGTCAAAGGAAACCCACGTATACGCGACCGTGTATAGGCAAACTCGTGTATGGAAAGGTAAATAATGAAAAATAAAAAATGATCAAGCCTGGCTAAAGAACCAGGTCTTTAGTCTGACTGAGAAAAAGCTAACTAGACTAGAAATAATGATTAAAACTATTAGAAACCTTTAAAACAGCTGAAACCACCCAACAGGGGAATCACAAGAATGCGATCCCCAGCGGAGTCGCCAGTTCTGTTTCGGAAAATAACTCCCTAGATTTCGTTGGGTCAAAACCTCCACAGAACAGGGCACGTTATTCAAGAAGGACTCACACAACCACACTTGTACACTGAAAACTAGATAACATCGATTGTAGAACTCACCCGTAGATCCTACGTTTGATGTAGATCCCGCGGGGTCCAAAACCCCAGCAACCCTTATTCCTCTTCAACCTGGAAATCACGAAGGAACATGCACGAAAATCTAGTTGTACAATATATATCTTTCCTAAATGTCAGTGTAATCCATGTGAAACATCATATAAACAATAATAAATGCTTAATTAACAATATTTTTACATATGCAAGCATATATTAACACGTGAATTCGGGAACAAGATGGTTCTTCTTCAGTACGAACATCATGTACAATGATAGAAAGGTGGAGAGATCACCTGAATCCTTCCACGATCTTCGAACAGACCATCATCCGGATCCGTCCCGCCCTTGCCTCGCTAAGATTCTTCCAAGACTTGTGCACATGAGATGACATATAAGCTAATGAACATCTTCGGGAAACAAAGGTTTCCTATAATAAACTGGGAAGTGCAGGAGGCACGAGAAATCAAACTTGAATTGGGGCCCCAACAGAGTATAATGTCTATAATTTCTCTCTCTCCCTTAGGCCATGCATATGAGGAGATTTTATACTCCCTCAAAATAGTTTCAATCAGTTGGAAATAGTTGGCCACGGGCTGGGGTGGTTGAATTACTGGAATAACCATCAACCCAGCCTCGAAAATAGGGATTTTTATATATTTTTTAATGATTTTAATGGCATACACGGAAAAGTATCTATGGACTCGCATATACACGCAGAAAATTCTGGGCATACCCACGTATGAGATTTTAAACACTGTTTTTTATGAACTTTATTCAAGTCTATGGGAATGGGTGCCCAAGGCCAAAGAGACAATCATGAATCACATGAGGGTGAAAAATGATGCTATAACAATTGGAGCTTACAAGCAAGGAGGAAAGTAAACATTGCAACAGATTCCAAGTAGGCTTCTTTCCCATTCTTCAATTTATCTGAGGCTAAAGTTTATGATTTTTTGTCTTTTCTTGTTCTAGACCAGTCCACTAGATCTAAGGAATTCACCTTTTTCCACAATCATAAATTCTACATAATAAATTGACAACTCCACTAGGGATAAATTTCTTCCCTTAGTGGTTTCCTTGACCTTAGAACCTTTTTCACCTCTTAAATTGACCTTGATTTTCTCACTCAGACCTTGATTGACCCTAGGAAAACCCTTATTTTTAGATTAATTTAATTTTTTGTGTAGTATTTTGGTTGAATCTACCTTGTTTCACCTCTTATTCTCGAGATAGAGTACCCCAATACACTCTCTCCTTATTTTCACCTGTGTTGTAGAGAATTGGTGCCTATTCTACACTTGCAGTGATCCCTATAAGATGCAAAATATTGCTTTTCTTGCCTTGCTCTCTAAATTTCTTTGGTCCAACTTGTTTTCCCTTTGTCCTTGAGTGTGTCATTGTCTCTGCAAATCCTTCATTTTTTTTTGTTGGTTTTGATATCCTTTGATAAGGATTTTCTTATATTTTGCTTTGTTCTTGTCAATTAGGTCACTAGAAATTTTTTGGCTTGATCTTTGATTGATTGAAAATTTTGATATTACAGTCATCATTCTATGTGATTTCTTTCATGAGTGATTTAGAAACATCTTAGTTTTCACTTAAATTTTTGGAAATTAAGAGGATTGAAAAGAAAAAGCTCATCATTTTGAATTTTTCATTGCATTTAGGGTTGCGTGTGTGAACTTGGAAATTCGAAAAGTTGGATTAGGGGAATTTACTTAGCAAATTTTTTTTGTTGAATTTTGTATGTTGTGTTACAATTTGTTTTCTCCCTTCTGTACATAAATTTTAACTGAAAAGAAATATTTAATTTTCTCATGTTATATTACATCTTTAGGATATTCAGGTGAAGTTCGTAGTGATCCTTGAAAACTGAAACTTAACTTAAGGAAAATGAAGGAGCGTTTGAAACATTAACGCAGAGATCTAGAGGTCTAGGATAGAGACATATTTTGGCGTCTATAAACATAGGAGCTGTCATTTTTTTACAACATTGCATTCCAAGGATGATATCTCGTTCCACATATGTAAGTGTATAGGACTGTTATCCACGTACCTCTAGGCATATTGGATGGTTCTCCACGCATGAAAAGTATATGGGAATGCTCTTATTTTACAGTTACACATTAGAAAACACTGACACTGAAAATTCTTCCACGTAACTTCGGGTATATTTTGGACATCCACACCAGGTTGTTATCCTCACCTTAAGTAACTGAGTCAGACACCTTATACATTGTGATACATCGAACACATCATTCGGGGAGATTTCCTATCCAATCATAAATCCTTAGTTCTCCAAGATGGTATATTGCAGTTCACAATTGCTTGGTAAAACCTTTTGCCTAGTTACTCCTTTTTTTATTTCTATTTTGTATTAATTTTTGAAAATTTAATAAACCAACATGGAAGAATGATGCAGGATCATCCAGACTTAGCCAACAATGTGATTGTATGTTCACATGTTATGGATAACATGAGGTGGATAAACATTGGCCATTAATATTTTACTTATTTTTAAATAAGAGAAGTTAGTTTATTTGGGATAGCTAATTAATTAGGAAATAAAATAGAAATTGGTTTTTCCCTGCAAGGAGATTGAGCCAAGTATGATAAGAGCTTAGAAATAGGGTAGCATTTGTTTTTTAGGAGTGGTTCAATGGAAATATATTATAGGTGAGAAGGACCACTCTATATATATATATATATATATATATATATATATATATATATATATATATATATATATATATATATATATATGATATAGGTGTGAGGGATAGAGAGTAGAGTGGAAAAAAGTGAGACAGTGTGAAATAGGTGTGCGACAGGTGAGAGAAAAGAGAGCATAAACAATTGTAATAACCAGCCAATCAAGGGCTTGGCTCTCTAAATTCCTTTATTATTAATTTTCAAGTTTTTTGTATCGACCAGGCTCTATGTTCAAACTATTTTTTTAAACTCTGTTGAATCGCATATATATTAAGTTATATAGCAGAAGGACAATTATATTGAAGGTGCAATGAGGGCCATAGATCTAAAACTTATCAACGAGAGAGATCTCATCACAAGTTGAAATCCATCACACTTCGTACAGAAACAGGTTTAACATTAAAAAGTTGCAAGTTAAATTGTTTTATCAATGATGTGAAGTGAAGAGTGGAGAGACAACAGGGATCATCGGATTTGAGACTAATCCAACGGTGGAGATCACAGTGTCGAGAAACGATTTCGCACTTCACAAGATTTAGGAAATAAGTGTTAAGACATCACAAAGTAAACTTTTTTATTTGCGATGCAAAAGGGAGGAGGACACGTGTTAGCTTAGCGTAGTTTTTTACTTCGCAAGGATTAGAGTTTAAGTGTTAAAGCTAAACTACAAATTGTGCAATCTACGATCACCAGTGATTGATCAGGCTTGTCATGGGACCCTCTGGTAAGAGATTCCGTGAAAAATAATTGTTTTGGGTTATATGTATGTCTGTATGTTTAATGAGACCTGAAGTTAAAATAAACCCACTATGGGTAATAAGGTTGTGTACAGTGTAAACTCTAGTTTCTGCGCATACTCTGATATTTTTGCAGCTAGTCTGCATCATTTGGTATTAGAGCAGACTTGAGTTTGTACTTGAAAGTTGGAGCAAAGATGCCACCCAGGAGTGGAGCTGGCACAGGTCATGGAAGACCAGAAGCTAATGTAATTATGATGAATGAAATTCAACATCTTCGTACAAGAATGGAGATAGTAGAGGTTTCCCAAAGGAGAGCACCTGAAGAAGGAGATGTCAGCACAACAGAGGAAACTTCTAAGGAAGAGGAAGAAGAAAAAGATGACGCAGCTAAAATGATAAAAATGTTCATTAAGGAAACTGGAAGACCAAAGGTGGATGTACCTTTGTATGAGGGAAATCTCAATATGGAGGAGTTAATGGATTGGATCAGTTCATTAGACAAGTACATTGAATTTGAAGAAGTTGAAGACAAAGGGAAAGTGAATTTTGCAGCTACTAGACTAAAGGGTCATGTAGCTATCTGGTGGGAGGAGTTACAAGAATCCAGACAGAGAAAAGGAAAGCCCAACATCAAGAGACAGGAAAAAATGGTAAGAAAATTAAAAAGTAAGTTCGTGCCCAAGGATTATCAATTAAATATTTTTAAGAAATTACAGAATTTGAAACAAAAAGGAATGACAATGAAAGAATATACAGAGGAATTTTATAAGTTGAATATTAAAGCTGGACATGTAGAAGATGATGTTGAGAAAGTAGCCAGGTATATAAATGGCTTGAGGTATGATATCCAGGATGAGATCAGTCTATTAAATCTGAAGACAACTGAAGATGTTTACTAGGCAGCCTTAAAAGCAGAAGATAAGATACAAAGAAAGAAAATTCAGAGGAATCGAGGGAAGAATTCAACAAGAGGAAGAGGAACATTCAAACCCAGATTTCAACATTCCCAGAATGAAACAGGAGGTTCGAGTAGCAGATGACGACAGAGAGGAGACTTTGGTCGAGGAAGGTTTGTACCCAGAGGTAGAGGTCGAGGAAGAGATATTCGATGCTTTACATGTGGTGAATGGGGACATGGGTCATGGGAATGTCCCCATAATAAGTCAACAACTCAGAGAAATGTAAATATTGCTGAAACAAAGGAAGAAATACCTCAGATTGCAGGTAAAGAGGAACCACCCGAAGTAGGAGAATCCTTATTATTGAAAAGGGTATTGCTTAAAGCCGAAAAAGAAGTGGGAGAACCAGCTCAGAGGAAGAATCTATTCAGGACTATATGCAAGTCCAAAGGTAAATGTTGCAAAGTGGTAATTGACAGTGGAAGCACTGATAACCTTGTTTCTATAGAGATGGCAGACAAGTTGGGATTGGTAAAAACAGTACACCCTACTCCTTATAAGGTATCATGGCTACAAAAAAGACATCATATTATTGTGACAGAACAATGTAAGGTAGAGATTCAGATTGGTACTTACAAAGATGTTATATCATGTGATGTAATGTCGATGGATGCATTAGAGGAATTTTGAGGTCTAAAATGGGCCTCCTAAGGAAAATGTACCATCAAAATTCACTTTATGAGAACTAATCACATTTTAGGGGATGACATCATCCCTAATGGTGGAGGTGTCATTTCTTGAGTTAAAAGTACTTACTTGTCACATTCTAAATGGTAGATAAAAACTCATTGTTAACCATGGTAGTGCTCTAAGTACTTTTAAATTCATAAAGTAAAATACTCATAATGAATGTCATTTTACACTTTTTGAATAAAATATTATTATTGTCATTTCATATTTTTTGAAAGAAACAATGCATATCCCTACATAATCTTCATGTATTTACACACTTTTCAATAGATATTATATTTTTATATTTTCAAATATTTATTTTTAAATTATATATTCATCTAATTTTATTTAATATTACAATTTCAAATTAATTAGAAGTTAATATCTATACATATATTATACATATGAAATCAAAATAAATAAAAATGTAACTTTGTAGTTTTAGGATAAACAAAAACTATAAATAATATAATTATTATATTAGTAACAATACAAACATATTAAAATTAAATAAAAAATACATTTCAGTTTTGTAGGATAAAAAAAGGTATATTAATTTTGTATGTTGAAAAAAGATATATTAGGTTCAACATAGTTTGGGGCAAAAAAATATTAAATTTCGATATATATAAATCTTATATTATACTATTAATATAAATTAAATTCATTTCAATAATTTTTTTTTCTTTAGTTTTAAATAAATGTCAATTCATTTCATTATGATTATGTTAATATTATATATTAGTATATATAATATTATGAAAAATAATCTAGAATATATATTATATTCTTTATTATATTATATATTATTTATTCCTATATTATAAATCAATTCAATTCAATATGTAATATAAGATTCATACATAAAACAATATATTACATATATTATATTATATTATATTATTTTTATATAATATATTAATTACATGTTATTATATAATTTAAATAATATAAATTTTAACTAATAATATATTCTATAATTAAGAACTTATGAATTTTATTTATATTTTATTTTAAGTTATTTAATTACAAAAGACAAATACATTAGTTGTGCAATGCTAATGAATTTTTCTTCAAAATCTCATTCTTATTTATAGTCACATCAATCCAATTTTTTTATTAATTTGATTTTTGGCACAAATTTTGAATTGAATTTAACCATGGTTACATGGATTTTGGTGCAAAAAGTCAATTGCAAATTCATAAATATTATTTTATTGGTTTAGCTATTATTTTATTATTTCCTTAGGAGGCCCATTTTAGACCTCAAAATTCCCCTAATATATGTCACATATTGTTGGGAAGACCTTGGCAGTTTAATTAGAAAGCCATACATGATGGCAGAAGAAACACATATACTCTGGAGAAGGATAGAAACAAACACACACTGCTACCATTGAAGGATAAAGCTGACAAAGAAACACCTGGAAACAATGTTATGCTGATGAGTGGGAAATAACTGTTGCAAGAAATCGAGAAGGATGAGGAGATGCATTTTACTATTGTAGGAAGACCCAAGGTAGTTCTAACTTCCAAAAATTTAGAAGATTTATCTGAAGAAATCTGAAGTTTGTTAAATAATTTTGCTGATATTATTGTGGGTGAGTTGTCAACTGCATTACTACCAATCACGAGTATTAGTCATCACATTGATCTAATACCTGGAGCAAGTTTTACGAATAAAGCAGCATACAAATTAACTCCTCAAGAAAATGCAGAAGTTGGAAGACAAGTGCAAGAGTTGATGGATAAGGGATTGATAAGAGAGATCATTAGTCCATGTGTTGTACCAATAGTACTCAGTCCAAATAAAGGATGTGAATGGCACATGTGCATAGATTCTAGAGCCATAAATAAAACCACCATCAAGTATCATTTTCCTTTACCACAAATGGATGATTTAATGGATTTCTTGAGTGGATCAAAATATTTTACTAATATAGATTTGAAGAGTGGTTATCATCAAATAATGATTAGAGAAGGGGATGAGTGGAAGACTGCCTTAAAGAAAAACAGTGGTTTGTATGAATGGTTAGTGATGCCTTTTGGGCTCACTAATGCACCCAACACATTCATGAGATTAATGAATGAAGTCTTGAAGGAATATACAGGCAAGTTTATAATTGTTTATCTTGATGATATTCTAATTTTTATTCAAAGTAAAGAAGAGCATCTGGAGCACCTTAGGTTGGTTATAAAAACTTTGCAGAAAGTTAAGCTACGAATAAATTTGAAAAAATGTAGTTTTATGAAAGAAGAGCTAGTGTATTTGGGATTTGTAGTTTCTAAATAAGGCTTGAAAATGGATCTGGAAAAATTCCAAGAAATTTTGAATTGGCAAACTCCAAGAAACATATTTGAGGTAAGAAGCTTTCATGGTCTTGCAAGTTTCTATAGAAAATTTATCAGAAGCTTTAGTCAGATTTGTGCACCCATTATTAAAACAATCAAGGAAACTAATTAGCCATTCAAGTGGACAGAAGTAGCACACCAAAACTTTAAGTTGCTGAAGAAGAAAATTAAAGAAAAACCAGTTTTAGCTTTGCCAGATTTTGAAAAAGTATTCCAAGTTGAAACTGATTCTAGTGGAGTTGGAGTTCGAGCAGTTCTAAGTCAAGAACAAATACCAATAGCATACTTCAGTGAGAAAATGGATGAAGCTAAGAAGAAATACTCATCTTATGAAAAAATATTTTAATGATGTTGTGCAAGATTTGAAAAACTGGAGACATTATTTGTTACCAAAAGAATTTGTATTTTATTCTGACAACCATGCATTACAGTTTATAAACAACCAACCAAAATTGAACTAGAAACATGCCAAATGGGTAGAACTTTTGCAATGTTTTACTTTTGTGATTAAGCATACAAGTGGTAAATTGAACAAAGTTGTTGATGATTTGAGCAGAGTGAATTTAATCATGCAAGAATTACAAGTTGGTGTTGTAGGATTTGAATAAATGGTTAACATGTATAAAGAAGATGCAAAATTTAAGGAAATTTATGCATCTATGCAAAACCCAGTAGTTCATAATAGAAGCCAGTGGTTGGATTATCTTATCCAAGGAGGTTTTCTATTCAAAAGTAATAAAATATGCATTTCCAAATGTTCTATGAGGGAAAACATAATTAAGGAGAATTATAGTGGAGGCTTATCTGGACACTTTGGTCAAGACAAGACATTTGCTCAGGTAAATTATTTTTACTACTGGCCAAAGATACAAACTAATGTTAAGATATTTTTTGAGAAATGAAAGAAATGTCAGCATGCTAAGGGGAGAAGTCACAATACAGGATTGTATCAGCCATTGCCAATACCAAACCAACCATGGGATGCAGTTAGTGTGGATTTTGTTTTAGGTTTGCAAAAAAAACTCAAAGAGGAAATGAATCCATTTATGTTGTGGTAGATATGTTTTCTAAAATGGTTCATTTCATTGCATGAAAGAAAAATAGTGATACAACACATATTGCTAATCTGTTTTTTTCAGAAGTTGTAAGATTACATGGATTTCCTATGAGTATTGTGTCTGACAGGGATACTAAGTTTGTTGGTAATTTCTGGAGAACTCTATGGAAGAAGCTAGGTACCAACCTTAGTTTCAGTTCAGCTTATCACCCTCAAATGGATGGACAGATCAAGGTAGTAAACAGAAGCTTGGGAAATATATTGAGGAGCTTAGTGTATGAAAACCCTAAGCGTGGGATTTAGCACTTGCTCAGGTTGAGTTTTCTTATAATGATACTCCCAATCGAAGTACTAGGATGACTCCATTCCAAATTATTTTTGGAATGAATCCAAGAGGTATGTATGAGCTCAGAAATTTAGGAAAACAAGAGATAAGGAGTGCAAAGGCTGAAGAGTTTGCAGAACAGATGCAGAAACTACGAGAAGATGTTAAACATAGATTGCAGGAAAGCAGTGGAAAATACAAACAGAGAGTTGATATGAAGAGGAAAGAAAAAGGATTCCAAATTTGTACCTATACAAAGGAACAGAGGAAGAGCTACAAGAAGACTCTACAGAAGAGGAAGACCAGACTTTGAATTGGAAGGAACAGATGCCAAAGACAGAAAAGAAATAAGTGGAGGCCATTTTGGAGAAAAGAGCAGTAAAGAAGACCAGAGGATAAACTTACAATTAGTATCTAGTCAAATGGAAAGGACACCCTGTGGAAGATGCTAGTTGGATGACAACAGCGAAGTTACAGAAGTTTAATACAGATCCTAAAGCATTGATGGATCAATATTTTCTTCCCTGGGAGTCTGATGCAGGAGCTTCCAGACTTAGCCAGCAATGTGATTGTATGTTCACATGTTGTGGTTAACATGAGGTGGATAAACATTGGCCATTAATATTTTACGTAGTTTTAAATAAGATAAGTTAGTTTGTTTGGGTTTGCTAAATTAATTAGGAAATAAAATGGAAATTGGTTTCTCCCTGCAAGGAGATTGAGCCAAGTAGGATAAGAGCTTAGAAATAGAGTAGCATTTGTTTTTTAGGAGTGGTTCAATGGAAATATTATATAGGCGAGAAGGACTGATTCAGCTATATATATATATATATATATATATATATATATGAGATAGGTGTGAGAGAGAGAGAGTAGAGTGGAAAAAAGTGAGACAGTGTGAAATAGGTGTGCGAGAGGCGAGAGCGGAGAGAGCATAAACAATTGTAATAACCAGCAGATCAAGGGCTTGGCTCTATAAATTCCTTTATTGTTAATTTTCAAGTGTTTTGTATCGATCGGGCTCTTTGTTAAAACTATTTTTTTAAACTTTGTTGAATCACATATATATTAAGTTATATATCAGAAGGACAATCAGATTCCAGGTGCGACAAGGGCCATAGATCTGAGCCCAATCAACAGGAGAGATATCATCGCATGTTGAAAGCCATCACACTTTGCACAGAAATGGATTTAACATTAGAAATTCGCAAGTTAAATTGTTTTATCAGCGATGTGAAGTGAGGAGTGGAGAGACAATGGGGATCGTCGGTTCTGAGGCCAATCCAATGGTGGAGATCACAACACCGGGAAACGATTTCTCACTTCGCAAGATTTAGGAAATAAGTGTTAATACATCGCAAAGTAAACTGTTTTATTTGCGATTCGAAAAAGAGGAGGACTCGTGTTAGCTAAGCATAGTTTCGCACTTCATAAGGATTAAAGTTTAAGTGTTAAAGCTAAACTACAAATTGTGCAATCTGTGACAGCTGGTGATTGGTCAGGCTTGTCATGGGACCCTATGGTAAGAGATTCCATGCAAACAAATTGTTTTGGGTTACATGTATGTATGTATGTTTAACGAGCCTCAAAGTTAAAACAAACCCATTGCGGGTAATAAGGTTGTGTAGAGTGTAAAATCTATAGTTTCCATGCATACTCTGATATTTCTGCAGCTAGTCTACATCAAAGAACAACCCCTTGAACCCCATCGTTAATGTAGGATGCAAATATTCCCTCCTCTTCCACCTGAGGAAACTCTTGGACGTCGAAATAAAAAAATGACGCAAACTACAAAATCTAGTACTTCGGGAGAAACCCCTTCTGGACCTCCATCCGAAATTACTCTAGAATCATCTCTTTGTGTGAGTATTGAGCCCGATATCACTTCTTTCTTAGTTGGTGATTCCAACACAGTTGAAACAAAAGCACTTGAGACTTTATTACCTGAGGTTATTGAACCTGTGTTTCTCAATTGAGACACACTACAACCTGGAATTATACAATATGATGACCCTTAGTTAACTACACTTGTTACTTCAGACCCTTCCTCTTCCCTTCCTTCGTCTTTGGCTCAACCTCAATCCATATATCTTAGGCCCAAAGGTGAAGAAATTCCACCTAGTCTTAGAAGTATTGAGGAGATTCATCAAGAAGATTCTTGAACTTCTTCTCCTATTTATTTGACAGGGATTCATCTCTATCAAGTCCCTCCTAATACTCAAACTCAAGCTCCTTTTTCTGATTCTACTCTTTTCAACTCACCCGTGAGTTTATCTTGGCAATCATCTTTTGGATATTTAACCATGACTGAGTCTTCTATGGTTTCTCAACCTAAATAAATACTATGTGAGAGACAACCAATGTTGTAGTTGTTTTATGTTTGCAACATCACTAGAGATACATCTATATTGTTGCTCATCCATCCTGCCTAATTACCAATAGTTACCTAGTAATTTTATGGTGCAACATCCATTCCATGGAGTTCTACTATGTCATCCTCTTTCAGAATACCAATTGGCGCTTCTTTGATGGGTGCTACATAGTCTGCTCTTCCTCCTCTATTCCAACCTACAGTTGAACAACAATCTGGTTCATATGTCATTAGGTATGGATGATCTGTATTTATGCAGGAACACAAATAAATGCAGAAATAAACATTAAAAAATAGATGCAACAAAAAATACACTTCATTTCATTAATATCAAATAAATGAAATAATCTTACAGACAGAATGGAAATAAACTAGCTCGAGTGATGGTAGCTTATCTCTGAGGAGAGATGTGGTAGCTACATGCCTCTAATCTCTGTTACAATGAGGCTTGAAGGCCTATTTACTATTGAGAAATAAATAAAAACCCTAAACATCAAAAAACCTAATCTTAGTAGACGAAGCACCAAAAAAATGGGCCCTATTTGGGTAAATTGGTACATCAACTTCCGAGGGACGTAACTTTGGCATACGATCTCCATTTGCATGCACAATACCTCATTAGAAATATCTATCTAAGGATTGTAAATTCAAAGTGGCCAGTATCAATTAAAGGCCCATGTTGGTCCCAATTTTCTAAAAAACATTGTTTAGGGCCTCAAAACGGCTCTAGAAGTTTAGGACCGAAAAAACTACCAAAAATAGTAAAGCGTGCTACAATTAAGGAAAATGAAAAACTGAAAGAAACAATGGTGGGGGTCCAAGTGGAATAGAAAAGTGGTCACTGATATTGAACTAGATTAGTCATCCCCCCTTTTGAAGCAATGGTCCCCATTGTGTTGACTTCCTCCATGAGATGAGGAAACTTCTATTGAACTTGGTCCCTGGTGAGCCATTTGCTTTGGTGCAGGAGTTGACCAAATTTTATAACCCGATACAACTGGATATTCTACCAGTGAGCATTCTTGATTTGTGTGTCCATGATCCAATCAGTTGTGGCATGATCCATGCATTCTATGCTTAATTTTATTGGTGTGAGTTGTTCTACAATGTCGGATGTGTCTAGCAATGGTGGAAAGTAGGGCCGAAGGCAGTTCACACTGAACAATGGATGAAAACCAAGAAATGGTGGAATATTGAGCTCGAAGGAATTGTCCCCTATAGCCTTGGTGATTGTATATGGCCCATATCGGAGTGGTTGAAGCTTATGGTGGGGCCCAACAAGGCACTCCTTATGAAAATGTAGCCAAACTTTGTTACCCACTTGAAACTTGTGTGGAACCTAATGTTGATCATGTCATTTCTTGTACTTAGCATTGGAGTTTTCCAATATGTCATGGACCTATTGGAGAATGTGTTGAATCCACTCAATAAATTTGTTTGCCTTGTCGGTTTCAGATTATACATGAGCCGAATCTGCCTCAGTAGTTGGAAATGAAATTTCCACATCAATGGAACATAATGACTGGAATCCTAGCCCACCTGAAAGGGGATTTGGCTAGTTGAGCCGTGGAGAGCTTGGTTATAGCTATGTTGGGCATAGGGGAGGCTTTCATTCCATGTGAAGGGATGCTTCAATTTTTACATGCGCATAATGTGAACAATCATCCTATTGACAACCTTTTTTTGGTCATCAGTTTGGGGGTGGAAAGTTGTGGACTTCGTGAATTTGGTGTCCAACATCGACCATAGACTTGACCAAAATGTGTTGAGGAACCTACTATCCCGATCTGAGATAATGGACTGTGGGATCCCAAAGTGTACCCGCACTCACTCAAGGAATAGTATAGCAGTGGCTTCTGATGTGATATTATTCTTGCAGGCCGCCATAATGGTCATCTTAGAGAATCTGTTGATGACCAAAAAAACACAGTCATTTCCATGCTTGGTAGAAGGAAGGGCCGACATGTAATCCATGTAGATGGATTCCCATGTTCGACTAGGGGTAGGAAAAATAGTATATAGGCCTTGCTTCTTCATGGCTAGTTTGAAAATGGTGTAGTAATTGTAGGATTCGATGTACTTCCTTACACCGTGTCGAAGGTTTGGCCAATAGGAAATACTTCTGCAATACTACCACTATTTTCTCGACCCTGAAATTTCCAGCAACCTGACTGTAGTGCGCTTCTGAAATCATCTTTTCACGCTCACTTGAGGGAATACAAAGATTTCCCATGTGGCATAACAGTGCATCCCGAAGGTAAAAATCTGGAACTTTATTACCCTCTAGGAGTGCCTAGTATGTGTTGCTGAATTTTGGATCACTTTTGTAGATGTTTCGTGAAATAATACCCTAAAGGTATTGGGTTGAAAACCTTCACAGATCAGGGGCATGCCATTCAAGAAGGACTCAATTTAACCAACTTTTATACTGAAAACTAGATGCTACTGGTTGCAGAACTTACTCGTAAGTCCCTTGGTTCATGTAGATCCCGCGACACTTTTTGCTTCGAAACCTGTAAATCCACAAAGAACGGACACAAAAATCTAGTTGTACAGCATATATAGTTCCTAGATGTTAGTGAAAACCATGTAGAATATCATGAAAACAATATTAAATGTTCAATTTATGATTATCACACATGTGTAAAGCATCATTAACACGTAAATATCAAGAACAAGATGGCTCTTCTTATTATGAATGACACGTATAGTAATAAAAATGTGGAGAGATCACCTGAATCTTGCCACAACCTTTCGAGCATACCGTCCTTTGGATCCGTCCATCCCTAACCTCGCAAGAATTCTTCCAAGGTGTGTGCATAATAGATGTCATATAGGATGATGAACATCTCAAGGAAACAAGGGTTTCCTGAATATACCTGGGAAGTGTAGGAGGCACAGGAATATCAAACTTGAATAGGGCTCCAACAGAGTATAATATCTATATCTTTTCTCTCTCCCTTAGGCCATACCTTTGAGGGGATTTTATACTCTCTCAAAATTAGTTTCTACAGTTAGGAGTAGTTAGGCCATGGGCTGGGGTGTTGAATTACTGGAATAACCATCAAACCCGCCTCAAATGTAGGGAATTTATATATTTTTTTAATAATTAAAAATGTATATGCATATCTCTATGAATGGACTCGCGTGCATATGCGAAAAAGTATGGGCAAAGTCGCGTATGGGTTTTAAGATATTGTTTTTTGAGAAAATATTCAATTCTGGGGGAAAGGGTGCCCAAGGCCAAAGTGTAAGTCATCAAGTACATGAAGGTGATAAATAACACTATAACAGATGCCCCCTAATATATGAGGTCAGAAGGGGTACATGATGGCCGAAATGTATTATGTGCAGAGAAAGAACCTTGCAAGGACTAAAGAGGACTTAACCAGATTTTAGCCTACCAAAAAACCAGCGAGAGAAATCAAAGAGATAGCTCCTGTCTGAGGTGGGCATACTCATGCTTAGTGAAAGAAAAATCATGTCCGCATATGAAATATAGAGTGAATCCAAAATGTATACAAGTATAGCTGACAAAATTTAAAGTACATAATGAATCATTTGATCGTTGATCACTGCCTGGAAGTACAAGTCAAAATCAGGTCCAAGTATCACAAATAGAAGACTGATCAATGATGCTGCAAATAGATATCTGATCACAAAAGTCATAACTGAATCTCCAGGTACCAATCATAAGTGGTGGAACAAATGGTACAACACGGAACTCGGGAGCCAACATATAAGGGTGTATGGTGTCACTGGAAGAAAACTGAAGAAACTATCTAGGTGAACCGAATTAGGGTGATGCAAACCCGAGGTCTTCACCAATCACTATGGCACAATTCTACAAAATGGGAATAAATGAGCTGAAGTCGACCATGTGAGAAATCATTTGATTACCGATCAATGATGTATACCATTAACAAATGCGAGACATCCCACCAATAATGATAATAAATGTCAAGTTTCCCTAGTACAATCCAACAAGTACGAATAAATGAGTTGAAGTTGAACACTTGAAAGAATCCACCAATCAGGAGGCAATGATGTATCCTCACTGTCGATGGCGAAGAATCTGCCACTGATGAATGCAAACCCTAAGGTACTGACAAAAGGACTCTAGATATTATTCCCAAAGAAATGAGTTGGAGTCGATGGGAAAAGATCTGCTGGAAGGAAGGCATTAAGACATCCCACATTAGTCTAGTGCGAGTGTAACCCGCATGCCAAGATTTGGAAGGAATCAGACGAAGTAGAGTGAAGTAACCAACCCGTAGTATGTTTCCGGCATGCACAAAATGAAGCTAGCGCACGACATAAACCCTCTAAACCAACCAATAATGAAAGCTGACAAAGAGGCAAGATATCCACCGATAGGTTCAAATGGAAATCTAGGTACTGCACGAATACCAAGTGTAATAATGTAAGCTGATGTTGAACACAAGAGAAACTGCTTAGTCAAAGACCCATGATGATGATCAAAGGCTGAGCACAAGGTCACCTATCAATAATGTAAATAGGGCCAGGATGCAACTCTAGGTTTGCTCTCAGAGCAATATGTCGTAGTCGATAAGAGACAAACTTGCAAAAAAGAAGTCAATGGAGACCTTCTTAAACCAGCACGACCAAAGGACCAAACATTCGATGTGATAGAATAAGACACTGACAAAACCGGGAAAACCGACTCAAAAATGAGTCAAGAGGCACCGTAGATAGGCCAACTCAGGTTAAATTCCCTTGAGAAAAAGCGCGAATCATGTTGACTATGGTAGCAAATGATAACTTTGTATAAGTTTGTCATGTAGGATGCACAAACAAACCCTCTGTATAATTGGAAGAGATAACCAACCGGGGGAGAATTGATGCATGTGACAAGGTTATGGCTTCTCCTAAGTCAAAAATAAAACCATCCCAATTGAAGGAAAGACATATTTTTTTGTGCTTTATTCAAGGGCGACAAAACTGACACTATAGCTGCCATCAAAATATGAAGTAATATCCAATTCCCGCTCTTTTTCACATTTTTTTTTTTTGTCTTTTTCATATTCAAAGCCTGAAAAATAATAAAAGAATGCTATAGTACAATGGATAGAACGAGTATCATAAAATAGATGCACTAGTTCTGGGGATAGGAACAATCCTATGCTCAATGCAAGGTGGCAGAAACTGGTAAGTGATACTCAAAGGAGTGTTTCATCCATGGGTAACAAGGTGTCAAGTCGCGGTAGCTAAGTATTGCATGGGTAACTTGTACAGAGAGTCAAGGTCAAAAGATGGCTTAAACACTGAGTCCAAATGAAGCTGGCTAAAGGCCACGATAAAAAAGTAGTCAATATGCAATGCAGAAATACAACTTGACAACCAAAAGGGAGCCTCTAGGGTAATGGCCAGAAAAATGATAGCGAAGAAGAAGAAGAATGAAGCTTCAACGTATATGTCAAGGCGGAACTAAAGAGGACTCCCGAGCCTACATCAATTGCAACATGGGCGACAAATGCTAGTGAGGAACTAACTAGGAAGCTCATGTAAAGGAAGGCTCTACCATCAAGTCATGATTAAATAATCAGCGAGTGAAATGGGTTAAGTACTCATGACAATATGGGATCGACCCTATGGCAAGTGATTAGAATGGAGGCTAGTATGTATAATGCAACGAAAATTTTATCTCCAACCTGTATGCTAGTTCAAAATCATATACCTACCATGATAGGTTAGCGGTCATGGATCCAAAGAAGCCAGAAAATTCTCAACTTTAGCAAAATGTCCCTAAAAAAATACCTTTCCCAACACTTAGAAGCAACACGGTTATACAACCTTAAATAGATTTGAAAACTAAGCACGAAGAAATTTGGCAAAAAGTTTTCAAACTCTAGGTATAAATAGACCATTTACCTCATATTTGGATAATTTTCACATTGCAGAAGTGGAGGAGGAAATTTTGGAGAAAAAATTACCCTTCTTAGAACAGGAGCAATCAACCATCAAATCGTGCTGAATTAGTCAAGTAGGCTCTTAATTCATCTTTGCCATCAATTTCGTTTCAGTTTAGGAGAAAGTTTTGGAAATTTGACCTTAGGAAAACTTTGTTTTGATGAAACCCTCTGCGCATATGCGGGTTCATATGGATGAAACTGCGTATGACACACGACTGTGTGTAAAAGAAGTCGCATATGCGTAGACCAAAAATTTAAAATGTGAACCTAATGAATGATTTGATGTATTTTTGCAGGATGTCTATTAGCCGGAGGGAGCATGAACATATTGCCATCGATAATGAAGTGATGGAGGATCAAAATTTTCTCAATATCCTTCGAAATTGTGGAATGCTCAAATTCTTGAAAATTCCAAATATGAAAAGTAATGTCTGATTGCTTCAAATGTTGGTAGATCAGTGGGAACCAGAGGAAGACTGCTTCATGATAGATCAAATTCCTATGCACATAGAGGTGGAAGACATATACTTTATTACTAGACTTGCTCGTAGAGGAGATCTAGTATATTTACATGAAAAGCCTTTGGGAGGGCTTACTGTGGAAGACTACATCCAAGTCTACTGCATAGAGGGGTCTCAAAAAGTAGGGACTTAGATTGCAATCAAAGATTTGAAATAATTATACATGAAGATTCTCCTTTTTACCATCGGTAGGGTAGCAGGATATGCTTCCCTACATCAGGCATGCAAGACTCAGATGAGCATTGCAGTAGAATGATTAATTCACCTCTTTGATTGGTGCACAACATTGTTGAGCAACACAAAAAGACAGTTGGCTTCGATCTGGAAGGGAAAAACTAAAAATTTTGTGTATCGAACAATTTTACTAACATTCATTTTTAAGAGGATTCCAGGGCTTCGACCCAAAGTGATCTCTACCATCAGCAGCCCCAGAGATCCAAGAATAGCCCGATGGGCTGACTTGATGAAGAGATTAGGGGGAAGTGAAGTTCCCCGAACCACATGGGATGACGACTAATTCCAATGGTGAGAGGAAAAAGTTATCGCTGTGGAAGATTATCCCTATGCTGGGATCGATTTTCGTGGTGATAAAGATCTAATCCTTCCACCTGGTGCAGCATGGGGTGCAATTGGTGAGATTGCAATTTTTGATTTTTTGATTATATGATTTTTTGGATTTTTTCAAAATATGAAAATGAAAAAATATTTTTTATTGAACTCAAATGACTTACAATATTATTGATGATCATGATACAGATATGGGACCAGTCAGACCTGAGGGATACCCAAGGCATAAGCACCACAGAGGTGAGGTGGATGTTGAAGACTCGGGTAGGACCCTTCATGCGGTCCAGAGAAAGATGGAGAGTTTGACTCGCCAAGTGGCTATGTCTGCAGTAGAGGACTTACCAAAGGCTATCCAGAGATGGGTAGTTGGAGTACCACGAGAATGGGTGCGGTTATTCCGCCATGTAGCGACTGCTATCATGTTCTATAGGAATAGGAATGTTGGGCAGGGACCACAAGATTAGATATATATATTTTACCGGATGACTGTAATATATTTTTGACACTGAACATGATCGGGCATAAGCCCTAATTTTGTAGGACAGATGGGTCTAGATTTTGTATATTTTTGAACGCTCTGATGATATATATATAGATACAACAATTTATATGATTTGAAGTCTCAAATTTATGAAAAATAAATGATGTATTTGATATATTGATTAAAATGTTGAATGATGAATATATGAATCAATTGCTTGATTAACCAATAAGTCTACCATCCAATTATCTGCTAGAGGAATGTGAATGAATGTTATAAATTTAAATGATCTTTTTAACAAACGAACCCTCAAAAATAATCTATGCATAAATGGGTCTTGAACCCAATATGTGTTGTTCAGCTGCGAAACCACCAGCTGCGAGTCCAAGAACACTACTAACAAATCAACAACCGAAGATATTGCTTCCGAGAGTAGATAAACTACTGTAGTGTATTATGCTACATTGTTCAAAGCAGGACCAATGCATACACCTCTTGAAACCAACAACTGATCGGATGGATAATGAAGTACCCAATCCGTGGAAGCCAAGTTCCGAATATGTCTACTAGCACTATCAGCGAAACTAAAATGACTCATGACATCCAACACAACCTACCAAAGCAAATCAAATGCATTATAATCACATCAAAAACTAAAAACTCAGATATGTACAACAACAAAAATATATACAAAAATCAAGATGCTAGGCCAAAGCCTAGGCATAATACTTTTTCAAATGGAGCCCATTTCTGGACTCTGCTAACTCATCTCCCTAAGAATCAACCAAGGCATAAGCTCCTTTTTTTAGGACCTTTTTAAGGATGAAGGGGCCATACCACATAGATTTAAACTTGCCTGCTCCTAGGGAATCCTTATCTTGGGCATAAACCAAGACAAGGTATCCCTCAGAAAAACCCTAGGTTTGACCGCTTTATCATACTGAACCTTTATCTGTTTCTTATGTGCCTCATTCATCATGGAGACATCCTGACGCTGCTCATCTAGATGTTCCAGATGAAGGAGACGTTCTTCAAGACTGGAGGTGTCAGGAAGAAGCTCTACATCTAACTTAAGAGAAGGAATTTCACATTCAATAGGAAAAATAGACTGCAACCCAGAAGCTAGGTGAAATGGAGTAAAACCAGTTGTAGTTTTGACTGACATCCGGTATGCCCAAAGTGTAGGATACAACATAATGTGCCAATTGGATCGAGCTTTATCAATTGTCTGTTGAATAATGGTCTTCAAGGATTTGTTTATGGCCTCTACCTGCCCATTGGCTTGAGGATAATATGGAGATGGGTGCTCCTGCCGGAAACCTAATTTTAGAGCCAATTCAACCATCATGCTATTATGAAAATGAATATCATGATCAGTGACAATCTCTTTGGGAATACCAAAGCGAGAAATGACTTGATTGAAGAGAAAAAAAACTATTGTCTCACCATCATTCCCAAAAGTAGGCGTAGCCTCGACCCACTTTATAAATTAGTTTACGACTACAATAATATACTTGTGACCTTTAGTCAAAGGCAGGTTACAAGTAGTATAATCAATACCCCACTTTGTAAAGGGGCTGACAGTGATGATAGGAAAGAGCAGATCTGGATGAGCATGCATCTTTCGAGTATAGACCTGACACGAATGACACCTTTTGACTGCTTCCATACAATATTTGAAAATTGAAGGCCAAAAGTATCCTGCACACAATATTTTTTGGGCTGTATCAAGCCCAGATAAATGACCACCACAACCTCCACTGTGGCAATCATTCAGTGCAACCTCAGATTCTTCGAGAGTTAAGCACTGTCTAAGGACTGAATCAACCCCGCGATGATATAAAATGTCATCAATGATCAAGTAAATTTTAGCTAGGTGACGTAACTTATGACGCTTATCTTTCAAAAAAGTCGAGGGAAACTTCACAGTCTGGAGATATACTATGAGGTCCCCATACCAACGATCCTATGAAGAAATGAGAAAAATATGCTCATCCGGAAAGGATTCATCATAAACAATCTCCTTTCCACAGGGAAATTCAGAGATCAATTCCGAAAAAAAAATGATTTCTTGGACTTGGTAGACATAAACTCAAGATCAAATTCCTGCAAAATTACAATCCATCGATTGTATTTCCCCCCAATCACTTGCCTACTGAGAATAAACTGAAATGGATTGACTGCTGCCAAAACGTAGGTTTTTCAAAGAAGAATGTAATGTCTGATTTGTTGTACAGCATGGACAGCTGCCAAAGAAATATTTTCTATCAGAGAGTACCAGAGTTTAGGTCCTACCAGGCATCGACTAAGGTAGTAAATAACATTCTCTAAAAGAGCATCATTTTCCTAAACCAGAACCATACCAATGGTAGATTCTGTTGCCGTAAGATGCAAAAGGAAATCCATACTATAATTAGGTGGACTCAATAGAAGAGCAGAGGTCAATGCTTTTATCAAAGCATCGAATGAGCGTTGAGAAAAGTCGTCCCAAAAGAATGGAAATCCTTTCTCATAAACCCTTTCGTATTCTCAACATAGTTTATGATAAATCTCCGCTAAAAAATAGCTTTTCCTTGCAGAATTTGAAGTTGACGAACATGAAGACGAGGGAGGCAACTGAATTATTGCCTCCACCTTGAAGGGATCTACCTAAATCCCTTCATAGACAAAATAAATTCCAACAACCGACCGGATTTGACCGCGAAAACACACTTGCTCGGATTCAACCAGATTTTTTAATATTGACATCGTTCCAATACTTGATGGAGGTGAGAAGAATGATAAATTCTCTTACGAGAATGAGCAGCTAAATCATCCAAGTATGCCTCAATAATATGCTTGATGTCGTGGAAGGCATAGGACATAACCCGCTAAAAAGTAGCTCCAGCATTTTTAAGGCCAAAAGGCATCTTCTTGTAAGAAAAGGTACCCAGGGACAAATAAATGCAGTCTTATGCTGATCTTCAGGATGGATAGTAGTCTGATTATATCTAGAGAAACCGTCCATGAAGGAGAAAATCTCATTTCCCACACACTCATCGATAATCTGATCTATAAACAGTGTGGGGTAGTTATCTTTAGGACATGATTTATTTAGGTCCCTGAAATCAATTCAAACTTGAATTGTTCCTTGCTTCTTGTCCACAGGAACTGGATTCGTAACCCATTTTTTCAAAGGAACAGGAAAAATGAACCTTGCCTTAAGCAGATTATCCACCTCATCTTTGATAGCTGCTGCCTTCCTAGGATTGACCGGATGAAGCTTTTGCCTAACTAGCTTAGCATTTTCGTACACCTTGATCTCATGCTAGACAATAAATGGATCTATATCCTACATTTCCTCATAAGACCAAGCGAACACAGCCCTAAACTCTCGAAAGAGACTGGTATAAATTTGAACCTCTTCAGGGGAACATTCAACTCCAATGAAATATTCTCTATAACATTGGGATTTCTGGAAATGTTCACTGGGATAGTAGGATAATTTACAGCCATGTTCCCTTCAGAAAACACCTGTGCTGGTGCTAAAGGGTTCAGGACTAGGTGAACAGGACAAGAGGACTGGGGGCTAGAAAAACCTGATTCAACTTCGCTCAAATCTGGTAGAAAGTAAGATCAATGATGCAAGTCATCCCACAGTCTCTCTACACCAGTCATTGCTTCTAGGATGGCCTCTTAAGATGGAAGAGTGGTATCAAGACAATCGTGGGCTGAAGATGAACTAAGAGTCCAAGCTGGAGCCACATCTCCATCCAATTCCTCTGGTGAAAGAGAAAATGGAATGGACTCTGCAGAGTCAACAATAGAGCTATAAGAAATCCCAGCTGTAGACATTGGAAATTCCATTCCACCCACTTGACCTTTTGTTAATGTGGAGGTAGGAGAAGGTAAGGTCCAAGGGTCTAAAAAATAATGAGTTCTGAATAACTCTCTTTGAATGGGAGCCCTGGAGTATGAAATTGCATTAATATGAATCGAGGGAGGTAGAAGATCAAAAGTACCCATCAAAGAAAAATACATTCCAACTCCCAAATTCTCGACAGGTGCCTTGGTATCATTAACCAAAGGAATGGTTGAGTGAGAAGATGAATTTTGATTTATAAGAGAGCAATCCAGTTGGTCAACTGTGACGATTCTCCCTTCATGAGGGAAACAAATGATACAAAATAAAGAGGATGCAATCACATCCATGTCATAGATCCAGTTTCTCCCCAGCAGAAGGTTATAGTCTAAGCTTGCATCAACTATCTCAACTTCAATATCCCCATTTTTCCCTCCAACACAGATGGGAAAAGCCAGAACAATACCATGCGGCCTGTGAGAATGATCGTCAAATGCAGTCAGAAGAGTGGCTGAAGGAACAGCTGCGGGAGATCCAATACCCTTCGAGCATGAAAGAGACATTACACACGTGGAAGCACCTTCATCAACGACTATTCAAAAAATATTGCATTTTCGATAACTCGATTTAATATGGAAAGCCATATGATGAGGGAGTCTCTTTTTAAAATTAGACATATCAAATGTAATCATAAGAGAGTTTTTTGGATCTATAGCCCCAATAGCAGTGAGAAAAGTACTTTGCTGAGTAGGACAAGACTGGAGCACCTCTAATGCAGACATAGCACAAGGACTCTGGGCTAGATCTTCTACAATGGAGTAGTTCTGAGCAGCCTTGGAATTTGGATTAATCGTTGCGCGTTTTAAAGATGCCTTCGGCATTTGAGGTATAGGCTCAAAAGTAGGCTTCATAATATGAAGTGGTTCAATACTATCAGGAGTACCCTTAACTTTCGAAGACTCAACTTCACCATAATCACGAGATCTCGTAGTGATATCTTCATGAGCACTCATCATATATATGTTTGATGGAATTTCCCCTTCCTGGTTGCCCCCCGAGGGAGCCCTAGTATTTTGATTTCCGCCAGAAATCAATTGCCGCCCTTGGGCAAAAGGGTTTGTTAGCACAACTTAGGAATAGGAAGAACCCTGTTGAGCTAGCAAGCACTGCACATCCTGAATTTTAGGGAAAAGGTGTGTAAGATGGTCTCTAGTGCACAATTTTCATGGAAAATTTTCTTTTCCCTTATTGTCCTTTTGACCGTCTCCAACATTATCGTTGGTTTTGTTTTCATTCCCCTTTCCATCCTTGCCTTTATTTTTGTTATTCCGTCCTTTCTTCTTCCCATCGAATTGTTGATTTCCTTTGGGGTTGGAATTCTGGATGGCATTAATTGCTAAGGACTGAGAAGGGGTAGGTACTGAATTCACAACCTGACCGGAAGAATCAGATTGTATAGACAACTGCCGCAATTGACTAAGAAACTTAGCTACACCACTATCGATCGACCCAATAAGCCCATCACCATGAGGACAGGGTTTAGTTTTGGACAAGTCAAATTTGGAGTGAGAAGCATCTGGTAAAATTTTATAAAGGACCCAAGACTGAGAATGAATCCGTTCTAATTGCTGAGCCCTGAAAATAGCTTGCTTTTCAAAAAATACCCCTGACAAGGATACATCTTTAGAAATATCTGGCTGCAAAGACTTCAAAAACCATTCAAGAAGGAATTCATTCGGAATATGGGCTTTAATGAGCCTCTTCCTTCTGCGCCATTCCTGAATATGGTCAGAAATGTGAGTTGCCTTATCTTGCTGAAAATTAGCCAGGAGGTCAGTTCCGGCGTCATAACGAATAGGTAACTGAAAGTGGTTTAGGAACAGGGTAGCCAAATCTCCAAAAGTGGCAAAAATACCCCCAGTTAACTCAATATACCACTTGGTTGCATTTCTAGTTAAGCTGCGTTGAAATAACCTCAACCTAATCGAATCATCAATCAGGGAGTTGGATGAACACCATAAATGGAAAGTGGTGATGTGATCTACTGGATCCTCTCCATTCCTCCCTTAAAACTTTGGAATGTCTGAAGGGAGTTTGGTGGGGACCGGAGGCCATCCAAGACTATATCGAATCATATCATTAGTCAATTTCGATAAATTTGGCAAGTTTAACATTGATAGAAATGGTAAACGAGGAGGAGCCTGGGAATTCCATCCTCCAAAGGAAGGATTCCCAATGTTCTGAAAATAATACCCTGGATTTGTTGAGGCACCAGGTTGCCAAAATTTTTTCGTAGAGAATTTTGGGCCATAGGAAAATCCTTGTGATCCAACATTCGAAGAAAGACCCCCCCAAAACATGGAGTTACTATAAACAGGACCATTTCGCCCCACTGAGGTAGTGAATGGAGAGGAAAACCCTCGATAAGGGTTCCAAGAATTTGCAAACGGGGAAAAGGCCTGTGAAGTATTCGATGAAGGGAAAGGAGCATTCCCTTGCTGACCAGTGAGAAATTTATTCCCTGCTCCTATTGTTATAAAGACAGGGTTCCAACCTGTAAAGAAATTAGAACTTTGGCCTCTAGACCATGGATTGAAACTTTGGGTCTGAGAAGAAAAAGGTAAGGATCCTAAGGAAGGGTTAAAATGAAGTATATTCCCACTCCCAAAGGTGAACCTTTGAAAAGAAGCCGATCCACTAGCCATAGAGGACATGGGCATAAATATAGATGAAACAACAGAAAAGGAGAAAGAAGGAAACCCATTAGTGGGAATTCCAAAAGAAAAGGGACCAGATTATGAAGCATGTGCTTGGGTGTAACCATAGCCAAACATAGCAGTACTAGAAGTGATTGAAGATACAACAATAGTGCCCCCTCCTTCTAAAGAAAGAGGGGTTTGAACACTTGCAACACTCACAACCGAAGCTATGTTCCCAGTCGTGGCCATCGAAAGGTCCAAATATGAAGGATAAGGACTTGCAGGTCTTTGAGACTCGGGTCCAATGTATTGAATGATGAAAGGATGATCAGCAGGAAGAGGAGGTGGAAGAGACTCATGAGGCTGAGGAAATTCTTCTACCTCTACCTCTTTTGAAGGAAATAAGACTCTCGAGATGAGTGATGAACTCCTCTCTGAACTAACACCAACACCAGAACCACCCACAAAAACAAAAATCCTTGACAGAGGATCTCTCTTCACTGCGTTTGGAACCATCGAGCAAAAATCACCCTCCAAATTACCCCTACGCCTTCTTGAGGAAGGCTCGGTGCTCGTGGGAGACAACCCACGAAGCCTCCTCGATCGACGAGGCAATCGGTCAGCCACTTTACACAGTTTATTTTAGACTCAAAAAATTTGTGAAGCTAAGAAATCTAGGGGCAAAGATCACTCTCTAAAAATTTCCTAAGATCCAGCCAAACAAGCCACTCTCAAGTATTTCCACTTTGGGTGATGAGGATCGAACACCGAAATACAATAAATAGAAATAATAGGACCTGCTAAAATCATTATGGGGTAATTATGACCCAGATCTACTAGTGAAGGTAATAGAAACAGTTACACTAACCTCCTAAGAAAAGCCTTTGCAGGTGTAATTACCCAAGCTTCACAAGGGCACCCTCCAGAAGTACTAATGGAAGTGATGCAAAGTTTTCCTCAGGTACCATGGGTATTCCCCCCCGCAGTCACCTGTGTGGTCCCTAGGATAGGCAACTATGGGCACAAATCCTTATCGACAGCCGGGTGGAATGGTCTTAGGTCAAAATTCAGCAAATAGGAGAGGGGGTATCTCTCTTCTCTGCCTGCAATATCCCTCGTGCTTGACTCTCTGGAGGAGAGCTTTCCCAGTCCACTTAACGGTGTTGGATTTTGCTCATAATTAAACTTCTATGTTTAAAATTTTGAGCGGCCTTGGAGAGTTAACTCTCCACTCACCTAATACAAGGCCCTACAACCTAGCTAGTTGGTGTATGACAATAACACAAAAACTACTAGTTGCTTTTAATTATATCACTTATTTTAGATGGGCTATTATTTAAGTGAGAGGTGGATGAAAGTGAAACTGATGGTGTTTTTAAGACACAAAAGAAACCATTGAAAACAAAACTACATGCACATGCAATGACTTCCTTTTGATGAAGAGTGAATTCTACACAGGTTCTATGAAACTTAATAAACAAATTTTTTTTTTCCTTTTAGGCACTCACAACTCAGAAATTTATGAAAAAGACTAGAACAAGATGCTTAAATGCACTTAAATTCAAACTACCAATGAAATGCAAATTCTAAGATGCTAATTCTAAAGAAGCAAAAAGGGAGTCTCTAGGGAAATCCAAAAGTTCAATCACTTTCCGACAGTCAACAAGGCTAGTTCCAAATCAGAACTCCTATGTATAAAAACGCCAAAAAGAACTTGACATATAAGAGGGAAACCAAGAGCATACTTCCTTCAAAATCAAACCACGAACCAAAGCCTAGAAACTTGACCAAAAGCTTCAAAAGATAAAAAATAAACCGTAAACAAAGTAGAAAGAAAAAAGCAACAGAAAATGAAAAATGTTTTTGGTCTTTTCAACTTATAAAAGAGATTTAAAAAAGACAAATGAAACTATCCAGAAAATCAATCAAGCAGACATGAATTCCAATCAAAGGCTCCAAATCACTCAAGCCAATTGTACAACTTTCGTAGCAGGGCTTATTCGAGTAAAAGAAGCAAGAAAATCAATGAATCAACACAGTACAATAGCATAATCTTGTAGTAAAAAACAACTCCAAAAAAAATCAAAAAGAGATCTTTCAACAATCGCAACAAGACAAGTCTACTAAATCAAGAAAACTAGCTACACCCAGAAGGAAAAAATCAAATGCGAAGCAACGCATAAGGCCAAGAATAACAAATGAGTAAGAGCTTGCTATTCTAAATGTTTAGAACATCCAAGAATATTCAGAGAAAGATCTTGGTGCTCAAGCCACTATTGCGAACACACAAAATGAGGGTTTCACCGAATGGAAAGATTTTCCTTCAATAAAGAGAGAAATAGATAAAAATTCTTTCCAAACATAGTCCAGATACCTTCAAGATACTATAGGAATAGCTCAACACAGACATACAAAACCAAAGGGGCTAGAAACTAAAATTTTCAAATTTTCCTAGGCATACACGCTTTTCAGAAGGAAACAAGCGTGCATACACAACTGTAACAAAGGAAATTCGAGTATACATGGGTTCCTTTGCAAAAAACAACGTGTATACATGAATGTGTAAAGAAAAATCTGCGTATGTAAACAAAAATAAGGAAAAAAACTAAAGTCAAGCCTGATCAGGAGACTAGGTCTTCTGTTTGACTGAGGAAGGACTTGCTAGACTGACAAAAGTGATAGAAATTGTTCGGAAACCTCAAAAAAAATGAAACAACCCAAATGGGAAATCAGAAAAATGTGATCCTCAGTGGAGTCTCCATTTCTGTTTTTGGAAATAATACCCTAAAGGTTTTGGGTTGACAACCTTCACAGATCAAGGGCATGCCATTCAATAAGGACTCACTTTAAGCAACTTTTATACTGAAAACTAGATGCTATTAGTTGCAGAACTTACCTGTAAGTCCCTCGGTTGATGTAGATCCCATGGGGTGTAAACCCCCTGCAACATTTTGTGCTTCAAAACCTGTCAATCCACAAAGAACGGACACAAAAATCTAGTTGTACAACATATATAGTTCCTAGATGTTAGTGAAAACCATGTATAATATCATGAAAACAATTTGAAAATTTCAATTAATGATTATCACACATGTATAAAGCATCATTAACAAGTAAATATCTGGAACAATATGGCTCTTGTTATTATGAATGACACATACAGTAATCAAAATGTGGAGAGATCGCATGAATTCTGCGTCGGCCTTTCGAGCATACCATCCTCTGGATCCATCCAGCCCTAGCCTCGCAAGAATTATTCTAAGATGTGTGCACAATATATGTCATATAATATGATGAAAATCTCAAGGAAACATGGGTTTCCTAAATATACCTAGGAAGTGCAGGAGGCACGGGAATATCAGACTTGAATAGGGCTCCAACAGAGTATTATATATATATATATATATATATATATATATATATTTTCTCTCTCCAATTTTACAATTACTCATCCAACCTAGAGGCATGAGCTGCAGTTTACCACTTGAAGGGAAAAAAATCTACGGTGGGAAGAAATCAAGGAGTTCAAAAAAATAGATGAGAATAAGATCTCATGGAGCCTAATTAAAAGCTACATTCAAAGGAAGAACTTCTTAGAGCATTATAATGGGAGGAAAATTCAATTTTTTTAAACTCAAACTAGTGTGTGACAATGGAGGGATATGGAAGATAATTCACCAAATTATTGACGTATGTTGGTTTTATGAAGGATGAAAAACTAAAAATATAAATATTCGTAAGCGGTTTTCCATAATTATACAGTGATAAAATTAAATTTGATGAACCCAAGAATTTGCATGTTGATATGAGAAAGGAAGAGTCCATTTATCAAAAGGGTAAAAGTAAACCATCCTTCTAGAATAAGAGTGCCAAGATAGGGAAAATGAGGAAATGATATAAACCTTTATTTTTTAGAAGAAAATCTCGTATAAATTAGCACCTCATCCAACCCAAAGTGAGCTAAGGGGAGCTAATTCATTTGGAAAAGGATCAAGATTTCATCCGATCAAGTGTTTCAGTTGTGAAGGGTAACACATGTATAAAGACTACCCTCACAAAGGAGAAAAAATGAGGACAACACACCATATTGAAGGAGAACTTATAGTTGAGGACATGGGAAAAATCATGCCTATAATTTATGCAACATTGGAAAATAGGTATATTGACCACTAGGCTAATATGGTTGAAGTTGAAGGTAATATAAATAACCATCACATTCCCATTTTAATTTATTTTTGAGCTATTCATAGCTATCTTGATCCTAAAATAGTCGAAATATTTAAATTAAAGAGAACCAAGTATGCTAGGAGTTGGCTAGTTCAATTAGCTATATTGGTTAAAAGAAGGATAACTATGGTAGTGATGTAATGCCAAATTAACATGAATGGGTTGAGAAAATTTTCATATTTTAACATCGTACCATTGGGGTCATATGATTACATAATTTGTATGGATTGGCTTAAAAAGCACCATGTAGTCCTATAGTAAGGAATTCAATTTCCTTAATGAAGAAGGGAAAAGGAGACAAGTGTGAGGGATTGCAAGGTCAATTTCTTCTAGGGAGATCAACAATATAATTGAAGAATTTTTTTTAGAAAGGATTCCAAATTTATGTATCTCACATGGAAGAGGAATACAAGGACACAATACTAATAATTGAAGATCATCAAGTACTTAAGGAGTTTGAACATGTATTTTTTGAAATCCCATGTTTACCACATAAAAGGGACATTTAATTCTCCATAGATTTGGTACATGGATATACTTTAGTGTCTGAGACACCATATAGGATTAGCACACCAAAAATTAAGGAATTACAAATTTAGTTGGAATAAATTTTGAAGAAGGGGTAAATACGCCCAAGTGCATCACCATGGGGTTCCCTAGTACTCTTTCTTAAAAAGAAATGTAGTTTTCTAAGATTGTTTATTTATTTTATAGAACTAACAAAGGTAACATTCAAGAATAAGTATCCTTTGCCAAGGATAGATGTATTTTTTTATCAAATAAGGAGAGCTAAAGTGTTCTCCATAATAGATATGTTAATATAATTAATCTCCATGTCCCATGTTTGTCTACCTAGGTTTCATAGTCAATCCGAGTTCAGTTTGGTTAATTTAGATTTAGTTGAGTTCTACATCAGTTATTTATTGTTGATGTCTCATATGCAATATTATTTAACAAATACTCAGTAATGTGAATATGGAGTCCCATCTATTTTCTACTTTTTAGTTTATTCCTGTCTCCTCTTTCCACCTCTGCAATCTTTGTTGGTATCAAAGCGCAAGGTTGTGTAAGACTCCTTGAGAGAAACGTTTGAAAATTTGAAGCACAAAGATCAAGAGCTAGAGGAGGAGAACAAAGAAGGATGCTCTTGCCAAGAATCCTACGACTGCTAAGCTATTGAAGGCCAAAAATACACTGTGCATTGAGATCGAGAATATTTTTTACGCTCATCGTTGAAGAATATGTTGTGGACACTATTGATGCTGAAAATTTTCTTGTATATGAGTTGTTGTGGCACACAGTGAAGTTGTTGTGACTGAACAATATCCTATGGTTTATATTGTAAAAGTTTCTTTTAAGGTTTTTTTAAATTGGCCCATTTGGCGAAGGGGAAATCACACAACACGTGCTCTTTAATGATAATAACACACCCTAGACAGTTTAATAGCCACATTCTATCACAATCACTTCAGCAAAGCTATTTTGTTGGACACTAACGCATCCTATATTACACAAAAACATGTTATAACCATAAATTTCAGTTGGGTGCTTAAGATATCTTTCCCAAAGAGATGCACTTATGAAAAATTTACATATATGCTTCATTAGAAGTGAAGCTCATACAGTATGTTTATGAAAATTTATAAAAAAACATCATATTCTTATGAGAAACTTTGTATGTGAAATATTTATGTATGAGCTTATGAAAGCATGAAATATTTTAATTTCACATGCCCTTCAAGTTCCACTTAAAACACGACCTCAGTTTGATAATTGTAATCATTTGTGCTTTTGAGGTGGTTTAGTGTGCCTTCAAATTTATTTTATTAAATTTATTTTGCATGATAAAAATTTATTGATAAAGGTGAATCCATTTAGGATTCTTCAGCCACAATTGCTGCATGTAGCCATTCTAAGCCACAACCACAACGATCATTGTCAGAGCCAGAGTCGACAATTGAGTTTGTTTGGTTTATTTTTTAAAAGTTGCGTAGAAATCTAGTGTTGAAGGATTTCCAAACCCACCAGAGTATTCATTGCATGCAACCACCACTATTCATGAGTCAATTTCCTTGTTGAGCCGCAGTGAGTTAGCACTCAAAAAATGGGAAAAGCCAAGAGGATGATAAAGTCAAAGCAACATTAAGAAATGTTTGAGATATATTTTCAACACATATTTTCAACTTATCTCCATATGGGTTTACTCAAATTTCGAGCGATAACACTCATTGGATGAAAAATTTGATTCCTCATCAAAGGAGTACCCATGTTGCATACTTTCGATGGACCCCGCTACATGAAAAATGAGAAATACATGAAAAACATGATTGCAATCACATTTTTTAAGTATTTAATTTTTCATATAACGAGGTTTATCAAAAGTATTCAACATAGGTGCTCCTTGGATGTGGAATTAAATTTTGCATCCAACGAGTACTCCTGCTCGAAATTTGAGTAAAACCTTAGGGAGATAAGTTGAAAATATGATTTGAAAAAAGTAGTTTTATTATTTTATTATTTTTTAATCTTTTTACTTTTTTACTCCAAAAATGGTGAATCATCCCCCATGGTTGATATTATCATCTTGAATCCTACTGGTCCTTATAAATTTTATTTTGGCTGTACATTTTTCTTAGGAGGCCCATTTTAGACCTCAAAATTCCCCTAATGAGGAATGCACAAATGATAGCATTCTTCCCTTCATTGAAGATGCAAAGCCAACAAAGGAGGCTTGGGTCACCCTTGAGAGTATTTTTAGTGTAAAGGGGAGTAATCATGTTGAAGATAAAAAAGAAGGTGGATATATACCAGTAGATCTATAGAAAAAGTTTAGTGAATCCAACTTCAAAGTGGATGACATTTATGATCAAGTACTTCCAGTAGCAAAGAAAAATTACATAGATGCTCATGAATCCCACTGTGCATAACCACACACGATGATTTAGTGAATCAAGAAACATAGTTTAATGATGATAGTGAAGCTGCCATTGACATAGTGAATGGCTTAGTCGATCCAAAAGTTAAAATTATTGATGTTAACCTTGATGAAGAACAATTAGCGACTGATGAGTGGTTGCACATGATGCAACAAAAAAAAAATTGTCACCCAAAAAATGTCCACCTAGCCATTTATTACTAGGTGGACCAAAATACATGATATAGGAATAGTTTTTCCATGGTAAAACCCACTTTCACCATAGGAAATAATTTAGTAAACCATTTCCCTAAATTATTTCTCATTAAAATCCAAAAACCCCATGAGAATAATTAAATAAATCATTATTTATTTAATATTCTCTAGAAATAATTATAAATCATTATTTGATAATTATTTATTATCACTTTTGACTTAATTACTTTGGACTAATTAAACAAATAATTTTTTATTTATCATTCCTTATTTATTACCTATTTTTCTTTTGAGACAATTGTTAAATCATTATTTAATAATGATTTCAAATTCATATTTTTCTTAATCCTCACAAATTTATTAATAATTATTTGTATTTGTTAATTACTTCAACCACTTTCTAAATAATGATATTTGACCATTTTGAATATGTTTTCCTTCTAAAAAAATATAATAAAATATCCTCAACGACTAGGTTTTTATTTCATCGATAATATGTTATTATTGTCTAATTCTCAATCTATTCCAATAATTTGTACAAATAGAGGTTTTTCTTTCCATTCTCCACCATGAAAATTTTCATCCTCTCCATTATTTTCTCATAGAATTTGAGCTCATTTATTTTCTTTTTTGCCCATTTCATATTGAGATAGAGAAGCACATTGTTGAAGCACATGGTCAAGAAGGACCCATTCCATGGACGGGGATCTATAGACCCAAGTTTATAAGTTCTTCTCACCAACTATATCATTTTTATTAATAAATTTTCTTATTGATATTATCCATTGGGTTTATACACTTTCATGTTTGATGATATATGTTTCTATTTGCATATCATCTTTTTCTGCAGGTTTTTCCCCATGTTTTATTGCATATTTGAAGCATAGACACAACCATAATTGTGTTGTTAGGATTGCATGTCACTAACATTTTAAGTGAAAAATTTTTGGTACACTTACTAAGAATTTTAATACTAACAAAAATCACATTCATATGATTTTATTTGGTGAGAGAATCCCACTTGTGTTTGAAAACCAAGTGGAAGAAAACCTATTTTCAGCAACAAAGGTTAGTAAAGAAGTGGAAGTGAGAGGTAGAGAAGGAAGCACAAGAGGATAAAACTCACATTGTAAAGTAGAAATAACAAAATAGATATGGTTATACAAATATTTGTAAACTTAACATTGATTTTGAGTGTGCAGATGTTACAAACAACTAAGAAGAAGAAGAAAAATTTGAAGAAGAATTAAATTTTCTTGAAGCATGGATTGAAACATTATGTTTTGATGAATTCTACATAGAAGTTTCAAAATTTAATGTTGAAGACAACATGGAAGATGTAGAAGATGAAAAATTTAATGAAATTTTCATGTTTTCGAGTCCTCAAGAGATAAATTACTATTATTAACTTATGTTGTAGGAAATTCATGATGAAGAGCACACTATAGAATATGACACATGGAAAAAATCCACACACAATAATATTTTTGAAGAATTATATGACATGCATGGTGTTATAGGTCAATTTGGGCATCATCCCCAAGACCAATGAATAGGTTCTATCATCCCCTTATATTTCAGTTGCTATAAGCCCTAAGTGAAGAAATTTCATTCATCGCTTCAATCATGATATTTCCAAGGTTTGAAGCATATATTATATGACACACGGACTCACAAACACTCCTCTGAAAGGGACTAATTGTGTTGCAGTGCCAGTACCTCCATGTAAGGGTGCACTGAAGTGCACTTCTTGACACTCAAGGGTGCGTTGGTCACCTTGTACTGAAATCACCATTGTTCTGGGAATATCCACATGGCCAGTGCCTTCTAAAAGAGACCATAGGTGTCATACTTGAAATCCAAGTGTCCATCCGCCACCTATGAACTTGGAAACATGTCTTGCCTATTATTAGAAAGCCATTCAATGAGAAACTACCATGAGTTTCCCTATAAATGGAGCACTCATCTAAGTGATAGGGAGGAATAATTTTGTGCAAAGTTACGCTATTGGATTCTCATTTGATAAGAGATTGGAAGTACTGATATGTTGCTGAGATGATGCTGGATGTGATGATACTAGAATGAAGTTAGAGAAGGTTGATGAAAAATCAATCCATTGGTTGTAATATTCTCCTCCTACTCGATTAACAAAGATATATGTTCATTTTCTCAATACATATGTCTATATCTTGTGAAATGTATTCTTGATGACGTATGTATTCTCAGATCTCATCTGTTTGATTTTATTAAGATAAGTAGATACTTGTATCTTGTATGTTGTTTGTTGTTCCTTGTATTTCATTGCAAGAATCGATCTAGAGGCTTGAGTTGGATTGAGAGTGATGACAACAACGAGAGAAGGAGAAGGAGAGAAAAATAATCACAAGTAGGCTTCTTACCTTTCTGTATATCTATTTGTCTTAGAGAAAATGGTAGTCGTGTTTCTTCTGTTGTTCTGAGTGAAGGAACACCACACTCAAGGAATTTAGTTTATCCATAGATTAAGATTCTGTATAACACATGGAGAACCTAAAGAAATGATATAATAGTTGTACCAAAAATGAAGAAAAATATATTTCAAGCCTAAAACCAAAATAAAAAATTGAAGCAATTCAGAGGCTACACGATCTAGAAGAAAAGTAAAGGAAAAAGAAATCTAGTGTGGATGATGTCAAAGTTTTTGAGTCATATTTGTAAGCCTCGTCAATACTTAGACCAGTAGGAAACTTAGTTTAAATTTTTGTAACAGTTGATATTAGGAGGGGATGTTAACATAATTAATCTCCCTGTCCCATGTTTGTTTTCCTAGTTGTCATAGTCAGTTCTAGTTTAGTTTTTTTGTTGAGTTTTATTTGATGTCTACTTCAATTATTTATTCATGATGTCTCTAATGTAATCTTATTCAAATTTTACTTAGTAACTTGAATATGGAGTCCACTCCATTTCCTAATTTTGATTTTAGTCTCGTCTATTTTGTTCGTCTCTGCAATATTTTACAGGATACCATTAGGTAAGAAATAAGGGGGAGGACATCATCAAAAAAACATTCAGAACTCAATATCAAAATTATGAGTTTGTGTTAGTACCATTTGGGTTATCTAACATACTAGGTGTTTTCATGTTCTTTATGAATGGAATTTTCTACAATTACTTAGATATGTTTGTCATTATTTTTGGATGACATCCTTTTTTATTCAAAATATGAATAATAGCATGAGTAGCATTTGAGAATTGTACTACAGCTACTTAGTTAACATCAAATATATGTCAAGATGAGTAAATGTTCATTTTACCAAAATTAGATTCATTATTTGGGTCATATCATCTTAGATGAAGGAGTGGAAGTATACCTAGATAAGATTAATGCAATTAAAGAGTGGTCAATGATTAAAAAAGTAATATATTTAAGATCCTTCATGGGGCTAGCAGGGTACTACAAAATTTTTATTGAAGGGATATGAAAAATAATGCATCCTATCATTTCTTTGTGAATGAATGATGTGGAATTCAAGTGGTATCATAAGTGTGAAGAGGCATTTGAAAATTTTAAGGAATGCGCCAATACTAAGGATAACTCATTGTGTGCCTCTATGCATGCAAGGCGTGGTTTGAAGGAGTCCTCATGTGAGATGGGCATGTGATATATTATGAATCAAGGAAGTTAAAGGGGCATTACTGGAGTTATGCCACTAATTAATTTAAGTTGGAAGGAATCATGAATACTTGAAAATGTGGAGTCATTAACTCATTAGACAAATATTTGAATTGAGAATAGACCACAATGTTTTCAAGAACTTGTCTAGACACCAAAATTTAAATTTTAGAAAAATTACATGGCTAGAATGTTTAGCTAATTCTGACTTGAATTCAAGCATATATAAGGTAAGGGGAATACGGTGGCTGACGCACATAGTATAAGGGTACATACAATGCTTGTTATAACCACAAGTGTCTGCAATTTGGAGTTAAAAAAACGAATTTTAGAAGCTAGAAATTTTTTAAAGAAATATGTGCAAATAAAAATAGAGCTACAAGAAAATAATTTATAGCCATGGTATAGGAATTATGAGAGAAAAAAGGGTGGAACCATTATCTACAAAATAATAATTTATGTGAGAAATTCTTAGGGGTTGAAAGGTACAATGTTTAATGAGATGCACAAAATACCTTATGTTGGACACCCACGGTACCAAGAGACAATTTCAGTAGCTAAGAAGCAATAGTTTTGGAAAGGTATGAAAGAGGAGGTCGCTAATTGTTGGGGTTGTATCAATCACTATTCAATGACTAAAATAGTACACGTAAATTATCAATCCAGGGACGTCTTTTATTTTAATGACAGTTGCACTGTCTGTGCCATTACACCCAACCAAAAGCAAATCCAAATAAAGGAAAACGTTGTTGAAGTAAATGCTCAAAGTAAATCACTCATGCAGAAATAAACTGATATACAAGACTATAATCACCCTTCAATTAATCTGTTCTAGCACGCCACACCACAATTATCTAGCTGGTATCTCTAATCTCATATGGGTAACAACATACAAAATATTGAAATTGAAACGGATATATTCACAGGTGAAACAGTAACAAAAACACCTTTACTGATACATAAACAAAATAAAAACACATATACACAACTAACTTAATCACTGAAAGCCATCCTAAAGAGGAAGGCCCTTCCTCCCTAGCACGACACAGGTAGAGAAATAACTTAATGGAAACTAAATTTAATAACACATGTAACAACAATAACAGGATAATCTGTGTTAATATGAGAAAAAGTACAGAGCCAAAGTAATGTTTTTCTCCACTAACCTTTCGACGTTAAGGGCTGAGAACTATATAGTGGTTATATCTCATAAAAAAAAGGTATAGATCAGTCATGAGAATCTTATAATTCTCATGCTGATCGAAATAGAATACATATGGTTATAATCACTTCTTAATAAAAGTCTAACTTGAAAGTTATAGATTATAATCAAAACTGCCTATAAGTTGTTATCCAAAAATACAATACTTAATAACTTCTACAACTATCACAATAAACCATAGTTATAGCATAATAGCTAGATGATAGGTCAGCAACATGAGTTGACAAGGTCCATTCGGTGGTATAGCTGTAAGAATAGTTTTCCAGCGGGTCTGTAACAACAAAGTGTAACAACATCATGGTGTAAAAATCTCACTGTAACAACACCCCCTTAACTAGTCATGTATGCCTCATTCTCAGGATATTTTGTGCTACAAATGACACTGGGAAATACAACACAAATACCATAAGTCTTCTCCAAACATTCATCCTCAATTAGTCATAAAAAATGCACGACATATCATAATAATTGATGAAATGGCAGAGTAATGAAAATAAAGTGAAACATCACAAGTTAAGATAGAAAGGTACGAAAAAGAGGAAAATATAGTCCCATTAGTTATAGTCATGAGGAAAAATAGGGAAAATAAATGTAGGAAAAGTGTGCAAAATTGGCACCCAACATCTCCCCCCAACTGAAGCACTTGCATGTCCTCATGAAAAATCTCATCTCTCATGGGAATATCTCTGGTGCACGTCGATGAGATTATAAGTGCCAGCTGTATCTTTATCTACAGATCTGTACCCTTGATTGGCCATCAGCTACCATACCCAAGAATCTGATTCATATTTGCTCAATTCATAATTACTCTAATAATCCTCAATTGGTAGCCAGATCAAAGGAAACTTTAATCTCAATCCGAGCCACAAAGCACCAAGGGATTGTACTATCTATGCATATGCTGGTACATGTGTAACAACCACCACCAAATTATGGAATGCAAATGGGTCCCCCTTCAGTAGCTCAGCATTGTTGGCTTTCGTGCATTTCAAGCACCCAGTCAAGGCTCGAATCTTCATCATTGAGAACTGATTGAGGCGGAAGTTCACAATCCTTCTTCTATAAGTGGCAACCGGTTCCTTTATCCCAAGAGTACTCAAAATTCTCCTAAATTCTCACCTTAACTTGGCGTCCTATCCTGGTTCTTCCCAGACCCATAATGTCATCTTCTCCTCATTAGCGTCCATATATTTGATGGCCAAATACCACTCAATTTGATTCTTCATGAAGGACACAAAATCTCACAACTACAGATTCCCCATATATGAGAATACTGTCACAACCATTTTCACACTCACATTCTCACAAATGATATTGTGTAAGAATAACTCACACACAACAAGCTTTTCTCATCCAAATTGGAGGCACATAAAACATCTAAAAATGTGCGAGTGGAAGAAAATAAATAGGGTATGTCCTCCATAACAACTTTCATCTGGACCAGGAAGTAACGTTCCCATAGAAAAATAGGATAGGATGGGGGAGGCCACCTGCACCCCAAAAAATTGAGGGTGAGATCATGAAGTTTTTGCTTATCTATGGAAAGATCCCAAACCTGCTGTTGGAACAACATCAGCTGTTCCTCCTACTTCTTCAGGGCTTCCTTCTTCATATAATTATCCCATCCTTTCTTCAACTCTTCTTTCATCCATCTTTCATGTAGGGCATCTATCTCCCTCTGTTGTTCTTTCATCGAAATTTCCCCCTCTCGAAGGGAGATTTCTTCCTGTTGCCACTTATGTAATTTGGAAATTAACAATATTTTCTTAGAACTCCATCCCGAGATGGGACCCGACATTCTTCTGCATTCAATATGAACATCAATAATGGGTGTAAAAACCTCTGCTGCATGGGGTTGTTCCACCTCTACTGCTGGTTCTTTTGTAACAACTACTTCCTCGGTGGGTGCTTATGTATCAACCCCTTCGTTTCCACTTAGAGTAGCCTCCGTGTCCACTGTTGTTTCTTCTACAATAGTAGTGGCCTCCATAGGTTCTTATGTAATAGAGCCTCTAGGTCAATTATTACAGAGGCTCTACTTTAACTACGGTTCTTGTGTAACGGTATCATGTAGGTTCTTGTGTATGACCTCCTGCCATTTTGTTTCGTTCCATTGAGAGTGATGTTTTGCCTGAGACCTTATATCACTATGCATTGTTAGTTCTTGAAAAACATGTCGTGCATATACACACCAAGGTTCCTTCCCCTCGAGATAATATTTGGTTCATTTCTTCATTTTTTCCTTTCTCATATTTTCAAGTTCTAGAAACGAGGACATGAGTTTGTCCTTACCTAATGAAGAGGGTTTCCTTTCTTCCTCTATGTATACTGCTTCTATCTTGTTGTAGGCAAGGTTACATGGGTATGCTAACTTTCAGCTTTGTTTTGGTTGTTTATTCCCAATTAGTTCATCGGTGGCTTCTTTCCCAATTCGACTTCGCCGAGTCGAGTCTGTGTTTCCGCTTCTGCACCGAATTACTCTAAAGTCGTGATCTATTTCCCTCGGCTTGTCCTCGGCCTCACTTTTGCTTGAATTCTTCCTAGGTCACTTCATGGCGGCCCTAGGGCATCCATCACGATCAATTTGATGAGTCCATGATTGGCCACATGCTTCAGTGTGCTTCGTCTTCTTGTTAATTATTTGAATAAATCACTTATTCAATGAAAATTAACCGATCATACATCAGTGAATTGCATGCATAACACATAACCCTCTTCTACGATTAATTGTCACATGCGGAAATAATATCGAAGCAATCTCACATCAATTCAATCACACATTAACTCGGTATGTATGGGGAAAGCCTATAGCGAAAACTGACTATTGTGTATATTATAATGGAGAAATCATGTAACAATCATGGTCTGAAAACTCTTCTAGCTCTCATGCACTACCTCCCATGCTACACACTATGAAGCTAGATCTGGCAATCACTTGCTCCAATCATAGCCACTTGATAGCCAACCTTGATTGCGTATTTTAATGCTAGGTGATGGCCTCCTTATATAGATAAACCACCGGCCTAAACTTTGCAATACTCATAGCTTACTCACTGTCTATGTGTTGCAAATATCCATGATGTAATTTCGTGATAGCTAACTCTACCCTTTCATCTGTCTCTTTCATGGTCTTCTTTAGGCGAAGTCATGCCTTGTAGTGGTAGTATTCTTGAGTTGATAATGAGTTAATATTTAATGGAGTCCAATATTATTTAATTTACTCCTCATATCTAATTGATTAGCTAGTTAACTAATCTCCAACTAGTTCAAAAGCCAAAATAGGCGAGACACAACTCCCACTTATTTGTCCGAATTTAACTCCTCCAAAACTTCGCCACTTTGAAGTCTAGCGAAGTAAACCATGCAAGATGCCATCAAACCCTAGGAACCACGTGATTCCTTGTGTCGGGTTCGCAGGCCACCTCCATGACTCAAGCCGAAGTGCGCCGAAATGGCTACTTCTGTTTATAGTCGAAAATATTATTGGGGAAAATAATATTTGACTTCCCATATTTTTTAGGAGATCGATCCTAAAAATAGCACGGGTCCTAAAATAGGGTCTCATCTATTTTTAAACATGTCGCATCGTCAAGAATCTCCGTAGAAATTCCCCGTTATGCTCGTATGTCTAAAAATAGACATAGTCTAAAAATAGACTTTGCGAGAATTTGCACTGTAAGACCCACTTAGTGAGCGACTTCATTTCACTAAGCTCCATCATCTTGTTGCATTCTCAACACTCCTCTCGGCAAAGATATGGATTATATTACTGCAACTATCTTCCTCTTTATTGGAATTCGAACTTGCTCCCCGGTGAGCGCCTTCGTCGGGATGTCGGCATCTGATCTCCCGTGGGGAACATATGAAAGCATCATGATTCTCCGTGAACACAATCTGCGATATGATGGTGCTGATGTCGATATGTTTGGACCTATCATAAAATGTTTGGATTAGCAGGAAGCTGATGCGTCACAATTATCACGATGAATCAACATGGGCTCCAAATGCAACTTTGGAAGCGAGCCTGCCGAGGATCTTCCTCATCCAAATAGCCTCACATGCGACGAAGCTTGCCATGTGCTCGACACTCTATTTGAGCGGTGCCACGGATCTACACTTTCTGTTTGTGCCCGAAGCTGCCCCATGCGACCAATGGCGAAAACTCCTCCGGAAGTGCTCTTCACGATGCACCGGACTGGGCTCCCTACTGCCCGATGCCATCCCGATCAGGCTCGGAAAGTTTCACTCCATCCTCCACAATAATGCCATAGACCATATCCCGATCTGCCTGCGATGTAAGCGCATGCAGCCAGCACGCCTTCAAAGAGCGAAGTGACAACGCAACTAAGCGGTTGGCACGCAACATGTATCGGGTCGGTGACCGGATACATCGCGACCTGGCCCAGCCGATGAACGGTGGCATCCACTACCTCCTCAAGTAGCATCTCCCTTCCTCCATCCATCGGAAGAGGGGTATCAACGAGCTTGCGGCCTTGCATGCGAACCTCTCCGAAATCTGCGGTATACTTGCCACCGAAACAAGCAGGTCCTCGGCCTGAGCACCTTCAAATCTCCAATCCCGGGAAATAATGAAGGATGCCGGGGTCCTTCATCTCAAACTCTCGTGCAGATCCTCCTTGCATGAAAGTATCAGCTGTCGTCGCCGGTCGAAATCGGATCATCTACATACAGTGCGATGATCCATGACTTCCCCTCCTGACCGAGTACGGGTTTGGATCCGCCTCACTCTTGGAGAATCAGGCTTGGGTAAATGTATTTTGTCTGTCCATTCTTCCAAACACGAGGTGCTTGCTCGCCCATCGGTGCTCTCTTGGTGTGCATGCGACTCACTCATGAATCTGAGCTGCGGAGCTGCTCTATATACACTTCTTCCTCAATAACTCCATTGTTGAAACCGCAGTGTCCACATCCATCGATGAATGTGCCACCCCATACGCGAGAGGAAGCAGGGTCGTGGTATGGAAGAGTACCTTGCGACGGTGCAAAAAGTCTCTCCTGAGTCAATCCCCTCGATGCGGCGAAAACCACGGGCGACAAATCTCGCCTTGTACTTCTCCACACTCCGTCGACCACTTTGCTTCACCTTGTATGAATCTCCAAACCCTCTGTTGATTTCCCAACGGTCTTGGGACAATCTCCCCATGCCTTGTTCTGATGATCGAATCATATTCTTCGATCATGGCATCGGCCATCGGGTTCCTCCGAGCTTCCTCAAAGAGGATGGCTCTTGTCACAACACATTGACTCATAAGAGCCATGTATCCGATTGTCTTCGTCCGTGTTGTCTCTGTCTGTGACATCTTGTGGGTGATACCGCCTTCTGCGTGGGAACGTTGGCTGAGAAGCACGCCGAGTGCGTGCGCCCTCGATGGTTGGCGCTGCACAGGTGGTTTCTTCCTGCGAACCTTCTCCTCTTGTGGCTGATCCACATCGGAAGCTCCTCCTTGGGAACTAGCAGCTCCTCATGCGCATGCAGTGTAGCTCCCTCTCAAGCGAACAACTGCGCAGCTGCCTCCTCTGAAATTTTTATATCCCGCGTCGCCTGACGATCTTGCGGCCCCGTACGCCTATACCGGTAGTGGGGGTATGTCGGTGTACCCCCACAAATATTCCAACTTCCGCGGTTGAATCCCGACTTCCTTCTACTTTGTCCTTTGTCATCGTAGCCAGGCAAGGATCCAATCCACTTAAATGGAAATATCGAGGCCTCTTGCCGAATAAGCCTCCTACGGTGTACTCATGCCAAGAACCTTGTGAGGACAACGGTTACTGCACATACTGCTTCTTTGTGTGCATGCCTCGGCCCACAAGTGAAGGGTAAGCACGATCATGCAACATCGCCGTGCGGCACACGATAGATTCTTGTTCTTCCGCTCGACCACCCGGGTCCTGCTTTGTGGGTTGTGGGGTGCGATGAGCTCTCTCCCGAATCATACACGGCTGAGCTCCCTTGAATTCAGCGAGATGAATTCGCCACCGTTATCACTCCTTAGGCAATCACCTTCTTCACAGGCTCCTTCTCGACCGATTAGCACAAACTCACGGAGCTTCGCGAATGTGTAAACAACTGACACGCATGAAGAAGATCCGGCACTTTAGAGAGAAATCGTCGACAAGATCACATAATGCCGTGGCTGCTTTGTCGAGCAACGAAGAAAGGACCACACGTACGTGTGAACTCTCTCCAAGGATCGTCGTGGCGCGACTGTCCTTCTCGTGGTGGCTTTCACATGCTTTCTAAAGTACACCCTTGCCTTTGATGCGGCTAGCAAGGGTGCCCTTAAAGTCCGGTGAAAATATAACTGGGAATCTTCAAAAGCTCCATGGTGAAGATGGCCCAATCTCCTGTGCTGTAGTTCGCCCTCATCATCTGACTCACCACATCTCCCGGCCTTGCATGCCATCGACTGCGCGATCATCTACATGGCGATAAAGGTTAAGTTCGACATATCCTTGGGTCTCTCCGATGGTCTTCTTCTTGCCCGAGAAGGCACTCGCTTCCGGCCGGGGGCCACATCATAACCCTTGTCCTCCAACGCTACTGGGAAATCGGTTCTTCTTCAATCGGTACATGCATGACATCCTTTAAGACAAGGGTTTACCGAACCACTACGAAAGGATACGATGCAGAGTACCGATCCTTAACATCTCTGATCATCGCCCATCTCGATGTGCACACCCAAATCCTTGTCCTCCGGTCCGAGAACAACTTGATCTCCCGTCATATGAAATGACGCACCGCAGTCCAAGAACCACAGAATCCCGGCATACTTGGAAACTAAGCATGCAATCGGTGAAACTTTGACGTACCCCCACTTCCCGGCTCATCTCTGCCAGCATTGGTGAACCCATTGAGTATTTTGCGATCTTGTCGCCCTTCTCCCATCTTGATGTTCACAAGAGCTTATCTTTGAGCGCCGACTTCCTTTGGTCACTCTTACTCTTGGAATGGTCAGGTAAAGCTTTCCACATTAAATATGGAGTAGCTTTTCCATGAAGGAGGCTGAATCTGATATGATCCTTGACGCCCTCCAACGGGATCCTTCGACATTTCGCGATCTTCTTTTGCCATGCATCGACCAAAGCCGCATCGGTGGGCTTTGGGACATCCGCATCCACGAACTCCTTGACCATTATCTTCTAACTGCTTGCTTCCATACGATCCTTCCATGCAACATAGTGTTTGCCATCAAGAGCATATTCGAGTCGCAAACCATTGAAAAGACATCTTTCAACAAGCACCAAGAGAACAACCTTCTGCAAAATTAGAATTGACTCCAAGCTCTATTCGCTTAGATCTATGTAGCTTAAATTATTTCCAAATCGGTTATTTCTGAAAGGGCATTCACCGGATCTTTCACCTTACAAAGGGATGAATATTAGGAAGTGCACAGCGCATACGGACTACATCAGAAATAAGTTTGCGATCAAACCGTAGACTTCGACAATTAACCCAGCTCCGATACCATGTGAAATTAGCTGAATAAATCACTTATTCAGCCAGAAAGATTAACTTGATCATACATCAGCTTGGTGCATGCATAACACATAACCCTCTTCAATTAATTGTCACATGGAAATAATATAGAAGCAATCTCACATCAATTCAATCACATTAACTCGGTATGTATGGGGAAGCTGCACATATAGCTGAAAACTGACTATTGTGTATATTATAATGGAGAAATCATGTAACAATCATAGTACAAAAACTCTTCACAAGCTCTCATGCACTACCTCCCATCACCCACACACTATCGAAGCTGATCTGGCAAAATCACTTATGCAATCCTTAGCCTTGTTATTGTATGATTGCGTATTTTAATGCTAGGTGATGGCCTCCTTATATAGATAAACCACCAGCCTAAACTTTGCAATACTCATAGCTATTACTCCACCTATCTATGTGTTACGGAAATATCAACGTGCCGTTACAGGCGATATTTAACTCTACCCTTTCATGTCTCTTTCCACTTTGGTCTTCCTTCAGGCCAGTCATGCATTGTAGTGAACTGAAGTATTCTTGAGTTGACTAATAGGTTAATATTTGGTAAATTAAATATTATTTAATTTACTCCACTCATATCTAATTGATTAGCTAGTTAACTAATCTCAACTAGTTCAGGCGAAATAAATAGAACACAACTCCACTATTTGTCCCGTTAACTCCTCCCAAACCACTGCCCCGAAGTCTAAGCCCAAAGTAAACCATGCAAGATGCCATCAAACCCTAGGAACCACGTGATTCCTTGTGTACGATTGCATGAGCCACCTCATGACTCGAAACTGAAGTGCGCCGAAGTGGCTAGCATTTATAGTCAAAATATTATTAGGGGAAAATGTGTTTGACTTCATATTTTAGGAGATGGGTCTAAAAATAGCACAGGTCCCTAAAAAATAGGGTCTCATCTATTTTTACAGAAGCATATGTCATCAAGAATCTCAGTAGAATTCCCAAATTGTATAAAATGTATTAAATAGACATAGTCTAAAAATGAACTGCTTGAGAATTTGCCTGTGACCCACTTAGTGAAGGCGACTTCATTTCACTAAGCTCCATCATCTTGCTGCATTCTCAACATTTACTACTGTCGCCATATGCTTAATGTTCTCTAATAAGTAGAATGGAGGACTAATATTTTTCTGGTGCCGAAGGTGATTAAGTAGAGGTAAGTGATAGTTAAACACTATGGAAGATATTCCCTCACAAGTGATGTATTTGATTAAACCCAAGGCGACATCTGTGCATGGCTAAGGGAGTGATAAGCTGTCAATTCCTCTCCCTTTCTTCTCCAGTTTTTCTTCTCCTTCTAGGAAGTATTCTTTCAAAGAGGGGTCATTTATTTTTCCAGTTAAACCACCTCTGTCCCTCTACTGGAAATGTAGTTACTCGGGAAATTATCTCTTTAGTCACCTTAATTTGTAGGTCCCTAACTACGTTTTGATTATTATTCAAATTCTGAGCGGATTCAATTACCATCGCCTCGTCCCAGCCTTCTAGCTTCTAGAAATACTCAATCCCTCTAACGTCTTTGAATATATGATAGGATTCTCGACAGTTCTACAAGGCATCCATCGAATCCAGCTCGTGCATGACCGCTGCTCCACCGATCTTGTTGTTGTTTCTGAATTCACTTCTTACTGCTCAACCCACTATAATATCACTGCACTGTTCACTTCTTCTCGGAGTCTCTGCTTATCCCAATTGAAGAGTTTGCAATGATTATACAAGGCTTCAATTGAGTAGGTTAATGGGAGGTGACAAGTTTTACAGATTACCAAATCGTACCTCACACCGCTCTTCATAAATGTTTAGTTATGGAAAGTAATGGGTTCTAAGTACACATGTTCTTTCTAGCCAGATTTATTCATCATTGGCATTTTTGCTATTAATTGGGTGCATGCTGATTTGATACAGGTTTAAGAATACATATTTTTTCAATGATTTGAAGATATATCCCCTCCCTCGCTTTAATGGTGATGGCCGCCCACGGTCGTCACGGGAATATCATTACTTTTTCCAATAATCACCAAATCATAAATGATGATGTTACCTTTTGAATGACATACCTAAGGTGACGTGGAGGAAGATTTCAAATTGGCGGCATACTGCTTGCAGCGCTCGTGTTGTTGCATTTGGCTAGCACAATTATTTCTATTATGGGATGAAACATGAGAAAAAATGTTCATGGATGTTGGCTATTACATGTGTAATAGCCAAGACAACCTTTAGATTATTGAAAAAAAAAAATACTTAAGAGAAATTTGTATAGAAAGAAAATCAAATCAATACCATCACCTTATAAAATGGACCAGGAAGGAAAGATGATGTTTCAGGAAGAAAAATATGGGTGTAACGACCGCCACAGGAGTGGTTTTCATCTATTACAAACTATCTAACTACGCCCCAGAAAGAGGTTTTCATAGATATATTTATTACTTTTGTTTTATTTTCTTTTTATTTTATTAATTTTTTTTTTTTTTAGTTAAAAAAAAAAAGGTGTAACAACTGGCAGAAGGGTTATTTTCAGCTGCTGTACTTATTGGAATTTCAAATCTTAGGCTGCACAAGAGAATGTTCCCCTGCTATTGTAACATGAAGATCAGAGTCTGTGACAATGTTAACAAATGATTCCTTCGAAGTGGGTTGATGATATAACCTTAGACGGTGCCCGTTAACTAGTAACAATGTCTTAACACTGTCGATGGTGACAAATCATACAATCCCATTATCAAAGACCGTATCCACTTTGTAAGGACCTATCCATCTGGTGTAGAGCTTGCCTTTGAAATCCTTGAACCTTGAATCATACAAAAGATCCCAATCTCCTTTCTAGAAATTTTTCTTCTTAATAAACCCATCATGCCATCTAGCTCTTTGTTGTTAAATGATCTCTGTCCGTTGAATAGTAGAAAACTGTTTCTCTTCGAACTCGTTGAGCTAGTTCAATATTTGTGTCTGTGATGTACTTAAGTCCAGATCGACGTGCAATTATGTTCTTAATGTATTTATTTCAAACTCTATGGGGAATAGAGGATTCTTACCATACACAAGTTCATATGGTGAGAAGCCTGTAGTATTCCTCCATGTTGTCCTGTAAGCCCACAATAACTCTGGAAGTTTCTCGGCCCAATTTCTTTGATGGCTAGTTACTGTCTTTTTTAAGATTCCATCAATGACTTGATTGGTGCTTTCCACTTGACCATTTTCTTGTGGGTGATACGGTGAAGTGATTCTGTGATTAATTCCATACTTTTCAACTAGCTTCTTGATCAAATGAGATGTGAACTAAGGCCCCCCATCTGTCACTATCTCTCACGGTATCCTGAAGTGAACAAAAATATCTTCAAATAGGAAGTCTAAAACAACCTACTCTATTCCTCTAATTAGTGCCTTTGCTTCAACCCACTTTTTGACATAATCGGTGCAGACCAATATGTATGATTTTTTTAGCGATGAAGGATTAATTGGCCTCAAAAAATCTAGGGCCCATTTTTCAAATGGTTATATCACTATCTAAGGCTGTAACGACATCTCATCTAATTTTATAGGATACCCATCCTTCGGTAGCTCTCACATCCTTTCACAAAATTCTTGCCATCCTAGAATATAGTTGGCCAGTCATACCTTGTTAATGTAGAGCTATAAAAAGGGTCTCTTTCACCTCTAATTACCTCACATTAATATGTCAACCCGAGAGCGTTTTGTCATTACAAAGAGTGACTCAATCCGAGGCTCATTTGTCAGAGTAAAGCTAGTAGTACAGTGCTTAAGAAATACAAGAGTAAACGGATGCTTAACTCAAATCAAATTACTTTAAAGAAATAAATCACACACTCAGAAAACTCAATAACTTATCAGTCAAGGGTTCAG